>CM035225.1:6199599-6634882 GCA_020226215.1 Sindora glabra
TAATTTAAATTATTCAAATATTTGATACCTTTATTTAGGGTATTTTGATTGAATTTATGGACAATACCTATATTATTTTGATCTTAATTTCTAATATTTCAATTTGTATTTGCATATTTTGGATTGGATTTAGTATAAAATGTATATATTCAAAACTGATGGTAAATTGTTTAATCAGGTGGCAAAATTATTTTTTAAAAAAATATAATTTTTTGAAATAATTTTTTCCATGTCATACTTTTCAATGTCTTTCCGACAAATAATAATGTCATAATTATGACGTGGCACATTCCAATTTAATTTTTGACATTGCAAAGCGTCAGAAATAAATGATGTGTGCTGGTAATGTGATTACCATGTCATCTTTTCCAACATACGTGGCCGTAAAAAAAATTGATGTGTTAGAACTATAAGTGTCATCTCAATATTTCTGATGTAGCAAAGTGTCGGAAATAAATGATGTGTTCTGGTGACATGTCATCTTTTCCGATGTACTTGGCCATTGAAAAAAATTAACGTGTCAAAACCATAAGTGCCATGTCAATATTTCTGACCCCTGCAGTTTTCGAAAAAGAATTATATGGCATTGCCAAATCATCAATATGTTCATATATTTTTGACATTTTTTGCTGTCGGAAATAACGTCAGAAATTTTTAATGAATTTTTTACATTTTTAGGCATCAGAATTTATGACATGCATGGATGTCAAAAGCAATGTCAGTAATTTTCGATAGCCTTGAATGTCAAAAAAAATTTCGACGAGCCAAATACCGACGTTTTGGTATCCGTCGAAAATTGCCATTTTCCGACATATTCGGACATCAAAAAATGACAATTTTCTTGTAGTGGTAGAACTTGAAAAGTGATCTATCTCTGAAATGTCTGAGTTAAATTTTGGTGTAGAATCTACTTAAAAAGTGAAATCGTTTAAAATGAAAGGATGAAAATAGAGCCCAAAGAAAGGGGACATTTTAAGTGGAAAAAGTAGATAAAACGAGAAGTGTAGAGAAAAGTACGGTTTATAGAGAAGTTACTTAACAATGGCAAGAGTAATAAATTATTTAACACATAAAAAAGATTAGGATGCAAACAAAAAGGTTTCAAGAGTAGTATCAAATGTCGTTGCATTATTATAAATGCCTATAATACTTAAATTTTCATATAAGGTCACTATTACAAAAATATAGTTACGCATTGATTATTTCACAAAAAGCATGTTTGCTTAAATTCAATGTTGTATGGTAGGCCATTTTATATTGAATTTTTAATCAATGTGAAAAGAGGTTACTATGTCAAGCTTTTGGCAAAAAATAATGTCTTTTCTTTTAAAAAACTTTTAATATTTCATATCAATTTTTTAATAAAAAAATGGATGTGAAATATTTATATAAATTCTTTTAACATTAGTTTTTTGCTCCCTTGTCGCAATAATTGTAATAAAATTTAAATAAACCTAACATATCTATAAAAATATGAATTTTGAATGACTATAACTTTACACTTAATTTTGTATTTAGGCTAAATTATTTTTTGAATTCATGTAATTTCTTGAGATTTATTCATTGGTAAACCACCTTTCTTAAAATCACAAAATAGTCGTTTTAATGAAATTTTTTTCACTATTTCATCATTGTTTGACCGACTTTAGTCTTTATTAGAATATTTTATCAAACACGTAATAGACATAAAAAAATTGAATATAACCTTAAAAGTTATAAGAATAAAACACAAATAAAGCTTTGAAAAAAAACTAGTGCAAAAAATCAAAGAAATGGAAAAAACATAGATCGAAAAAATAAAAATAAAAAATACAATTCTTATGTTTGAAACTAGTGGCTTGAAATGTGACATTTGCTTCATATTCAATACAAATTAAAGAAGCATCAATAATTCATTAATGTGTAATGAAGTGAAATTTAGGATTCTAGAAAGGGAATTAGAAGAAGATGGAGATTCAAATTGGAAACAAATAAGATAGAAGGTAAACAGAAAAAAGGGATTTGCTTATTTATTGTTAACACATAACTTTAGATATCATTTTATTTATAAGAATCAACATATAATATTTAGACTTTAGACATTGGTTTATTTGTAGAAATTGACATTAAAAGTAAGCCACATTAATTTTTTTTAACTAACATCTAAATTTTTTTATATTTTTAAAAATATTTTTGGTTCTTATGACTTTAAACATTAATTCTTTAAAAAACTAACATCTAAGGTTTAACTAAAAAAACATGTTAGTTTTTTTTTACAAAAAAAGTGACGCCTAAAATTTTATCATTTTTTGGATAAATGGGTGATTGTCATACTTTTAAATATTGGTTTCATATAAAATTAATATCTTAAGATTTTACATTTCTTAATTAAATGTTTGCAATACCTTTGTATGACGATGACTTCTAAAACTAATGTTTTTTTTATTTTCCCATTAGTCTAGTGGTTGCTATACCTTTAAATGTTAATGTAGCATAAAACCGATACATTAACTTATTACATTTCTTAAACCAACCTTGTATAATTCATTTAGACAATAGTTACTATCACAATTGACATTTAAAGTTTTGATTGCCATATTACAATTGTTAGAATATAAAATTCTTTATTAGGAAATAAAAAATTGTAGAATAATTAGGAATTATATTTATTATCATATTCTACATATGTACATATATGTACATATATCTACATATATGGAAATTTGGTAAAACGCTAACTTAAGCCTAAGTATGATCAAAGATATGTATATGAGGGTAGGATGAGATCTAAAGAAAGGTTACCAATTTTGTCCTTAAGCTTATAATTTCCTAAAATTAACCCTATTCCATTATCTTCCACCAACATTAACATTCTTCTCCTCCTCCTCCTCCTTCAAGCTTTAAGGCGAGCCAACTTTTCTCTTCATCTCTTCATTTTCTCACTTGTAATAAGATATGGGTTATTACACTTCAAGTTTATGCAATCCTACCCTTTTATCTCTTCTTTCCCTCTTGTGAGATTAGAGTTTTAAGCTAAAATGGGTTTTTATGCCCTAATCCTAAATTCTTGGATTTTGATGTGTTTAAGGGTAAATCAACTTTCGAACTCTCCACCAATAACCATTTTTATGACTTAGGAGTGAACATTTTACTTATAATTGCATAAAATTATATAACTTGTTGATGAAAGTTTAGTTTTCATTTGGAATAGCTTGATTGGATGAAATATGGTGTAGAGTAATGTTGGATGTGAATTCTCTAATGAATTGGAAACCTATGATGTTCTTTTTGTTAAATAGCATTGATTGAGTTGTATTATATAAATTGAAATTAAAAAGGCTTCCATTGCAAATGAACAGTAAAATTTTTGAAAAAAATATAAAACCTTCATGTGTGAATCGATTCATTAGGTGTTGAATACAAAAAATGTGATTAGAAATCAATTCGCCTTTCTAAAAATAGATTCATAGAAGTTTAATCAATTCTAAAATTGATTTAGTGAGTGGTAAAGAGCAACTACTTCTATACTGAATCAATTCCAAGCTTCTACAATAAAAAAATTTATTCAAAATTGATTCCAAAATTAACTCAAGACTTGTAGAGAGTTATTGAAAGTCTCGAATTGATTCACCTAGTTAAATTTTATGTTTTGTTTGTAGAATTAAATTGGTTACCTTGATGTATGTTTTATATAAAAAGTGAATTGTGAATATAATAATGAATTTTTACCTTATATAAACATGTGAAAAGCCATTATGCATTAAAATTTTATTGAAAGGTTATTTTAACCAAGTTGAATGATATTAACTATGTTTTTTGAGCCATGCAGAGAAGATATGATAATGTTGATAATATCAATGTGTTAGAATTTATTCTAATTTTTGCAACTAAGCTTAACTTATGTTGATATTTGTGAAAGTTGAGACGGAGACATATTAATATTGATTCTGAACATTAAATTAGGTAACAGCTTGTGAAGGATAGAGTTAACTTAGAAAAACAAATATGTGTTTATGATAGATAAGGATAAATGGAAGTTACAAATAGATTTATTTACTTTCTATTTATTTTAAATTTAAATTGATATTGAGTTAATGTCTTGAATTAAATAAATAAAGATAATTAAGTCTTGTTATGCATATGTGGATGAAATAACTACTAATGAGATGTACTATGAATTGAGTAAGAGTTAGGATCTTTGTAAAAAAGGTTAAATCTAATCAACAAGATTTTAATTTTTCATATGATTTATTTGTCTTAGAATGTTTATTCAATAAGCTCTAAATTCACCCTTTCAATTTTAATAATGCAAGTACTTAATTTGATTTGTCACCTCTTCACCACCATAGCAAGGATAGGTTTTTCAAAAACCTCTTTTAACATAACTGATGGTAGTAATTAGATATATATATATATATATATATATATATATATATATATATATATATATATATATATATATATATATATATATATATCTTAAACAATAAAATGAGGTATATTAAGGGCAGATTCTTTTGTTTACTAGATTGAGTTAGACCAACATATACGATTGTATAATAATTTATAAGTAAACCTAACTTTCTTGTTAGGTAGGAACCAATCAGATGGATATTATTATAGAATTATCAATGCAAAACTTATTATCACTGATATGTTTATTAATATATGTGTTTGAGAATCAAGGAAGGTTAGAAAAGGCTAACGAAAATTGATATAATAGGTTTTACATTAACCATGATCAAGGTTAGGTCGTGATATGCCATTCCTTTAGATATTGATGATTTTAAAAAGTTATATATTAAATTTTTATAAGCATAAAAATGTTGGCTCCTTACAAAATTGACATATTAAAATTTCTCATAATTTCAAAAATATAATCACTTTATAAAATATGTTGGTCTTACTTTTAACCACTGTTTACATAGCAACATTTATTCACATTTTTGTGATAGTATGTTTTGGATTGATTGCTCCCTCACCAGAGTATTTCAAAGATTTCCATGTAAAGCTAGTAAACAAGTATTTAGTAATATAATTTATTTTATGGAAAAGTACAATATTTTATCATTCTTGTAATTTTTTTATCAAAAAAATTTTCATAAAAAATTTAACAAATTATTTTATAATTTTATGGATGAAAGTAAAAAATTATATATTTTTTTATAAAGTTATAGAATTTAAAAAAATTATAAATTTTATACAAAATTTATATTAAAGATTATCTTGTTGCAAGAAATTTCCATCATCTTTGGGCTCGTGGCAAAATAAAAGTCAAAATTTACTATTGCATCCCAACCACTTCGGTTTTAAGGGGGATATATTGTAAAAAAATGAAGATATTTCATGTATCCATACTTCATACATATTATAATTTTTTATCAACTTTTTATAGATTTTCCTTAACAAATGTTATGTGGATTATGAGTAAGATTCAAAATTGGTTTCTTAATTTTTTAATCCATTAAATTAAATTTTATTAATTTATCCTATTATTATTTAATTCAAAAACATCAAATAACTTTTTATACATATAACATTATTGTTTTTCTTTTTGTCCAACAACTTTTTATGAATCGAGATACTCATTATTATGGATAGTAATAATAATTTTGGGTTAATCTATATCCTCTTAGAATGGAGTATTTTAAAAAAAAAAAAATTCATATCTCACATATAACGTTAAATTCTCAACTAATTTGAAATTGAGGTAGGTTAGACTCTTTTTGAAAGCAAATTTCTTTCAACGTTTATTTTTTTTATTCACAAAGTTCAAATACGAAATTTACTTAAAAAGAACGGGTTTTCAGCCACTAAAATCAACATATATAGGTGAATTTAAGTGGCTTTTTTTTTTTTTAATTTTCCAAGTATGATACAAGAATAAGTGACTGGCAAAACATCGACTCAAAGACAAGGACTGAACGGGGAAGCTCGACCCATTCATTCTTAAAAGTATCCTGGGCCTGGCTCACAAAATACAAGAAAGGGCTGGACCCATAAATGAAAAAAAGGCAGCGACTCGCATGCTAGCAGGTGGCGATAGACAAAGCAAAGTTTCCTTGCAAAGGAGGTTATCCAAATCCAATTCCAATTCCAATCCATTTATTAACTGAAAAGCATATAAAAATATTTAGATGAGGAACCGTTTCGTGTTCAAATCAACATCAAACCCATAATCTCTTTTATTCCTAATCTCTCGGCAACTTTGGGCAAAACCCTCATCATCGATCCTCTTTTGCTATCCTCGGCACCCTGCTGATATACCCCTCTGAATTGGCCAAAAACCCTTGTCATTGTTCCATTATTTTTGGCGTCAGGTATGACGATTTTCTGATTGTTAATTTGTTTATCTTTCCCTTAAAGATTCGATTTTTCTTATTTTTTCGATCGTTCGTTTTGTGGGCGATCGACTGAGCTTATGCTGGTCTGAAGTGATATGATGTTTCAACCTTGCAGAGGGCAATTGTAGCTACAATTCCACCATGGCAAAGAGTTCATTCAAGCTTGACCATCCATTGGGTATCTTTCTGTTTTCTGATTCATTTTTTATTGGCATTCCAATACCTATTTTTGGCTTTGGAATTGAAGTGTTGTTCCTGTGTTATCTATAGCAAAATTTGGATTGTTCTGGTATACCTATTTCCCCTTCGTTGTTAAAAGTGGTTCATGGAAGCTTGGTTCGGTGAAATTGTTTCTTATCATTATCGATTGAAAGTTTAGAACTTTCTGTTGGGATTCCTTTAATTGATCAAATTCCAAGTTGTAGGCTTTTATATCGTGTGATGTTTTCAGCAATATTTTATCTAACATTAAAGTACTGGGATAGATTCATTGAGTTCTCTAGGTGTTGTTTTGTACGAGCTGAAGCTGTAGCTTCATCATGGTACTTCTTAGAACAATGCATATCATGCTGTTAGTTTCTTGTAGCTGGAATTCTTTATTCTCTTAGTTTTTTTATTTTATGTAAAGATACTATTACCTGAATGTTGTTGAGGGCTTATGGCTCTAACCTCCCATTAATTTTTTTCTGTTGTGTGTCTTTATTCCGGAGAAATTTGCCGGTGTACCTTAGCCTGTTTACTTGTAAGATAGTACTCTTTCTTGATATACTTATCTGATTTTGCCTTATGTGGACTTAAGAAATGACATTGAACCTGAAATTGGATTACTGCTTGGGAGTTGAGGTTTACATTAGAGTGATGAGATTGTGCTCTCAGTCATTTTCATTTCTTAGGAGGTCTTTTGTCTTTTGTTAACGTGCACAGTTGAAGTGTCAATTCAATTTTGGTTTGATTTAGCTTTAACTTAACTTAGTTTAAATTGATCTCTGGATCCCACTAGTAAGCTTGATACTAAGCTTCAAGGCCATGTATTTTGTTATAATATTTTTCTTCTAGATTTCTTGTTTCTTTGCCCTCCTGTATGTAAACTTCTTGGTCGTCTGCAATTCAGTAAGAAGGCAGGCTGAAGCTGCTCGCATCAGAGAGAAGTATCCTGATAGAATACCTGTAAGATTACAAGCGGTAAAAATTTTTGCTTGTTTGTATCATCTCAAAACACTGTTGTTGAAATTTAGCTTTGCTACGCAGGTCATTGTGGAGAAAGCTGAAAGAAGTGATATCCCAGACATTGATAAGAAGAAGTGAGTTTATATGCCTCAGCCTCAGCAGCCTTGTCTGTCCTTATGATTGATTTTTGAATTTGAGAGCGACAGGGCATAGCTTTTCTTGCAAATGCTGTAGTTGTATGTATGTGTTTGAAATGCTTGATGCCCTGTGTGAACTGTGAAGGTTTTGGATAGTGTTATTTTCCTTCAAATAGTGCAGTAATATAACATTTATAGTTACATCTAGCGAGTAGCAAGGGATTAAGGTATTATAATATTTATCTGGACTTCTTGAAAGAGTGATGGTATTCATAGCCGTGGTGGGTCTTGGTACTGCTTGTGGTATTTGCAGCAGTGTTGGATGTTACTGTTAGCAGTGTTAAGTTTGGCATTGGAGCGAGCTTCATTAATATAACTACATACACGGTAGTGTTTTCTGAAACAAATGACCTAGGATTAGTGTTTTTTCTAAGAAACTCCCGGGGGTTATCTTGAGTTTATTGGTAGGTGGTGAATTTAGACTTGGAAATTTTTCTGAATATTTTTTATTTTTTATTTTTTATTTTTTATTATGCTGTAGATAGATGATATCAAATAGATTAAGGACATAGGTTAATGTCCTCTTTTTCCTGTCGAGAATTACATGTTAATAATCCATCAATTCAACTGGCTTCACGCTACATTGTGTTGCACTTGTTGTCATGACTGCAGATACCTTGTTCCCGCTGATTTGACTGTTGGCCAGTTTGTGTATGTTGTCCGCAAGAGGATTAAGCTGAATGCAGAGAAGGCCATTTTTGTTTTCATTAATAACACTCTACCCCCAACTGGTAAGTGGCTACAACCTGCACTGATCGTTTGCCACTGTTTATCTATTGCGAATGATTATGAACTAAATCTCCTGTTGTTGCAGCTGCCTCGATGTCTGCGATCTATGAGGAAAATAAGGATGATGATGGCTTTCTTTACATGACCTACAGTGGAGAGAACACCTTCGGATCCTACTAGGCATAATTTCTGATAACATATGTAAATAAGCATAAGCCAGGCGTAAATTCTCTGCAGTCAGAAGTCAATGACTGCCCAGTTTATTATCTTCCACTCTGATTACGTGCATTGTCTTTGATGGTGGGATTCCTATGAAAGATTTGATTATCTAGCAATTTTAATTCTTCGTGGTTGGTTCCATTTGACCTTAAATTTTTATCTGTATTCCACGTTGCTTTTACATTCGCCTTTTGAGATGTGAAAAGAGCAAACTCTAATACTATTATCCGGGTAAAATTGGTTTATGTACGTCTAATTGGAAGAAAAGTGAGAGCGAATAACTAATTCTCTGAGATGAGAAGTATAGGAATGCATATAACCTTTTGGTTGTTTTTTTAACAATTTCATTGCTTGCACCATATATTGCAAAAAAAAAAAATGTCTTATTTTGATTAAAGGTCCTCGGACTCTGCTGCTCCAATTTTGCATAGTCTTGTTGAGATCGTGAGGACTCGCCTGTTACATCTTCATGCAATGATCTATGCCATTCAATCAAGTTATGCTATTATTGTCTTAATACACTTCTCTTATGTGCAAGAGAGATGTAGAATACGTAAAATTTGGCAAGGGATTTGGGAGATTATGTGAGGTATTAGTAATCCGTCCATTAAGTTAATAATTTTTCGAGGTATGATATATAATAACGTATCAAAATAGCAGTGTTTTTACCAATATATATATATATATATATATATATATATATAGCAGTGCACTATTATGTTAATAGTTCACTATAAAATTTTCCAAGGAATTTTTATCTAGTTGCATTTGGTCAAAATACATAGACGCAAATTACTAATTACAGAAACGTAAAAGCAGCCAAAAATGAAAAACCATAATAACAAATGTTTCACACTTGGTTTACATGGACTTGTTTGAAATGTTATGCGTGTGCGGCGTTAAAGTTGCAAGGAAGATAGGCAGAATGAGTAGCCATACCGTAAACCACAAAAAAAGTGCAGATCGATAAATGCCGAGAAGGGTCAATGCAATTCCCAAACAGCAGAGCAGACAGGCATGGAAGCCAAAACAGAGTAATCCTCTCATGATAGATTGCAAACAAAAGATAACGGAACCATCCGTTTGTTTTTTGTTTATTTATTTTGGTGTACTTTTTCCCTTGCATCGGTTTTTGATCCATTTGACACAAGTATTAGTCCCACTCTTGAACTTTTGCACACCAACCATCGCAGCTGCCTTGGCTTTGGCGAAACCGCCCTTGCCACCCGAATTCTTATTCTTTGTGGCGTCTTTTTGGGATCTTGTGCTTTCATCCTCCATTGCACCAATTCCACCTGCACCCCATTGATCTGCCCAACTTGGTGCTTCACGGCCTTCACCCACCATCTTTTCTGCTGCCTTGTCTATACCAAAAACATCATCAATTAATAACTAACCTTTTTATTAGATTCATAAACAAATCGAAACACTTCGCTTTTGCATACACAGATTTTTCTAACTGTAACAGTTTTCATTCATCTAGTTAAGAAATCAGCTTGATCCATGCGAGAAACTGGCATTTTTTATGATAACTCAGATTGCAACTACCACACAAACAGTTCTAGTGGGCACCAGCCTATGATCTTAAGATTCCACAAATCCCATTCCCCCCATAGATTGGACCCTTTATTATTTAAAAAGAATAAAAGAGAAGATCAACTGCAAAACCTAATTAAGGTTTAAAAAGAATAAACGAAAAGATCAATTGCAAAACCTAATTAAGGTAGGAAAATTTCCAAATATTTGCCAAGTGTACGAAATCAAAGATTGAAACTTTGGGACATGACGAGTACCTTGGACGCAGTTGATTTGAGAAGCTTGACAAAGGATTCAAAAGAGCAGAAGGAGAGCTGTATGAATCAGAAGCTAAATAGAGGAACATGCAAGTAGATGGCCTGTCTTTTAGCCTGTTTCATTACTTTTTCTTTTTATGGTTTCTATTAGTTTATTTATCTTTTCCCAGTAGGACTTGCCAACTCACTGATTCGAGCATTTCCGCCTTGTTAAGCAAACTTTGTGCGGAATCTTTTCTTATTTTAATTTTTAATTTTCAGCCTTATCTTAGAGACACTTTGGTCTGCAATGTAGATTACCTGTCCCACTGTTCTAGACATTAGTTAACTGGATTCTGGTAACTTTGGTATGGCTGTGACACTTTGAGCCACATTCGGAGGAACCCATAGGTTGTTTGTTGTGTCCACTTTAATTAATGGCCATGCTTTTTTACTTAGTTGTTAAGCTTATATGGTAGTTATAACATAAATTTGCGTTCAGCCTGTCTCAGTTTCTTGTGTGTTTGAGAGCTCTACCTAATACTCAATTATTTATAATCACCCATCATTTGGTACCACAAAACATGAATAGTTGATTTGTGATGACATTAAAATAGTTTGAAACTGAAACAATCATAAGTGCCCGCTTAATTTTTAGTGTTGCTTGTCACACATCTATCCATACAGAATGAATTCATGTTCAGACACACCGTCTTTGTTTATTTTCGTGCGAGCCTCACCTTCACGTTTTATTTGGACATGAATTTATGTGAATAGGTATTACTATAAAATGAACGGACCGAATCGGACCATGAAAACTTTAATCTATATGGATTAATTTATATAAATTTATGAAAAAAATTAATTTTAGATAATTTGATTCATCAAAATTCATGAACCGAACTGATCGGCTGCAATTCGTTGACAGTACTACAAATAGGTTGAATTTGTGCCAAGCATCATTCATTAACTTGTTCTTAGATTATTGGGTTTCGTTGCTACACTTACCATACTTGTATTAACTTTCTTTTCAATTGAATGTGGATTACCTTTTAAGAATTTTTTTCCAAAATTCATTTGTCGAGTAGTGCCATCAATTTAAATCTTTGGGCCACTTCTATTGCTTATACTTTCAGTAACTCTGCAATTTATTTCTGAGAATGAAAGGCAGAAAGAAAATTCTAGCAATATATGTTAGATTCAGAAGCAGGGGTATGTTTCACAACATTATCTTTTGCTTTTAACAATAATATTCTGCAAATATATGATGGATAGTCCTTTAGTTGATTGGAATCAGAGATCTGGTCCAAGGTTACAATCAGAAGCTTTAAAGAGAAAAAGGAAAGCAATGTTCAAAAAATCGAAAAAGGGGTGAAAGATATCAAGGAAATGTTTCAAATAATAAGGACAACTAAATCTGTATAAGAAGACAAAGTTTAGTGCAAGCAACAAATTCAAATGCCTTAGAGAAATACAATAGTAAAGCAACTCTTTGGGGCACTATGCGTAGTCAACGTGAACTTGCTGTTCCCTAAGGTATCAAAGCATGAAAGTATTTCTTTTCAAAGCAACTTTAGATATTCAAAATTCTCAAAAAGATGGTACTATACTATAATTGGAACTTGCTGAATTTAATTTGTTCTCACAGAAAAGCTATTGGAACGAAGTTATTTTTATTTGAATGCAAAACTTGAAGAGTTGATATGCCAATGTATTGTTTTCTAAGTTGGACTCAAGACATGAAATTTTGTGCAGGCGATGCTTCTTCGACAAAGTGTGTCATTTGTTTCTTTGCCCATTTTACTGGCTTGTGAGTGGCATTTTGGATTGCACCCTTTTTGACGTCCCAATATATTATAGGTTGGGAACGTAAGCTTGATGTGTAATCAAATCAAAGCTTGAAGATTGTCAATTTATGCTTCCGTGAATCTTATCGTCTCTACTCTCTAGCTACAATCATAGTCATGGTAAAGTGCACTCGCAATAGAACAGAATAATGGCTGGTACATGCCTTTATTCTTTCTACCTAAATTTTAGGTTCAAATCCGGGTTCAATAAAGAATTGTTTCATTACCTACTTATTATCTTACTTTTCAGAAGGAAACCGCAGTGCTACTTACGCTCTGGGTTAAACAATCTTCACTTATTTCAAAATGGATGGGACAACAATTTAAATCAGGCCACAATATGTTTCATATTTATTTATCATGGTATGGAGGGCGTACGACTCCAGACAAACCTCCCGTTTTGTGCTTATAGTTTTAATCCTTCGAGAGCATTGATGAGGTAACGAGGGAATGTCCAAAAGAAAGAAGTTATGTTTCAGAAAGTTCAATATTTAGGTCGCAAGTACTAGTGTAAAAGAGTACCAGTAATCTTGAAGAATAATGCAGGTATGCAATTCCAGGATTCCTGCCTTCAAACTAGGGATTAAAAGCCATGTTTTTATTAGGTCACGAAAGAGAAAACTATCATCCTTCAGTCTTCCCCAAAATAAAAAATTACGTTATAAAGCATATATTCTAGAAGCAGTAAACTAAATACCAAAACAAAATATAATATATAGTCCCACTAAAATAGTCATAACGACAGAACTTGGTTGCAGTTGAAACTTGGCCGTAAAGTTACTAAAACTCAAAAATTATAGGCCTCCTTGTCTTTCTACCAACACCATATCCAAAAATAACAAAACACATAAAACCTGTGAGGCTGTGGGCAAAGAAATGTAACGTGAAAAAGGGACAATACTACTACCAAATCTATTTGTCTGTAAACCACCATTTTCCCCAAAGCCCAGTTTGCTTTGGAAAAAAAATTAGATGGGGATATCTACATTGTGAATAAAGCTAAGCGTTAATAACACGTAAAAACAGACATCATCATGTATCTTCTTCATGAATTCTCTCCCAAGTTGATTTTTTTTCTCTTGCAATCCTAGTCTGCTTTTGCTCCCATTTGCTTCCATTAGAATTCTATCCCTTTGTTTCTAGTGGTATGCTTTCACTTGGACTTTCTCATAGACTTGGACTTGTTCATTTTGCGTGACTTATCATCTACTCTTGCCCATGAATACCCAGCAGGAATAGCAAAAGGATCAGAATCCAACACCATTGAAGAACACCTTTGTTGTTGTTTATTTCCTCCACCCTTTTGGCTGTTGTTTCGTCTCAGCCATGTCGATGCCACCGAAGATGAAGACGATGAGGACGATGATAAGAATGATGAATTACGGCTTTCTGATTTCTGCTGATCTTCTTTTCCAGCATTGAGCAAATGTATGGGACTCGAAAATGGAGTGTAGAATTGCTCCACAGGTTGCAGCTCAACGAACTTTGTGAATGTAATTACAACTCTCACCGTGGGGACCACCGGAATAGCCACCTGCACACCAACGCAATTATCAAACAACAAATCATCTATTAAATACATTCGTCTTATCCTTCAGGAAAACAACATTCATTTATCAAAATCAATTTCAATTTCAATTAATATGAACTTTTTAATTTTGCTGGTGCACCTTACTAACTTTAAGCATGTGAAAATATTTATATCGTATAATGGTTTCTGGGAGCAGAGCAAAACCATGGTGCCATGCACAATTCTATGCAATGCAACCTATATTATGCCACGTAGCACAACCGAGGCCTAATTGTCCTCGGAAAGATGGGCCTCCGCTGATGTGGGTCCCAAAACCTGTTGGCCTTGATTCAAATCAGAGTGACCTGAGAGGACCACGTCACATCACCGGCCGTTACAGGTCCACGAAAGCTTCTTCGTTAAACAGAGGTCACGATGCTCAAGTCAGGCCGTTTGTTGAGCATCCAAAAACCCAGAGAAGCAAAGCAACCGAAGGGTAAATGAAAACAAACTACGTTATTACATTGTGTTGTTGACAATAATGCCCTTACCTTGACCGGAAATGTTCCCGGCGGGAATTTAGTGGTGAGCAACTCTCTCATTCTCCTCACTGCTTTCACTTTATTGGCTAGAATGTCAAGCAATGGCAACAGTTCTTCCGTCTTTAGTGGAAACTGTTCCGTTAACCAGACAGAGGGTCGTAAACTCTTAACGTACTCCCTTTCCTTCGTCGGCGGCGCAGCTAGAGGCAGCGCCGCTGTTGACCTTCTCGGCGGTGGGGCCGCCGACATTGACGATAAATCCACGCTTTTCCTCCCCATTGGGACCCATTCTCTCTCTTCTCTGACGAAACTACTGTGCCTTCTCTTGTCAGGCATGGGAAAACCGAAATTCGGATTTTCCGCAACGAGAAAACCGTCTTCATCTTCATCTAGTTCTAACGGAAGGACTTGCTCGCTCCCGGCAACGTCGGAATCTCCACCAGCCACTTTTCGTGAACGAAAACTGAAAATTACGTTATGGACTTCGTACACTCTGGCTTTCCATTCTCCTATGCTTTCAGTTTTCTCTTGTCTTCTCCAATTCGTTCTACCTACTAATTCAGCTCTGGTAACATCCATGCCAGGACGATACACGCTAGTTTGAGAGCAGAATCCAGCGGCGTCGGACTCGCTCAGAGAAGCTCCAGCGTTCTCAAAGGCATCGTAGATTTTGCGATCGTCGCGGTTGAGGACCAACAACGAACCGGAGGGGATATCATGGGCTTGATCGCCGTCACCGAGAAACAGGAAGCTTTGATCGGCGCGCTGTATCTTTAAGCCGTCGAAGCCAGCTAATGTCGTATCAGCCCGCAAATTACCATCGCGCTTCCAGATTTTGTATGTGTCTGACGGAGCAATCTTTCCAACGAAGGGAATGACGGAGCTCTCGAAGTTGAAAGAGATCTCCATGTAGAAGTCACGCATGCGCCGCAGCACAGCAATGACACGTGGCAGTCGTCGCCGCCACTTGGCCCAAGCGTTGCGATGGTGATGGCGGACAAGAATGAGAGCAATGTCGGAGCTCCGGCGGCAGAGTGCCTCCTGCAAGGCATTCCAACCAGCGGAATTCTGCAAGGAGATGTCAGCGCCTGCGGAGGCCAGGGTGCGAGCAGCGAAAGCATCGTTAAGGCGTACAGCTAGGTGGAGAGGTGTCTCCCTGTGAGGAACGTCGCGGCGGTCGATCACACCAGAGATCTGATCAACGACGCGTTCCTGTGCGAGCGAGTCAGACTCTGTGCGAATTTGAGCTGGATCGGCGAGTCGTGGAAGGGCGGATATTATTCGAGAGAGGGTGGTGTGATCGCCCAGTGCGACGGCGTAGTGAACGGGACTGTGAGCATAGTGTTCTGGCTTGATAGACGAAAGCGATGTCGGAAGAGTGCTGGACTTGGCCATGGCGAACTCTGTTTTAAAAACAGGGAAACGTGAACCAGCTTATGTTGGGTTAAGGAAGAAGAAAAAGAGACAGAAGGGTATTTTGGTCCGTAAATGGAGATGAAGGGACGAATCGGTGAGAGGCACGACTTTTTGTAACCGGAGACTGTTGCCTGTTTAAAGATAGGAAGCGATGTCAGTTTTACTTTATCTGGGGCCATCTTTGTCATTTCATAATTTGCGTCTAACGTGCTCCGGTTTCTCACTTGCATTTTTTTTTTAATAAAATTGAGGTTTTCGGCAGAGTTTAATTAGAGAGCAGTTATGGTACATTAAATTTTTAATGAATTTTTTCGCCAAATTTTTTTTAGTGAATTTACTATCAAGATGAGATAAGGTTCTTAAGAGTTTGTCATGTCATATATAATTATCAAATTCTATAAAATTCCACAAAAAGGTGGAATTAAAATGAAGGATAAATAAAAAAATTATTTTTAACTAGCTACTAACATGACCAAAATATTTGACTAAATTAGAATTAGTTAAACATAAATACCATGATTCCATTTATGCAAAAACATGCACCTTATTATAGTAAAGAAATTTCATTTAACCCTTAACTCAAGCGAATTTAATGAGCCTCAACTCATGACCTAATCCAATTAAGAAGGATTTCATCTAAATATCAGCTATTAACACAAATTTAAGCAAAATAACCTCTATCATGTCCGAATACTAGCTCTAATAAGGAATACTCCAACCCATGTAGACTTCTAGTACATTGTAAATGTTGATGATCCTGTAATAAAATTTCAAGTATACTTTCATAAATGAAATTACAATTTTCACTTTTCATTAGAAAATATTTTTCTTAAAATATAGTTATAAAAATATTAACATGAAGATAAATATTTTACTTATTTAATATTAAATGTAAAGAATTTAAAAAAATTAACTTTCCTTATTTTAAAAAGAAATTTATTTTCTTTTATTTTTAAATTTTTAGATTTTATTTTTTATTCATCAATATAAATAGCATATCATGTTTTCATTAATTTATAAATAAATAATATTTTTTATAAAAAATATTTTTTCACAAAACAAATGGAATCATTAATGTACTATTTACCTATACTTTTTTTAACTTTGATGTCAAAATGTATCCGAAAAATCATCCTGCATCGTATACAATTAACTTTGTTTTCAATGCAAATGAGATCCGTACCGGCTAAGTTGTATCAAATCGGTCAAGTAAAATCGAAATTGTCAACTACTAATTCTTTCTAGACTATTAATTTTCAAAATAAAAATAAAATATTTAATGTAATAATATTAATTATAAATATTATCCAAAAATATATTAAGTAAAAATATCTTTATATAAAAATTGAAAATATCAAAATTAAATATTAAAATTAAAATATAAAATGATATGATATTTATAATTTATAAATAATAATGAGATCTTTATAAATAATCATATAATTTTAATTGTATTTTTATTTTGATTATAAAATATAAAATTTAATTATCATAATATTTATTCTAATCTCATGTATAAAACCACGCACATCACTTGATATGTTGTAATATTATGGTTTCCATCCTCCTCCACTTTATTAGTTCGAATAAATGTGATGTATTACACTATTTTCAGTTAATGCAAAATTTTTTAAAAGAAAGGATAAAAGTTGTTATAATATCGAACAATCTTATTATTTAAGAATGTAAAATTTGATATATTTTGACGTAACGAAAAGGTAAAATTGTTAGCATTTTTTATTTTAATAACATAAATGTTATATACATAAAATTATAGAATTTGAAATCAAATATTGAATTTTTTAAATTTATTAAAATAATAATTTAATGCTTAACAGTCCCGAGGGGTGAGAAAGCACAGTGTGTGGTAACAGAGAGCATGCAAATGCGAAGACAGTTGCAGGGAAGAAGTGATGCGATGGGACATACCAAAAAAATAGAAGAGAAGCGAAAATGAAGGGAAGGTGTTGGGCCGAAGCGGGACCGGCTGGGTCCAGATCCATTGTCGCCTGACATGCCTATTGTTAGGATTTGTCCGATGCATCGGATGAGCTTATCCTGGCATGTTTGTCCATTACTACTTTGTACGTATCCATGTCAATTATTCGACGTAAATCAACTTTGGCTTATGTATTATAGACGTTTCTGTACGGCAGGAAAGTAAACTTCCATCAAAATCGAAGATTATTTCCCTGTTTGTTTACCTTTTTTAAATTTCTTTATGTTTCCAAAAATTTTAAAAAAAATAATATAGATACAATATTTGACCATTTAGTTAAATGCGGGAGCTTTAGAAATGAAGTGTAATAGGATGAACAGTAAAATCACATGAGTTTTTATAAAAAAATTATTGTAGTCAATTATATATGATTGATTATGTCTTAAAAATATTTTTTTTGAGAAATATAATAAATTATACAATCAATTGTGACTCTTAAATTTTGCTATTTGACAACCTATAGTTTATGACATAATCAATAGAATCATTTTAAAGAATTATATACTGATTATATGTTTAAGGATTGCTCTCTAAATTCTTGCAATCAATTATGCTCTTGTTGATTTATTTTTTGAGTTTGCATAATTGGTTATACCTTGAAAAATTCATACACTGTATTATACAATGAATCAATATGTATTTAAGTGTTTTATAGTATTAAAACTAATTATTAAACAAACAATAGTGATAAAAATAAAGTGTAAGGTGCATAGAGATACAATGATGTTATGTTATATTTTATTGTATTGTGAAAGCTGTTATTTGTTATGAATGAAATTGAAATGCTTTGTTGTTAAGAGAATTAATACAGAGCAATGAAATACTTTTGTGATTTCAAACACCAAAGTGAATAAGATTTACTTGAAAAGACAAAATAAAGTTGCAAGGAATAAGAATAAAAGAAAATTATAAGAAGATTTACTTATTTTTATTTATATGCTCTTAATTTATTATTGAATTGATAACTAATACCCTTAAATTAAATGAATTGAAATGTATTGTAATTGTAATAGATATGAAAATGATAATGGGATGTTATAACCAAACTATGAAATTATGAACATGAATATAGTGAACTTATGATGCAAATTCCATTATGTTGGATGTTGTTTGTTTATGCTTACTTCCTTCAAGGTAGGTCACTTCTCGAAATACTTTTTTTTTGTTCTTTTAGTAAAGGCATCAGAATCTATTAACTTTGTTCTAAAGTTTTTCATTATAAAATTAATTGTAAAATTTTTGTTATGTTATAAGTAAATTTTAATTTTTTTAATGTTATTGTTTACTAATTAAATTTTCAAAAAAAATTCATTTTCTCCTTTTTTTCTCCATGGTAAATTCTCCTTAAGTGCTATTTGTGAAATGGTGCTATTTGTGGAATGGAGGTGGACCAATTCACATGTTTTGATATTAAAATAAGTTATAAAATAATTGAAGTAAATAACGATTTATACATATATGATGTATGATATATTCATAATCATCTATTTCCACCTTTTGATATTATTTATATTTTTTAGGAAGTAAAGCATAATTGCAAATTTGAAATTGCATTATTCACTGAAGTAGATAATTGCTTTATGCAACTTCCTATACTAGTCAAGTGTTTTGAAATGAATTGTGATGACAATGGTATCGCAAACAAAATGCTTATAATTTCAATGATGCATAGTTTTTATTCGGTAGATTTGATTTCATTGCATCCAATATTTCTTTCAAATTATGACAATATGTGGTTCTAATAGATAACCTTTTCATTTTTATGTCCCTAAATAACTATGAGATTTGCTTCTCTTTTATGAATTTGGCTTTGACGCTCTCTTTCCAAGTTTACCAGTATAACTTCATGCAAATTTTTGATAAAATTTTATAAATTGTTTTGGAAAATGTTGCAACTTTTCATAAAAGCTATGACCAATTTATAATTTTTCTCATAGAACCTCTTATAAGGATGATTATTTGTGTTGTAAATTTTTATGAGAAAATTATATTTCATGTTCTAAACACTTGTAAAATTTTATGAAAAAGCAACTTTTTCATGAAACCACACAATTTCTATGAAATTGTATCAAATCAAAATCCAGAAATTGTATAAGCCCACAAATGTTAGTTATGCCATAATTATAAATAAAAATCTTTAAATTAATGTGTGCAAGAAGCTAATTACAAATAAAAACAAACTCTAAAAATTTAATTAAAAAATATAAATATAAAATTACATATTAAGTCAATGAACTATAGATTTTATTTAATCTTTAAAAAACTGTCTAGATTTTCTTATTGATAATATACTGTTTATAAATATATATCCATCATTTCCCCCATCTATTTTGTTCATCGGGCATCAACTCTTGTGGAAGGACCCGTAATCTTCCATGCATATTTATATGAAAAATATGAAGGGAAATTAGATTCACTTCTATTAAAATTTAGTGTAATTTTTCTTATATTTTTTATTTTAAAAAATATAATTTATTTTTTTTGCAAATCAGTTCTCTTTTTTATTTAAAATATACATATTTAAAAAAAGAAAAAGTAAGCTTTTATTTAAAAAATAATAGTCATATAAGTATAAGTAAACTAAATTTAAAGAGAAGTGTGGCTTGTTGTTGGTGGGGAGAAAATAAAGAGAAAAGAAGAAAAGATTTATAAATTTAAATTGAAGAAAAATTAAAAAAATAAATTTGAATTATTTATAAAATTTTAATTATATATTTTATTTTTATATTTTTTCCTTCCAACTGAACAAAAAAATAAAAATTTAAATTTATTATCTTTTATTTTTCTTCTCTACATTCAAATAAAACTCGCGGAAATAAGTAAAGTCAGATAATATTCCATGGTTAGAAAACAAGATCAAGCGAGTCATATCGGAATTTTCTATGGGGCCACCGTGTTTTTCTGTTTAACGCTTGGAAGTTCATGCGAAAACAAAAGCATGAGTTTTTGAACCTCTGACTTTTGATACAGGGGTATGTTTGTTTTGTCACAAAACAGTAAGAGTAGTCATGTTTATATATTTATATATGAGAAAACTGTAAATAGGATTTTACTTTCTTAAGTTTTTACATTTATAGTTATATAAAATTTAAATTTTATTCTATTATTATTAAGTTAACGATCGTAACATTTAATAACAATTTTATAACATTTAATAATAATTATAAATTAATGCTATCATCTTTAATGATAATTCACAACTGTTGTAAGTGAAATATAATAATAATTTTTTTAATAAATTTTGTTAACTTGATAATAACAAAGATAAAATTTAATTTTTATATAGTTACATGAATAAAATTTAAATTTTTATAATTCAAGGGAATAAAATTTAATAATTTTATAGTTAGAAGAGATTATTTATAATTTTTCTTTATATTTATATTATATTATATTACATTTATAATATATTAAGATAATATATTTTATTTATCAAAATTTAAATGTAAGAAGTATAATGAAAAGTAATAAGTATATTTTTTATTATTTTTATAAATAATTTTCATTTTAAAAAATGAAAATTTATGTTTAATAATTATTTTTATAATATATTTTAAAATGTATAATATTAAATGTATAACCTAAAAATATAAAAATTAAAACATTAAATATTTTTAACTTATTTTTTAGTATCATTTTTATGATTAAATAAAATATTTTGTTTGCATCGCTAACCGTCTCCTATTCATGATTTTTCGTAAATTCAAAAATAATTTTGAAATTAAAAAATAATTTTTAAAAACAACTTGTAAAATTGGTTTATGAAATAAAAAGAATAAAAATATATCCAAACACATTCAATATATTCTATTTCAAGGAAAAATAATTTTTTCCTATTATTATACATTATTTTTTAACATAAAAATATTATAATATAAAATTTCTTTATTTATATAAAAGTAAATGTGTATTTTTTTTTTATAAAAAATACCTTCCACCAAAATAAATTTGTGAAAAAATTTTCGTCTCAGGCTACATGACCTAGATGAATTATGAACTGGCTGGAGATTGAATCATGACTAAACCTCCACCAAATGTAAGTAAACATCATAGGCTCCGAGGGCAAATAATTTTAGTCGACTGAACGTGAATCATCAAATGTAAAAATAATATGAATTATGTATGAATATAATCAACAATTAATATCATATATATAATTTATTTGAATTTAATATTTTTTTTGTATGCAATGTAGTCAGGATCATCCAAATAATATAAAATCACGAATATTGTAATAAAAATTGTACAAAATGAATAAACACCAATCACGATCATAGTCTCCTATGCACATTTTTTTTTATATTGAACCATAATTCTCTCACAAAATTTAGGAATATCCAATTTAAGTATCACATGAAATAATGCTTAATTCAACTTAAAATTCTATAAGTTTTTACCTGTCATGAAACATCTAAACTGAATTGTGAATAGATCTGTATGCGAGGTTAATATAATAATCATATCAAATTTAAGTATTATCACAAAGCCTAGTTTTATTATAACAGATGAACTAATATATTTTAATATTTTATTTAATTTTTGAACTATTAAGTTAAATTCCAACATCTGAATCATATATAAATAATAAGAAACAGGTCAGAACTTAAGTATATGATCGAAAATGATAAAGTATCAAGTAAGAAAAAGGTTAGATACATATTTATGTACAAAAACAACCAATTATTTATATAAATAATGGGTGAACGTGGAGCATGTAGTACTATTTTATTTGAAAAAAATGTAAGTTTAAATTTTTTAGAATTGCATATAATTTCTAAATAAAATTACCTGTAACATTACTCATAATTTTTGAGACCCCTGAACGTTCGAACCATTTGGCAATTGCTTTAGTCCAGGACGAAAACGATAACTTCGCCGTTGGTCTGGTGCTTGGAGATTTGATCCAAAGTAAAATTTGAAAGCTCCAATGCAGGAGAATGGCTTTAGATTTCCGGTGAGTCTCGGAGATCGGGAATTTGGGACCCACTGATTCATATGTTTCCATTTAACCAACACGGACGCCATCTCCACCTCCAAGCTGCGTCCGTCAGAAGAAACTTGTAAAAGCCAAATCGGATCGCTAAAATTTTCACACAGCCACCACAGTAAGATATTTTTGACAAATTACATAGGAAAATCATTTCAAGCTTCTTCTTTCATATTGTTAGATTGAATTTTGCACAGCTTTTTTATCAATATTTTTCTCAATAAATTAGGGTAATATCATTTATGAATCTAAATTAAAATGTGTAACAAGATGTATAGTTTTAAGTAATTTTAAATTTCAACAATCATCGATTATTCATTGTTACAATGTTTGCAGTGTAAGTATTTTTTGTAATGGTAAGAATAATAATTTATTTAATACACATAAAAAATTTTAAATTTGAATCTAAATATAACAAAAAATAAAAATTCTAAAATAATATTAAATATCATTTCATCACTAAATTACCGGCTACTACAATTAGAGTTGCAATTTAGAACTAGAACAGTGTTCATTTTTTGAATAATTCTATAATAATTAAAGTTTGCAGGTCAAGAGAGCCGTTTATTGAAATTTTGCATAGTCTGGTATCTGGGTACCCTTGGAAAATGGCAATATGCAGCCTGCTTTATTCCACACACACACACACACACACACACACAGGAAAAGCAAAAGAATCAAAGTTTTGCATCCTCAGCTTTACTTGTATGAGCTCTACCCATGACTTTCTGCTAAAACTTGTTTGAATGCTTTTCTTCCAGAGACCCAGCAAGGCGTCACTGTGAAGGACACGGCAGGAACATCAAAACTGCCCTTAGAAGATCCATCCCCACACTTTGAGAATCTATTGACTCAACATTCTCTCATTCAACAAGGCATGTACAAAGAAAATTCTTACATTGACTTAATTAACATAAATTGCATAAACAGAGCAAAACATCAAATGATACACTATCATTTAATAATAAATTATAAAATTAGCCTTAAAAAAATGCGTTACATTAGATTTCTCTCAAAAGTATATTTCCAATCAATTAAGTATGATTATGGAAGAAATTTGATACAACATTTATTTTAGGGATGTATTTGATGCAGAATTAGATGTTTTTGTTCTTATATAATGTGAAATAAGCATTTGAAAGGAAAAACCTTTTAGTATTATATTAGTATAGAAAATTCAGTATTATATAAGTTTTCTCATTTGGAAGAAATTTGATCTAACATTTATTATTCAAGAATTAATTTGTTAGTTTACTCATCATTTAATTTTATCAATGCACTTCTTTTTAACTGAAAATTTTTAGTTCAAATGATATTCAATATTTCTTTAAGGTTTTATATTTTCTTTTATATTTAAAATTCAATCTTTAATCTTAATAAAAATATTTGAAAAATTCAAACTCCAAACTATTAACAAATAAAGTTTATATAGAATTAACATAATTTTTTGAAGACATCTGATGATAAAATTGTATCGATACCAGGGACTAGCATATTCTTCGCTCAACCGACCCCCCCCCCCTTTTCCAAATCCTAATGAGGGATCAGTATTGATAACCTTGTGACATTTGGGCTCTAAAGCCCACAGAATTCTTCACATTCCTAAAAGCCCAATTGTTTATTGGACAAAGTCAATTAGTGTTCACATTGTTGGGCCCACCTTTCGGCTTGGCTTGATTTGGACATTAGCTATCACACATGAATGGTCATGAAACATCAGTTGCCACAAGGGACTGGTCATGCCATATGTTGTCTTCATGCAATTTACGCACTTGCTCTGTTGTTTCTTCAGCCTGAGTGTCCCACCAAAATGCCACCGTAAGCATTGGAGGGGGACTGGTTCACTGATACACTTGTCTAGAATCGGATTCTTTCTAGATATTTCTGTGAAAAGCCAGAGGCTTTTCCTCTTGGATTCTTCTTTCTTCTTACCCCGTACTACCATTGTCCTATGTAAATAGCAGAACATTGAAGCCTGATGAAAAGCATCAGACAAATCATCTGTGTTTTCAGAGAAAACAAAAAAAAATTCTTGTATTACTGGTCAGAGAGCTCGTTTGTGAAACTTTCATCTCCATGGCTTTCCTGTCGAGCTTTTTTGGATGCTTTACAGATTCCAGCAGCCGAGTTGCATCAGAAGCTATGGGTGAAGTCAAGTCAAAGAGAAGCAAGACGAAGAGCAGTTCTTGTTCTGCTCCAATCCCAGTTTCTTATTTTACTATTGGATCACAATTTTATCGCCTGTGAGCAGAAGGAAGATACTCTCGTTACAGTCTTTCTATTCATGTGCGTCACTTATAACACAGGTCTTTGTTTTGAGAAGGAAACAGTTTTTAATTTTACTATTCAGATGTGAATTTTGCAAGATTCATGCATTGGAAATTGTACTTATAAATTTTCATGGCATTGAAAACTGCAACAATTTTGTCGTCATATTCTATCAAGGAGTATGCACAACCCTCAAACTACATATCTTTTGTAGTTCTGCCTTTGTTTGTTGTACTGCTAAAAATTGTCCAGGTAAAAAAAAAAAAAAAACACTGAGATTGCCATAACTACATAGCTAGGCATGAGATTATTGCCGTCTCAAGCCAAGAAGAGCAATAAAAAACAACATCCTTTATAACATATTTGACAGGGTAAAAAGGAATGGGAGAAAATAAAATGTAAAATATTTGTTTGGCAAAATTTATGAAATAAGAATACTTATTTATCAAATAATAGAATTTCCATTTCATTATAAAAGCTACATGGAATGGTCGTTCCAAATATGATGAAATGAATTTTTTTGCCACTTTGTTCTCATCAATTTTTTATAAATTTTAAAATTGTCCTTTTAATCGAAAACTCTCTTCTTAATTTATGTAATGCAAATTAAATTAAATAATTTATTTATAATTTTTTTTATTTTAGTGTTGAAACAATCTATAACTTCTTTTTTTACATATCTATCATTTTTTTAAATGTCAAATAAATATATTGATATTGATTTTGATATTAAATAATTTTTTGGTACAATATATTGAATAATTTCAAAAGTGGTTCAAGTACAATAATATAAATATGACAATATCATCTTTCATATAAATATAATTTCTATTTTACTGTTACTTTTATTTTCAAAGGTATTATTGTCATTTCTAACTTTTTTTCTATTTCATTTCATCAATATTTTATTGTACCAAATATAATTATGGAAAGAATAATCATATGAAACATGATTATAAAATGATTATTCTATTTCATTCATTTCTATTTTATTCCATTGTACTAAATACAAATATTAAATGCAACAATTCTATGATACATACATGGTAATGCACAAATAACGTAAAGTGTTTTAAAATAATATTTTAAATACAAAATTATTATATATTTTAGTCCAATGCAACAATTATAGTTATAATTAGTTTTAATCCTTCAAATGAATGACCTTGCATTCTCATAAGCATGTTAATCAAAGGTCAAATAAAAATTTTGTAATTAATTGGGATTAGCATAGGACTAATAAAGATACACGGACTCCACTTTTTTGAACAGTTAAATATCAATTATGTTAATGTACTAGTTCAAAACTCATAAAATTTAATAATAAAAATTATTTTAAATGATTTGATGTATTACATGCTATATACCTAGGAATCCTTTAATGAATGATAATAAGCTAGCAGGTGAAAAAATCTTACTCAGATGCATGAATCCTTCATAAATGGTATTACATTTACACAGTTTAATTTGATTTTACTTATTTAAATAGTTAAAATTTATTTAAATTTAAATTGTGTCGGTTGCATAATCTATCTATATCTATAATTTTTGTAATACACCATGCACTATCATAGACATATGTTGCTCTCATAATTAGTCTTTTCTCACCATTCCAAATGAAACTTAATATTTTTCCTTTTCCTTCAAGCTCAAGTCTTGGCATCCAAAGTTTCCTTTGTTCTCTCAACTATGCCATACCACCGCCTCTCTCTTCTGCTCTCATTCCCTCTTCGGCTCTTCCTCACTCTCATTATCTTCTTCTTCGGCATGCCGTTGTTTGCCCTTTTCCAAAACCCAGCTGTATTTAGGGATGATTAAAAGCTCCAAATTTATAATATTTTGTGTAGATTATTTTCATAAAATTTGAAGATGATATAATTTTTTATGTCGTAAGATAAAATATGAAATAAATTTGCACCTTGATTAAAACGGTGGGTTGAGATAATAATATCTTACTCTATTTCATGAAGCCTCTATTATTAGATTACTATATTTTTAATTTTTACAGTAATATATTTATTTATATAATTTTTTTAGTCATTTTAATAATCTAATTAATTTTTTAAAAATTTAAAATATATTAAAATTTCACTTGAGATAGAAAGTAATGATATTTTATTAATTATATATCAACTTAATTTTTTTTAGTTTCAAATTATTTAAATTAATTATATATAATTTTAGATCTATATTATAATATTTTATTGATTATGTATAATTTATAATATATAGATTGACTATGTAAAATTACTTAATAATATATAAATTTGTAACCTTTAATTTTAATATTTATATTTTTAATTTCTTTTATTTCTTTTATCATTCTCCGCAAGTTTTCATAGAATTCTATTATTTCATGGAACATAGGATAAAGTAATATTTTACTCTTGCCAATAAAATATGGGATAAGAGAAAACTAATCTGCTCTTGCACAACCCCCCACCCTCCTTGACAATTTGGATGGGCTATGGTGGTGAAATACGGAGGGCTATTGTTGCCTAGGCAGGGCAACTTGATGGTAGATGAAACAAGGGAAGTTAGTAGCAGAGTTATGGTGGGCTATAATTCGTTGATGTTAAATGTTTACGAACACATTTTGACTTCAAATCGACAACAAAACCCGGCCAGCCCTGTCACCGCAACTATGATGCTATAGAAGTTCATATACCAATTAAAGATAGGAGATCACTATAGTATAATAAAATCTGGTGATATATGTTCGCATACTGTTATATTAATATATAATGTATCATAATCTCTCCCAAATGGATATTTTATACAAAGGAGATAAGTTGTAAATAGGAACATTCTCTGGGTGAGCAACGAGAGAACCCTAACAAAAACTAATGCAATAAAAAAACAAAACTACTTAGTAACCAAAATAATGGCTAATATTATACCAGCCGAATGCCACAATCCGACTGCGAATGGCGAAGCCAAAGATCAGAGCAGGAAAAACAAATTGCAGCTGCATTGATAAATGCACCCCAAAAGTTAGTCCCAAAATACACTATCATGCAAATGTCAAAGATAAAACCCCAACGGGAAGGCAGAGATTTAAAAGTGCATTAGAAGCGATAAATAAGTTCATTTATCACTCATTGAGTAAGTATCGAGAAATGTTTGTTGTAGTAACTAATTTGAAAGTACATTACTCATATAGTTTTTTTTTTTTCAATTTATCCCTCTTTTTAATAACTAATTATTTCTTAATCCACAATGTTTAATAAGGATCAAAGCTTATGATTATGTTTACATATTTTAAATCACTTATTGTTGTTTTAGATCAAGAGTAATTGATAAAAATCTCACGCAATTTATCAAATTTCCTTTCCTAGTATAAGCTTGTATTAATTTTCTAAACTTGTTGGATTACGTTTAAATTTGGAATACTAATAATATGATCCATTAAATTGACTATTCTAGCAAACTAATTAGTCTGTAAATCCCAACAATTGGAATGTGTTGGAAAACAATGCAGAATGAAATTTAGGAGTTAATAATTGATATAAAATTGAAATATTTAAGTATGAATAATAATACTAAATATTATGAATAATGATTTTAAAAGGTGTTTATGTTAAATATGAATAATTGTTCATAATTTTTATAAGGGTAAAACATTTAATTATAATGAAATATAAGGCTAAATATTATTGATAAATTTTATTATATATTGAAATAAAAGGTAAAATACTTTTAGATAATACCAAAATCATGACTTATAATAATAAGCTTGGAAAATACATAACCAGAAATTTTTTATAAAAGTAAAAACATGACATCTTTAATCAAATCATTGAAATGGATTATTGGAGTGGGTTTCAATAGTCATCCAACCCATTCTAGATGCTTTGGAATTGCAAATACTGGGAAAGCAACGGCAAATTCGACTCGCATCCAACTTATAAATACCGACCTCTCGGGAATCTAATTCCGGAATTTTGCTGAGATGGTGGCTTGCAAAATAGATGCAATTGGGTTCAACTCCTGAACAAGAACTTGCTTCAAGCATAAGTGAGCTGCCAGATCCCACAAATATCGTCTGCTCTCCCAAACATTTGATTTCAGACAAGTCACCCGTCGTATGATCTACTTTAAACACATCAAACTGTTTTGTCCTATAAGATCTAAAGCAGCCCCCTTCCTCTTCTTCAAGCCCATCTTCTCCCTGAACCTCAAGTTCCTCAAGAACCTCTTCTTCTTCGTTTTGTTGTTCTGCAACTGCAAGGCCTCCTTCCATGATTTCAAATCCATCATGATCTTTGGGAAGGATGACGACTTTATCATAAAATCGACGAACTAATAACAACTTTCCATCTATTGATTCAACTAAATACCGTTGATTCAGGCAGTTAGTAACAATTTTGTGGTGGTTATTTAGAAATTGCAAGCCGGGCACCGGATCTTGTTCGAGAGGATCCAAGACAGAAATAATTCTCAGCTTCACTTCTACCCCATTATCTATTTTGAAGGTTCGATATTTGTCATCAACTCCCGATGCAAGCAATATGCACAACTCTCCATTTAGAAACACCATGTCGTCAATGTCACCCAAATCATCATCGTTAAAGACATTCCAACGCTTGTTTTCTAGTTTACACAATGCCAGTAGAGTTCTGCCAATATCGAATAAAAGAACGGCCACTATACATTCAGAAGGGTCTGGCGATGATAGTTCGATTTTCTCGACATAAATCTCTGGGTCGGGGATAGCAGAGAGCAGAGGAAGTCGGAATACTTTTCCGGAATCCATATTAAACATAAAGATACACGGCTCACCTTCTGGATATGTTAAATTTTCCACAAAAAACCAGTTTTTGGAAAAACCAATATAACTGGAACCTCGAAGCAGTGACTCTGGTAGCTTAAAGTCATGGATGGTGCCACCAGATATGCAAACACAGCTTAGATGTTGGCGATCAGGATCACCTTCAACTTCAGGGAGCACCAAGAATGGATATTTACGGATCTTGTTATGTAAAAGCAATGATCTCCATGGCTTGCAGACGTTTTTTAGACGAATGGTATCGCATAAACTAAGCTTCATGACTATTAGTTCCATTACGTCCCTATGGAGTTCGTCCCAATGTCTGAAATTCTTACTGCCGGAGAAGATTTTCCTCAGAAAATCAACTTTCACAGGGAAGAATTTCTGGACGAAGGAGAGGAACTCTCCGAGATTACCAGGAAGGCTTACCATGTTTTGTTGTGCTTGACTCTCTTTCTCCGTCAGGACTTCACTTTACATGTAGGGTAATTAATGGAGATGCTCTCAAAGTTTATTGTCATTATGCATGAATTACGTTTCTATAATGTCATAAAATTTTTCCTCATAGAAACAGGAAAACAATCCTAATAAAACTAGGGTTACAAAAAATTTGAAGACTCTTTAATACTATAAAAATAAATAACCCCAAGACAAATCAAAGTAGAATTCTATATTGTTTATGATATTAATATCCAAATAAGCATATGATTATTGTCCTACATCAAGAAGCTAATTAACTAGGATTTAAACACTCTGGAATACCAAATTTAAATCATTAATCTTGATAAAATTCAAATGCTAAGATCAATTCATAATCCACATTTATTAATATATTATAAGTTTATTTTAATAAACAAGATATTAAGTTAAAAAGGAATGCAAGCCTATATTAGCAGTAGCCAAAAAGTCGCAATATTGCCATTAATATTAGTATTTGGAAAGATAAACCGATTTCTTTTCTATGGTTACTTATAAAGACCAAAATTCCAACTGCATGTGTTCCTCCTCCTTCTTCCTTGTAGTTTCTTGCTCCTTCTTCTATTTTTCTATTTTTCTTATGTTCACATGTTAAGGTTAACAATTTTAATTATTAATATATATTTGCTTATTATTCAAAATAACCTTATCAATTCATTGATTATTAAATAAAAAAGTTTAGTCATAAATTCTTATACAATTTCTATACACGTTCATCATCATCTAATCCAATAGACTCGATGTTAAAAAATATATGATTTATACACTCTCTCATGGTTAGAATATTAGTTAGGCTTCGCATTGGGGCCTAATTAATATTGGATTGGACTCGGCCATGATAAATTTATTGGGCTGGCCAAATCCATCCGAATTTATTTTAATTAAAATAAATATACATTAGAAAAATAATTAATATAATTATTTTTATAACAAAATGTTCAATTATATATGATATTATTGAACATTTCATATGATCAAATGATTTTTCTTATTGATTATTTGCTCTAAATTTTCCATTCTTCATTTAGACATGATTATATAATTAGAATTGTCGGTGAATAATTTTATTCCTTAGTACTTAAAATATAAGAGATTAAAATTTTATTTTGATCCCTCATTAATTTTATTTATATCAATTTTATACATTACATGCTTTGTATTAAACTCATTCTTCATAAATAATAAATTGATTATTTTTATACTTTCATTAATAACAATTTGATAGATAGAAGAATTAAAATAAGATACAATTGTCATGTGAGAGAAGATTTTGATAATAAAAATTTAGGGGACTAAATAAAATAATTTACATTGTGAGAAACTAAAATAGATATTATAAATTTAAAAAATTAAAAATAAATTAATTTATAATAATTTAAATATACAATTTTATGCATACATGATCCAAAAATAATTTTTTTATAATATGATTTTCTTTAAAAAATAAAATGAATTATAACATAACTAAAATTATGATTGTTCGGAGTTACAAAATAAATATATAAAGAAATAATATAAAAAAAGTAAATGAGATTTATTATTTTTATTTTTTTATACTTATTTTCTTTTACATATGAAAATATAAATTAGAGTTACGAGTTGTTTGGATATTTAAAATTTTTAAAAAATAATAATGTCAACATTAATCTGAGGGATTTTTTCTAACCGCCAGCCGCCGGAAGAGTATCGATAGATGAAAATTGCTTCATTGAATAGAGTTTTGGAAGAGATTTTGAATTTCAATACATCAATTGATATATTATTAATTTAAATCTTGAAATTTTATTGACTTATTACATAAATAAATAAGACCTAATAACTTAAATCAATAGTGTATTAATTCAATTAATACATCATAATTAATGTTTAAAATTTTAGGATTTTGAAAATAGAAGGAAATCATGTATTTAGATTAAATATCACAGGAGTTTCCAGCCATTTACTCTTTATATGGCATTTGGTTCACAGAATATTTTTAATATTCTTAGAAATATTTCAGATGAATATTATATTTTCATATTTGATTTAAGGTTAAAAAAATGCTTAAAAATATCATATTTTTAAAAATATTTTTTACCCAATTTCCCTCAAATTATTCCCAGGTGGAAATTTCAGATTCTCATGCGATGAGAATATTGATACTAAAATAAAAAAATAAATTTATCCTCATATTCAATTATTTTTTTATTCATCATATAATTAAATAATTTTTAATTTAAATTGAAAGATAATTATCATTTTATTTTTAAAATATTTTTTATTATTAAGAAATATATATTAATTTTTAACTATAATTTCTTTTTTATTGTTGTTCCTGGAGTTCTAAATATTTTTTTAATATAATTATATATATGATTTTTTATTAAAAATAATACAATAAGTTTGGAGTTTCTTTAAAAAAAGATATATTTACATATAAAAATATAAAATAATAATATTTTTATATTATAAAATAAATTATAATATAAAAATTAATATCAATATGAAATATAATTATAAAAATTATTTAACTGTAAAAATTTATAATTTTATAAAAAGAGAAATACTAAGCATATTTAATATTATAATAATAGTTTAAATAAATTACACTCACTTTATTTTAAAAATTGATTTAATAATAATACTAATAATTATAATAATAAAGTATAAAATATTAAAATATAATAAAGTATAACATATAAAAATATAATACATTACATATTAAAATATAATAAAGTGTATAATAAAGTGTAAAGTATTTATATATATTAATAAATTTTTTGATGTCAAATATTGAAATTTAATTTATTAGGTGTTAAATTTTATTATCTATATAATTTTAAATAAAAATATAATTTATTATATTATATTTTATAATAAAAAATTTGATAAAAGTATTTTTGAAACAATCTCAAAATTTTAGGGTATCAAATATGAACTAAACAGTAATACAATATATTTAAAAATTTTGAAAAAAATTTCTTGAAAAATTTATAATAACATTCCTATTAATTTAAGAATTATATTCTTAAAAATATATTTTTTTAAAAAAAATGTAAAATTTCGCAAATCGAAATATTTTTATGGCTCGCGCCGTTCACTTACGGCCCCACACAATCAATTCATGTCACCATCCAAAGTCCGACAGTCTTTTTTATGGTTTAGTGTTGGGCTTCTGACTTCTGAGGCCCAATTATCAATTTTTGCGCATAAGTTTCTTATATATAAAAATGTACCTGTCTTACCGAGATCACACTTGTCAATTTTCTTTTCTCACGATCTTCTGTCATTTTCAAAACCCCTTAGCTCACTTTCATCAACCATGACGAAGAAGGGGACTGTTAATACTCCCATGCTTGTCCGCAAGAGCTCACGAGAGATAGAGAGAAGCTATGCTCGGGCCAAGAAAAGAGAAGAGCGCCAGTGGGAAAATTCTCTGGAGCTGCAAGAAAATAGAAGGCAAGAAAAGAAGCGTCGCCGTGAGCAATTTGAGAAACTAAGAAGCGAGAATCTTTCTTGCATGGAGGGCTTAGAGGAGGAGAGAAGACAACCCAGAACTCTCGGTTCTTGGGTTCTTCACCATGTGAGGAATATCGCCGGAAGATTCTTCCGGCGGTTCTTCTACTGACTGCACTGCTTTTTAACTTAATTACTGTAAGTGAAATTTCCTAATTCCTAAATGAAGATCAAATTTTTATTACTGTGGCATAATATTAATGCTTTGATCTTTCTTTCTCAGGCGGCTATAATGTATTTCTCTTTGATCTTTGACGCATTTCATCTGCTTCTTGGTCAAGGTAAGACCGAGTTTCACTACAAAAGAGAGGGGGAAAAAAAGCGCGACTTTCTGGCGGCTCCTGACCTTCTGGCTGTGAGTAACTGCCATTAGTGCGTCTAAAACCGCCGAAAGAATCAATTAAAACGCACCTTTTACTTTGAGAGCAAAATTGCGGGAAATGCTCTATTCCCTCGCGCCACTTTAGTGATATCCGCTCGCAAATTTTCTTTACTTATTCGAGTGTTTTGTGTTTTTCAAATTCTGGGCTATTCGTTACATGATCGTTTTCTCCAGCTCTTCGCATTCTTTGTCGAACACAAGGAAATTTCTTCAGTGAACTAAGAGGTAAGCAATCGTAAGTTTTTTCATCGATTGACGTTGTTTCCTTTTCCATGTTTGTTTAGTGATTTAAGCTCTAACTTTCGATTACTCTCCATGCAACTCATTTCATTCTAATTTGTGGTTCTTTTAGTTTTAGTTTGTTCGAATTTAGGACTATTGTTTCGATTAATCTCTGATCAAATATGATAGCTGGTATTCGTTCGTTTTGGCTGACAGTACATTGCACTTTTGCTAGTATTCGTTCCAGAATTAGCTTCACCAATTTTAGTTCGTACATCTTGAATTTCAATCCCGTTAGTTTTACAGATTTAAGTAATGCAAGATGCAATAATCCACCTCCTACATTGGAGTCATTAAGCTGAAGAGTTTGAAAAACCAGATTCAGGTAACAAATAATCTAAAAGTACAACATAACAATCGTTTCTAATTATTAAAGAGGTTCACCTATTTCTCACTCACACACTGGATCCTCATGACCACTATGTATATTAATACATTAGAGGGGTCCTATCTGCTCTGTAAGAACTAGGATTCCCCATATGCATCGGATTTGCTGCTTTTCTTCTTCTCTGTTTCTATATGCCATCCCCCCAATTATTATGTTGCGTCTTATTTATTTATTTATTCATTTAGATAAGATAACAAGACCACCTTCTTATAACACACACACAAACACTCATGTATGTAGACACACACACACACACTGGCATCTCCACACATATCTAGCAGAACGGTTTGTCTGTTAGTTCCTTTTGAGTTCTGGGCATCATTTTAAGCTAAATTTCCAAATCCCCTGAATTGGAGCAAGGATACACTTGGAACAAGATCACTTCAGCTTTTGGGTTCATAGGATTGTTCTTGTTCAAATCAGATTCTCTACTATATTAAATCTCTTCATTCGCTGTTCCTTCATAGTGCTTTACAGATAAGAGAAAACAAGCAGAATGCAGAAAGCGCAAGGTTAGTCTTGCAGAGGTTTTGTTTCATGTTTTTGTTTGTAGGACTAGGGATGCATTGCAGTAGTATTCAATATCAGTATTGACAAGTCTACTACTCTTGTGAATTTTTGATCGCGTGGACCATTTAGAATGGGTTCATTTGAATTTTGAAGGTAAACAATCTAGGAAGTGTAAATGAGGCAATTACCCCTCAATGCACCTCAATTTTTAAGTATATTTTGAATGATTATCTTTCAGATCGAGTGAAAGATAAAGCATCCATCTTTAATATATATTGTTAAAATTTCATAATTTTATCTAAAAGTCAACTTCACAATACTAACAATTGTAAAAATTGTCTTAAAATTTTCCCCTAGGTCCTGTTTTTTCTAATGGCGTTTGATGTCTCCTGTCAATAATTTAACAATGGATGTATAAAGATATTGTTGACTGCTTAAGTAAATATTTCTCTCACTTTTTCTGCAGATTACATCCAGTGAACCATACCAATCAATTTGCCTGTGCCTCTTGGCTATTTTTTGGTACTATTTTTTTTTTTTATTGCACCATTTCTAATGCATTTTATGCTAACCATGTTTATGTTTGATTGATAAAACTAATCTTGATGCTTTTCTGGGAGAAACATAGAAATAAGCCATAAATTGGCTGTGTTTTATTAGGAGCACTCTGTTCTATGTTCAAATTATGACTTGGATTTTTTTGTTTGTCGAATTCTCTAAATTTTATTGCTGATTAGCGTGATGACTTGGGTTTTACGTTAATTTATCTGAATTTTAATTGTCGTTTGGTGTTATCTAGTTGGCTGAGATGATAGTAATCTCATTATTTCTGACTCTGACTATAGTTACCTTTGATCCATAAATTGGCTGTGTTTTATTGTAGACCAACATGCTCTCTGTTCAAATTATGACTTGGATTTTGTGTCGATTTCTCTAAATTTTGTTGCTGTTTAGTGTGATGACTTGGATTTTATGTTGATTTATCTGAATTTTAATTGCCGTTTGATGTTTGCTTAGTTGGTTGAAAAGATAATAGTCTCATCATTTCGGAGACTCTAGAGCTACCTTTGATCCAAATTTCCCTTTTTTCTCATATTCTGTGTGAAATCTTTTACTTCTACTAACTAATCAGCAACCACTGTACTTTTGTTGCAGAGGCAATCATTTTTCCGTCTTATTGGCTGCCTTTTTCGTTTTTTTCGAGATCAACCTGGTAAATGGTCAAATTGTCAGAGGAGTTGTGCTTCTGTAACTGAATTTCTGGTTAGCGTTTCCTTGAAAAAGTTGGACGAGTAAATGCGGAGGGCTCGACCTGTGACCCGACTTTAAAAACAAAGATTATTAGTGGCAACTTCTAACAAATTTTGATGCTGCAACTTTAATTTGAAAGACATTTCACATTTTTCTTTAATATGAAGATTATACTTGTTAACAAACCTAACCTGGTTTACTTAACCATATAATTTGCCTGCTGGATTGGACCGCTCCACTTGCATGCAATTCTTGCTTAATTTGCTCCATAACCATTAACGCCGAATTTTTCTTCTGTATATACCTCCATTCCTCTCCATCAAAAACCAATCACCTTATCACTTGTATATAAAGTGATTTTTGAATTATATAAAGTAATTTTATTTCTGTATATTATCCCGTACATATAATTCAATCACTCTATATAAGTAATTTCATTCTTAAATAATATAATTGAGGGATGAAATTCAGATTGTTAAATCTTACTTCATCCATATATGATGCGAGACTCTCATGGCTTTAAAGATATTTCTGTTAAAAATTTATTTTTAACTCCTCTTTAGATGTCATAGGTTAGAGTAGGAAAAATATAAAATATGAAATTCGGGTTCATACATACCAAATTCTAAAAGTACGCAGTGGGATTTTGTATTTGTTTTTACTGGTCTAATTGTTAATCATTTCGGAAAAATAACTTGTTCACGAACTAAATCTTCCTTTTGTATGCAGAGAGAAAAGAGAGAGAATTTGTAAGAAGTTATGAGGAAAATGATTTCTGACCAACCTATTTACTTCCTTCATCTGCCTATTTATAGGCGTTTATTGGGTCGGGTATGGATCAGGTTATGTATCTATTTTGGGCAACCCGAACCCATGATCCAACAGTTAGATATAATGTGAAATCTTGAGTAGCTTAAGGTTGTATTTGGTAACTGTAGGTCGAAAATTTATATATATATATATATTGTGAGAAAATGTTTAATTATAATTTGGTAAGTATTATTACTGACATATGACACCCCCCAAACGTATATGTAATGTGTATATATTGTAATTTTTCCATAAAAATATATGGATTTGTGAGTGTGTTTCTTTGAGATTATAAGAAAAGGAGGAAATTGAGAGAACTCCCATTGGTACTTTATTGTGTGTTTTTGGTAATCCAAAAGGATTGAGCCAAGAGATTATACTTTATAGAATTATCATATGCTTGAGATTTGCTGTTAAGCACGTATCTGGGGAGAAAGGAAAACTTATTTTCCTTTTTATTACATTATTAATATTTATGAGCAAAACATTGATTTGTAAATATGTCAGATTCATTAATAAAACGTGTTTCTTAAATATCTTAATTTTGACAAGCAAATAAAATTTTGAGAAGAATACTGTTATTTCTCCCGACATTATGTTCTGAAGATATATGCCGAATACAAAGCAACCATTGGATTAAATTATTGAATGCGGTATTGATAATCAATCAACGCACGCAAATAATCTTGCTCTATTTGGAGCACTAGTCGGCACATGTTTTTTCGGTAGCATCAGTATTTTCCTTTGGAGAAAGTCTTGTGATTTAAAGAACTACTTTGAAAGAAGCTCTTGCTTTTGTGATTTAAGATTCTCTGAGATTTTTATATAAGGCATAATGTTCGTATATATTTAGCAGGGTAGCGTATATTATAAATGAGACAAATAATATTGAATTCTTTGTTGGCGTGGATTCAATGTGTCCATGAAGAATGTGGTTTTGTTTTTACGCGGTGCATGTCAAGAATAAATCATGAGGATGGTATAATATTGTAGATTAATCAAATTAATCTATTTAATTTTCACCTCATAAATTATAATCAATTAAAAAATTATTTATTAAAGTTAAAAATTTCATGTGAAAAATAAATGGGCTTACAAAAATCTCCCAAACAACAAATTAAATTGTACCACATGTATATAATGACATAGGTGAACTAATCAAATGAAATCTATATATTAATTATGTCAATTGATAAATAAGAAGTCATCATGTGTTACGATACATCATCATAACTAATAAAAAAATTGCTTTTTTTAATAAATTTAAAAGCGATAAATACTAAAAATTAATATACTTATCTATAAGTATCTCCTGGTAACTCTATAAATAGATAATTCATTTCTGCCATTCAATAACAACAAGTTGTTAGAAGAAGAGATGTATAACTTTGAAACTTTCTCAAAGTTTTATCGACAAGGATTAAAAGCATTTGAAGTCTGAAGTTTTCATCAAGAACATTTGTTCCAAGCTGAAGACTTTAATAACATTTAAGTTTCCGAATCTTTTAAAACACAAAGCCTCTGCGAACATTTAGCCTTTGATTGAAAATCAAACTTTTTAAGTCCTTTAGTAAAGTTAAGTGTTCAACATTCGATTAGAGATTAAGTTATCTCATAACCTTCCTTCAAAGTCAAATTCATTTGTTCACATTAAGATCAAGCCTTCTTAAAGCATTTAATCGAAACAAAGTATCTATCATTTGATCAGAGATTAAGTTCAACATTCAATTAAAGGTTAAGTTACCTCACAACCTTCCTTCAAAGTCAAATTCATCTATTCATTTTGAGATCAAGCTTTCTTAAAGCATTTAATCAAAACAAAATATCTATCATTTGATTAAAAATTAAGTTTCCCAAAATCCTCACTTAAAATCCATTGAAAAAAAGAATCGAAGGATTTATTCTTTTTCAAGAATTATAAAAATTAGATATTATACTCTATACTCATTGAAATCAATAAAATTGATTTTTATGCTTTTTTATAATCTATATAAATTTTTATTGAGAAATTTTATGTATATAAATTTCTAACATGCCTTGTAGGATAATTGTTAGGTTTTTTATCAATATATGCAGCGGAATTTTAAAATTTTCAATCCAATTCCTACTTAGGATCCATGCAAAATGGCATAAATCAGTATTAGAGTTTTACCTTAATAGTGCTCGTATTTTTTCTAAATGAATCCTTGAGAGATCGAGATGAATTAAATATTAATCGGAAGGAACAGCATTTCTACGGTATCCACACGGAATGAACAATGACTTTTCCCTCTATGAAACTGTTAGAATTCGTCTCTCTCACTAAGATTAAGGTTGGGCAATTTTCTGAATAATTTAGGATTTTCTTGAAGCTTATGAGCATGAATTCCAAGTGCTTCCTTCAAGTCCTTTTATAGAACTAAAGTATATCACAATCTTAGTCCTTCCAAGATAATGCTTCAAAAGAATTCTAATCACATTTAATAAAAAATCACCTTATCCTTATCCAAGAGAGATAGAACTTATCTATTAATTATCTAATATTAGATAATTACATAATCTCATAATATAATTATCTAATATTAAATTAGCATATAATTATCTTATATTAGATAATAAATTATCTCATAATATAATTATGTAATATCTAATAATATAATTATCTAATATTATTTTAATATTAAATAATATCATATAATATATATATTACGTGAAAAAATATATTATTATCTTAATAATAATATATATGCACGAAAATAAGTTCAATTAATTAAATTTTAATTTAACTAAAATTTGATTAATTATTATCTCATTCCTACTCCTTTTATATGACCCTATAGGTTTTTACAACATTGATAATGACTTATTTTGGGTCATAGACAGTGAGCAGTATATAGCAATACATCACTACCACTCAAGTAGTAAGAATGTCTATGATTCGACATATATCTAACATATAATCAACACTTTGCATCATAATCCCTTTTGTAATAATATCCAAATCGAACTAGAGGTATGGAGTATGTCATCCTCGTCAATGTTCAATTTATATTTCTTGATACTGAGTAGATTTAAAATAAATGATCAATATCACATATTGATCTAATTAAACATAGCCATGCATTTCTAAACCTCACTCAATCAAAGGGCCTAATGATATTTTTCTTTTATATAAGAGTAACGAAATCTCATTTACATCACTCACTTCCCTCTGTATAATTCGTGACACACTCAATCAACGCCCTACTCATCATCCTAATTAAAAGTGACATAGGACGATATTAAAATGAGTAACTCCTCCTGTAGGTAACCATAGTGACTTCAGGTCAAAGGACTGTGTGCATTTGTGATCATATAAAAATAATTAATTATACGTCTATCCATACAATATTCTCACAAAAAGTCAGTCCAGTATATTGTTCATTAACAATATACTTATATATTAACTTGATATCAGATATCCATGATTCGTAATCATCAATCACTATACATGCTAGTCTCAATGTATTATTACTATCATTTTCGCAATAATACTTGACTAGAAGTATTTTAGGAACAGCGAAGTTATTCCAAGGATAATTATTATATTTAATTTATAATTTGTACAAAATAAAATAAAGCAAAATATAATAATTGTATTGCCAAATAAAAATATAATACATTATGTAATATTGTAATCATTTTATGATTGACTCCTAGGATACACACTAATAATAATATCTATTTCTTATTTCTCGTCTTTAAAAATTAAATTCATCCAAATAAGTTCAAATGACACTAAAAAAGCAAATCTTCTATAACCCATTGTTCATTGCATTTAAAGTGAATCCTCCAATCAACTTAATGAGTTTTAACTCTTAGGTTCATGATTCAAAGCAACATAAAAGCCCTTGTAGATCTATATGCTCAAACAACTATAATATCAAATCTAACTCTCCTTTTCATAAGTTCATCATCAAGAAAATCACTTTCACTTATAGATGTAGCGAGGGGTAAAGTCCAACGTAATTGACATTCTCAGTGATGTTTTAACTTCACCTATTCTATTTGAAAATTCTGAATTAATAATAAAGACTATAATCAGTGAAAGAGCTAATATGGCCTATAATGTCTTTTTTGCTTCAAATACTTTAATATTCAAATTGAAGGAATCTTCTTTAAAAGATTGCTCTACTAGCTCTTTTAGATCGTTAAGTATAATTATAATGCCCATCATGATGATGAGTGCAACATCTCTAAAAGAGAGCAAATCTCAACTATAGCAAATAAAATCTATTTAAGATAAAAAAGTTATAAGAGACAAACAAATCTCTAACATCTTATAGAAGGTTAATAACTTTTTCAAATCATATAATGATTTAAGTGATGCATCTAAAGACGTGTTGCATCGAGATGAGCAAGATGAAGTTATGAAGGAACAAAGCAACTTTAACAACAAGTAGTTTTATATAAAAAAATGTTATTCCTACTAATCAGTTAAAAGAATTCATCAAAAAAGCTATTAAAAACTAAATGAAAGGAGGTAGACTTACTTTACTTATGTCAAACCATACAATTAAAGGATTTATCTTTTAAAAATGCCTCAAAATTATTAGCTAGCTAAGTCTCATCAATTTGATGGTAAAAGAAATCCTAAGTAGCATGTTACCTACTTTATTAAAACTTGTAACAATGCTAGAACTAGTGGAGATCTTATGGTAAAGCAATTCATGTCTTCTCTTTAAAAAAATGCCTTTAATTGGTAAATTGACATGACACCTAGATCAATTGATAGTTAGGAACAACTTAAGCATGAGTTTCTAAATTGATTCTATAGCATTCATTGCATTATTAGTATGCTTAAGCTTACAAACACTTGATAATGGAAAGATGAGCATGTAATTAATTACATTTAATGATAAAGGAATATAAGCCATAACTATAAGGATCGATTGTCTGAATCATTAGTAATAACAACATGTATTAAAAGGATGGATTGGAGCCTAAATTATATCCTTTAAACCATTAAACCATGAACATTTGAAGAGTTAGCCACAAAAGAACATGATATAGAACTCAACATTATTACTAATGCAAACATATGCAAACAAGCAAGACAATAAAGCTAAGGCTAGTCCTAAATAAAAGGCTGTAAATTTTTACTTTTAAAGTTTAGTCTAGTGGCAAATCCAAAAAAAGTTTTAAGATGGGCATTCGAATAAATTTTAAAACTTAATATTGATTGAAATAAAAAAAAATTCTTTCCCCACAACACACTTAGTTTACTAGTGAAAACTTTAAAGTTATAATATTTAATTTCAATGGTAATGGACATTTTTAAGTAATAACAAAATTAATGCATCATAATATTCACACATCTAGTTAAAATTTTTGAGAAAAATTAAAAAAATAATAAATAATATAAATATATAGAATCTTAAATCTATTATTAAGTAATGTTAACCATATTTTTATATTGAAAAGAGAAATATAATCCTTTCTAATTCATTTTAAAAAAATTTAATTAATAATTAAATTTTCTCCAAAAAAAATGAATTGGATGTGTGAAAGAATAAAAAAACAATGAAAAAGTTTTTTTGGATTTTGGAATAGATTAGAAGTTAGGGAAAAATTAAAAAGAAAATAATGAAGATATATAAAAAAAAGTTATTTCAGTTAAAAATTTTATAAAATGAAAAGGTAAAAATAAAAAATGTGAAGAAAAATAAATGTAGATATACTTATTTAAATTTATATTTGTAATCCAAAAATCAATCATATAATACTTAGTAAATTAGCTTTTTTTAGTCAGTTTCATCTGTGTAGTGAGCTTTAAGCTAAAAGGATTCATGTCATTTGATGATGTCTATACAGTGTTATCTTTTAAATTGCTTGTTTTAGTGAATGAGTCAATATGTAACTTATGAACATTATTATAGCCTCTCATGAACATGGTTACTTAGACATCTTACTATTTGATTATGTTCCTTTCCTTATCTTAATTTTTATTTCTATTTAAGTTAAGAACACAATTTTAATTTGAATTTTGTTGTATTGTGGTTGATTTTAAACTATCTTGCCATTGTACTTTATTAAGTTTAATTCTTTAAGATAAGACATATGACAAATATTATATTACTATTGATTGTCAAATAAATTTTAAAAGAGGGTGATGCACTTAGTTCCTTATTCTTATGAAGGGATAAGATTTTCAAAGATCTATAATTTATCATGCATTTAATTTAATTATTAACACTAGCTAACTCCTTATTCTTATATACATTTAGTTTCCTTTTTAATTCATTTACTATTACTTTCCTTATTCTCTACTTATTGTTAGGAGAAGTTATCATACCAAAAACTTTGTATTTCCACATTGCTGACACAAAATATTTTTTATTTAGTTCTTTTAAAAAGGTGATTGCACTTCTATCAATTTTAGTGGTGGTAGGAATAAGAATTAATCCAAAATTCTCTTTGGCTCATTTGTGAATTGCACTTAATTTTCAACAATACAAGGCTATTAAGTGCAATTCACAAGTACAACAAAGAGGATCTTAGGTTACCTTTTTTTTTCCTACCACCATAAAAATTAGTAAAGATACAACCTCCTTTTCAAAAAAATCAAATGGGAAAAAACTTGGATTACTAGGTGTGGAAATACTAAGTATTAGTAAGATAACTTCTTTTAATAGTAAATAGGGAGTAAAGGAAGTAATAGTAAATGAATTAAAAAAGGAATGAACTTGTATTGTTAATTTCTAGCTTGATTTGTATGATTTGTATATCTATAAAGCAGTTAACAATGTATTAGGGACGCCCACTAACATATTTCTAAAGTTTAAACCTAATTTATGGTAAGATTTAAAGTACATCCAAAGAGAAAATTGTAAATATTAGTTAATATTCACCACACACATTGTGTTCAAATTGTATATCTAGTTAGCTTTTAGATTCTATTGAGGATAAACTTTAAGGGCAAGCATCAAAGTCAAAATACTTGTAAAATACAAAAACTAAAATAGAGAAGGAATAAATTTTGTTTAATCACAAGTATATAAAAGTCGATGTTTGTATTGAACCTCAATGTGTGTCTCTTTTTTATTAGAATATGCGATGAAATTGAAACCAAATCAAGCACAATAACACATAAGAAGCCTGTACTATAATCTTAGAGAGTTCCTTTACTTTGTCTTAATCTTGTTTCCTCTGAAAATTTTTTTTCTAAGGAAAATCTTCTTCGGCAATGAGAATTTTATCACAGAAGAAAGTCTTCTTTAACAATAAGGCAAATCTTCCCTAGCAATGTGAATTTTATCATAGAATCATCATCATGCAAACATTAGGACGAGCTTGATAAGGATGTGATGGAACTGATAATTATGAAGCCAATTTGTGTGATACCATTTGCTTGAAAAACATCTACAAGTCATAGAGATCATTGCTTCTACAAAGCAAGATTTGCAAATAACCATTCTTAGTTGAAGATTATCTTAATTGCGAACATTTAAGTTGTGTCTGCATATCTAGTGGCACCACTTATAACATTAAGCTCCTAGAGCCATAACTAGGAGGTTCCATCTATATTGGTTTTTCTAAAAATTGGTTATTTATGGAAAAATTAATAAATCCAGAGGAAGACACTTGCCAACATGATCAATAACGTATCTTTATGTTTAATATGGATTCTAGAAAAGTATTCTAACTCTTTTTGTTTTCTACTATCCCTCAAATTCATGATTACCCTGACTTTATGGTTAATAAAATTGAATTATCATCATCGAACATTTATACATGTGTAGTGGCTATTGTTTTATACAGTCATGATAAAATTGATCTATTGGCATTGTGCAAACCAAAAAACAAGCTTTGGAATATCTTTACTGATGATGATTTGGACAACATTATTAGAGTTGTACATGAGTTAGGACAACCATCCGACTCGAAAAAAATATAGAGTTTGAATTCTTTTTTTAGCTTGATAAACCCATTAAACTTTTTCTTAATAGTCTGATCAATAATTAGGTTAGGTTTGGGTTAAGATACAAAAAAGATAGGTCGGTTCGGCCTGACTCGAGTCGATTATATTAATTTATTTTTAATAATATTCAATTATTTTTAACATAAAAAGATTAATTTGATATAATTAAATATTTTACATATTTAAATGTCATATTATCTCTTTAAATATATATTTTTTATTTTAAAAAAATCTTTTTACTTAAAAAATAAAAATATTATTTTATTTGGACTATCAGACTAGTTTAGGCCAAATTTTTTAAAAACTAAATGGGTTGAGCTGATTTCAAATCTTAAATTTTATATAATTTAACCCGTTAGGTCCGACTCAAAACTCGCCTAATTTGGCCCCATGTATACCTTAGGCATTATTAATGATATGGTGTTTTAAAATGGAGAGTTGTGCATTTTGCTTTGATCAGAAATCCATGATAACTATCGAATCATCCAAATGGGTAGTGATGAAAAAGTGATGTTGAGAATTATTTCTGTTTTAGATCCTCTCGAACAAAATCGAGTGCCTGGCTTGTAAGTTCTAAATAACCACCCCATTATTGTTACTATTAACCATTGTCATAGGTATTTAGTTGAATCAGTGAATGAATAGTTGTTCTTAGTTTAGTGATTTCATGATAAAAGCATCATCCTTCCCATAGACCATGAAGGATTTGAAATTATAGAAGGAGGCCTTGTAGTTGTAGTGGCACACTAGGAAGAAGAGGTTTTTGAAAAAGTTGAGGTTGAAGAATTTGAAGAACTACTTTGAGAGGAGGAAGTGAGCTACTTTAAATATTATAAGACGAGACTATTTCATATGTTTAAGGTAGATCATATGATGGGTGACTTGTCTAAAATCAAATGTTTGGGAGAGCAAGTGATATTTATAGGATTTGGTGGCTCACTAATGCTCAGAGCAAGTTCTTGATCAGGAGTTGAACCCAAATTACATTTACTTTGCAAACAATTTATCCGAATTATATTTTCGAAAAGTTGGTATCTATAGGTTGGAAGGAAAAGAGTCAAATTTGTCATGGCTTTCCCGATGTTACCAATCCCTAAGCATTAAGATTAGTGGGTTGGATGGTTGTTGAAACCTATTCAAATAATCCATTCTAATGACTTGATTAAAGGTGTCTTTTTTTTTAACCCTTTCATTTGAATAAAGCTTATTATTATCCATGATTTGAATTATTATTTTGGAGTATTTCCCCACTCAATTATAAGAAGGGAGAATCTCATAGTATAAACATACTTATTGAACACCAACTTTCACATGTGTTCCTATTAGGACTAACTTACAGAGGACTCAGGGTGTAGTTTAATTTGGTTTAAAGATAAAATTATCTTAAAATAATTTTTTATTAAATATTTGTATAAATATTATTAATTGAAAATAAAATATATTATTTATGTTATATTTATGAAAGAAATATTGTACATATTTTTATAGTCAAAATTTTTTAAAATATCAATCATCCATTTTTAAATATTTTTTTGATTTATATATTTAATATTACTTTACATTATAATTGTATTTTAGAGTCACTTTGTTTTCAAAAAATAATTTAAGCTATAATTTGAATATACATTTTTAACTATTAAATTTCAAATAGATTAAAAAGTATAGTTTTCTATCACTCTTAATAATGTAATTATACATTTTTTTAGTATTTTTAAAATTTATTTCACAGTATTTAATAATATAAGAATAATATATTTTAACTTTACAACATACTAAAATAATAAAATAAGATATAACATTAGAGTTTAAACTTGATCCACTCTTAAATGTAAAATTAATATTTTATGCTTTCAATGAACAATAAAAATATATGTTATTAAAAAAATAATAATTAAAATTTTTTAATAATTACAAATAAATTTTAATATTTTTTATTAATATGGTAATATATAGGTGCATGATTGTATAAAGTTAATTTGCACTAACTATAAATCAAATTTAAATTCATAACATTTATAGTAGTGAGAGAACAATAAGATAATTCACAAATTAAATATGAAGTATCATATATACCTATATATATACATAATTGAATATGCATTATTTCATAATAAAATTAAACTCAAAACTATATATGTTTGTGATTAATATATGAATGTTTTTAGTTTAACTCGTATCAAATAAATAAGTCTACTTATTTGCACAATTTTAAAAATATTTTTATCTTTAATTTAATTTTACTTGTTATTAATCCCGTACTATATATTTATCAATCTTTACAATTAAATTGTCGTTAAAAAATAGAAAAATATGACTATAGACAGAGAATTATTAAGCGAAGAAGATATAATGTTCCAAAAAGTACTTATTTTCAATTTTAATATATTTAATTTCATTGGATATATTATATATTTATTTGTTTCTAATCAATTTCTTAACATATATATATTTGTTAATTTTTATAGTTAAGTCGTGGTATAAAAAAAATATAACTCTAGACAGAAAATTACTAAGTGAAGAGGATACATTATTCTAAACGTGTATATTTTCAATTTTAATAGATTTAATTTCATTGAAATTATTATATATTTATCACAAACGATAACATTATGATTTTTTTATCAAGTTATATATAACTTGGTAAATTCATAAATATTTTAATTTCATAAATAATTGTAAATAAGAATCTCCAAATCAATGATGAGAATTATATAAGTACAAATGCAAATCAAATTCATAACCTAATCGTAAAAGTACAAAGATGAAACTACAAATTGAAATAAAATATAAATAATAAAAGTTAAATTTAATTTATATTTATTGCTCTAATTGTTAAAAAAGTTTTTCTCACACTATTTATTGGTGCACCTAATTTATATTTTGTTACATACACTTGCCAATTAAACAAATATACATACTTCCCTTTCAAGTTTCAATAGATGTAATAGATAGTAAGTCAGAACTTAAGACCAATGATTTGTGAATCTATGTTGCATTGGAGTATAATGGGTTAGAAAATAAATGCCTTTTTGTAGTGCAGCTGTCTTTAAGAAATTGCTTGTTGCTCTTTTTAAAAGGGGTGTGAATAATTATTTATCTTTAACGAATAGTAAAAATTATAAAATTATAAATTTTAATATTTATGAAAAGAAAATGAATATAGAAAAGTGAAAATAATATTTTTCATTGTGAACAATCTTCTATATTCGAATATGCATTATCACTTCTATAAAATAAAATTTTCTTTTATTTTCCATTTCAACTCATGCAATAGTTAGCACATAATAATTTTTTCAAGTAAAGAGTAAACCATTATATATATATATATATATAAAAGAAAGAACTAGAAAGAGCTAACATTCAAATTGGTTTTAGGTTAGGCATTGACTTGTGATGAAAGCCATGATCAAAGAATGAAGCAAGTCATAAATAATGATGAGAACCATCCTATATACCCACATACGCAATGTAATTAGGTGTCTCCCCGGCTGACTAGTTATCTATTTTGGACTCCATATTATGGTCTTAAAGACTAGTAAGAGGAAGGTCCCACTAACAAAGATATAATCTTTCTTTCTTTCTTTTTTTTTCTCCTCATGTCTAACTCCTCACCTACCACCACAAAGGAAAAAACGTTTTTGTTAAGAAACCTAAAACAATATTGAAACTTCGGATGTTAATCACTTTAGGTTGCCAGCTCATATATAGCCAAAGAAATATATATATATATATATATATATGAAAACTTTAGGTTGCCAGCTCATATATAGCCAAAGAAATATATATATATATATATGAAAACTTTATAATATATAGCTTTCCTTTTCAAATACTTCACTTTATATTATCTTTGGCAAATAGTCCAAGTTGGTTAAGTTTGGACCATATTTATTAGTTTCCTTTTTTTGGTTGCACGAAAGGATGCAATTAAAATGTCTTTATTACACATTTGTAATCGCATATAAGCGGAGTACAAAATCTTTTGATCAACTATTCTATTTCAAAAATTTTCTTTTAAGGAAAAAATTGGGGAAACTAATTCACATGATTTTCTTACCGAGTAAAATTGATTAAGGATGATGTTTGTAATCATTGGTGCATTAATATAAGATTTTTTATTGATTACTTAGCTCTAAATTTTCCGTTCTTCATTTATGCATAATTATATAATTAGGATTGCAAGTTGAATACTTTTATTTCATAGTATTTAAAAAGGGGATTATTAACTTTTATATTTATATGTGTAAATTAACAATTTTCACTTTTTTATTTGGATAAAAAAATTATATGATTAATTTAATAATAACAAAATATTAAAGGCGATTATAATCAATTTGTCATCCCTACTAATTTTTTGATTCAATTAGTTTATTTATAGTAAAAATGAAAGAAAATTAGTGTAGTTAATTTAAATATTTTAAATTGATTTTTTCATTAAAAGTATTTAAATAATATTTTATTATCATTAAATTAGTAATATAATTTTTTAATAAAAAATAAAAATTAATAACTTCCACATGTAAGCGTGGAAGTTAGTGATGCCCGTAAAAAATAAGAACGGATGTCATATATACAATAGGGGATATGGAAATCTGAGTACAAATACTTTTAACTATGGGGCAAATTTCATGCATTGACCTTTTATAGGGTTTAGGTGTTTAAGGTAATTATACTCGTTATTTTTTATTTTTTAATATCATCATTAATTACTTTTAAAAATAATACATAAAAGTGACGTTGAATTTATTTCTTAATTTTATGTTCTATTCTTTACATATTTGTCTATGATAAGTTGAAGAGAAGTGTAATAATGCTTTATCCGAAATTTAATTGTTTCTAAAATTATAAGTGCACTATACTTTCCATACAAACATTTTTTGCCTTGAAATATAAAATTGAAGGCGAAGTCTAAGGTGCCCCTTGGGTTCCGAAACCCAAGGGACGTGGACAAATTTCATGCGTTGAATTTCCAACTTCAAATCCCAACCTCTTGATAAATAAAATATTTTTATTGGAGAAGGAAAATTGTACAAGAGTTCTTGTAATTAATGAAATGGCATATTAGCCTTCAGAAAGGTGGCTTCTGGATGAACATCATTTGCTTCGAAGGAGGAAGTAGTTGGCCGATGGTGGTGGTAGCAGGGTGAAAGGAGTAGCCATGGCCCAATTGATGGAGGAAGCTCCCATGTTCCTACTCATTTGTCCTCGGAGGTATTTGCTATAGTGACGATGCATTAATGAGAATAAAAGATCTTGTTACAAATAAAGGCACTACAAATGGGGTTAGGGAATGGATCAATGGCTGGCCTTAGGACCACAACAAAAGGAACTCACCTGAACTTCAACGATTGGCTGGATCGTCTTCTCAACTAAAGATTGTGTATTACCCATCTCAAAGCACATGGAAAGACTTAGCACCCAAAAAGAGATTAGCACCCAAAAAGAGAGAAATTCCAAAAACTGAAATTAGATTATTGGTAACTACAACAGGACCTCCAACTCTAAATGGAAGAAAGGAAAGAGTCAGGGTCAAGAAGATACAAGCTCTTCAAATCATTGCTTTCTGGTGGGTCTCAGAGTTGTGGTTCTGCCTTGTCTTGACTTTTATAATTTGGAATATTCTTGCAATTTAACCTAATTCAAAAAATCTTATTAAATATAATTTTAAACTGCAACTTGGACACATGGCAATCTAAAAGCTTGCCGCGTGCCCTAGGTTCCAAACTCATAAGTTTGGTAAAGATATCGTAGTCTATCGCTCTGACTTACCTAATAATAGCATGTATGGGCAAAATTTTGTAGGATATCAGGAAGAAATTCTATAATATGAGAAAATAATTTAAAGAAAAAATTATAAAATAATATTTGAAAAATTAAAAGAATAAGAAATAATATGTAATACTCGAAAAATGAGAATATTTCAAAGAACAAATGGAAAGTTACTGACAGAATGTGAAGGTAATTTGTACGTTACTCTCCCCTTGGCCCGGACTACAATTCCCTGGCACCGTTGTCAGGGCAAATCACCCTGATTTTGATAGCCAATAAATGAGTGACATTTGTTCAATCTTATTAAAGTAGGGGTAATTTTTTTAACTTACAACCAGTTTCACGATAAACCCTCTCAAGAATTGTATTTTTCTATTTTGGTTGCTTTCCAATTTGAGCGCCAATTATTTACGTAGAACCTAATAAAATAGATGAAGTTGAGCAAAGGATAATGGAGTGTTATAAATTATTTTATTAATTATACACGATAATTTAATATTAATTTAGAAAATAATTTTAGTTTTGTTTGATAAACAAACTTTTAAATAATTTTTAACTTATTTAACTAAATTTTAATTAGTTGACAACTGAAACAGTTGTTTAATAGACAACTGCTTGAAATAGCTGTTATCCCCAAAATGCTGTTTTCGGACATGCAGCGTTTTCCAACAATATTTTTGAAATTACTCATCCTGTCCTTCTGCATGAATACAATCTTGTTCTCAGCAATCCAATACTGCTAATAGAAAGCAGTCTAATACCACTTTGAAATTACCAACTTTGCTTTCCACTTTCCACTTTAAGGAAAGCAAATTACCGCACAACAACGTCTTTGCTTTTCTTTTATTTAATTTTGCTGGGAGCATTTCATGAATTATATTCTATTATAAATTAGGCTTTATAATATGAATTATATTCTATTATAAATTAATTCATATGTTGTAAAAAAACCTATAATAATTAGGATATAAATATAAATTTTTATAAAAATTATATTAATTTAATTATAAAGAAATATTTAATTTATAATAAATTATAATAATATATTATTTATAAGAAAATTAATCTATTAAATAATATATAAAATAAAAAATACTCAAATAATTCATAAAATATATATATGCATTTATTTATCATTTTATATACAAATAGCTTATTATAAATAATTAATTTACTAAATATTTTTATTCAAACAGCTAATACAATCAGTTAGTCAAATCAGTTAATACAATCAGTCATCAACTAACAGTTAATTGAATCAATTAATTACTATAACTGTGAGCTAATTATCAAATAAGGCCTTTATATAATCATAAATAATAAATAATTATCTTATTTGAAAGCATTTATTTTACTGTAATTTATTATTAAATTTTATCATTTAAAGTTATAGTGGTTAATTTTATCATATAATTAATTATTTCATTTTAAAACAATAATTTTACATATTTAATAAATATAAAATAAATAATTATAAATGACTATAATTCTTTATTTCATTTATAACAAATATAAATAATAATCTAATTTGTGTTAGTCAATTAGAATGATCTCATTTTAACTTAAATGTGTAGAAGTTTATTTTTAAATTTATTTTGTGAAAACCATTTTATTTTTAAATAGGAGAATTTATATATATATATATATATATATATATATATATATATATATATATATATATATATATATATTAAATTACATACATTACCGCTCAAAGTTATAACAAAATAACATGAGAAAGATACTCTCATGAGATATCTTTCTAATACCTTCTTTAAAACATTGCAAAATGTTATACTTAAAATTAAATTTAAAAATTTTGTCGACAAAATGAGAAAAAGATGATTATATAGTTTAAATCAAAGAATATAAAATATTTGAAATACTATGTAATTAAATATATGTTTGGAATTAATTGAGACAAATATACTTATATTAAATTTTTATTTTTCAATTATCATATTTTAATTGTTTAAATTCAATTAAAACATTTCTTTAATTACAAAATATTTCAAAATTTTCATATCGTTAATTGTTAATCTGAATTATATATTCATCATTCCTTTAGCATTTCATTGATGGGTAATTAAAATTTTGATTTAAGTGTAGTACCTGTTTTTCATAATAAAAAATTGAGTGAGTTTTTAAAGTATAACAAGATTATCATAATTTCATTAATTATTAGAGAAAATGAAAGTAAATTTTAACATATTTTTTTAACGGGGGAATCATACTCTGCATACTTGTGTTTTTATTTATTTTTACTTAACATATTTATATTTTTAAGTGTCAAAATTTTTTTATTGTATTTTCTAGTATTAACATTTTGCCTAACTAATTTTTTTCTATTTAATTTTTAATAAAATATTCTATAACAAGTAAGCTATGTAAATTATTAAAATAAGAGGACAAGATTTTTCTTAGCTCCTATTAATAATCCTTGATATCAATTCACGTAAATATAGAATAATTATATTTTATCCCCATGTAATTTCTTCAAATTTTGCTTAATTCATCTATTATAGGAGTTAAAATTTGGATTAAAAAAGTTTAAGTGGACAAAGTATATTAGAATAATAAAAAAACTAATTATGAACATTTTTCTAATAATTTAAGCTTTTAAGAAAAATTTGCACTCAATATAGTCATAAAACCTTTTAAACTAAAAAGGTTAATGATTTAATTTTTGTCACCTCCATTCTAAATATTAAATATTTATATAAAGTAAGGTGGACTATGAATGTAGATGAATTAAGTGAAAATTAACAAAATTATAAATGAGTAAAATATAATTTTTCTTTTTAATTAAATAAAATTTACCTTTGTATTATTAATTATCATTTTAATAATTTACTTATTTTATTTATTATTTTGTTAATTAATTAGTAAATATAATATTTAGTTTTCATTTGTAAAAGAGGTGATCATTATAATTTTTAAATTTCATAATAAATATTATTGGTCCCTTATTTTAGCTTTTACTATAATTATTCATCACTTCATTCACTTTTATTTTTAAAATAAATGAAAAGTATTAAAGTAAATTATTAAATCCCAATTTAACAATATCAAATATAAGCTTATTTTTTATTATATTCTTTTTTACTATTTATTTTAATATTATAAGTGAAAGGAAGGATTAAAAATTATAATAAAAGTAAAAATAAAAAATTAATAATACTAGTTATGAATTTTAAGAGATAATACTAGTCAGTACTTATTATCTTTATAAATTAGAAATTAAGTATATTTTGATAAAAAATATTTTTTATGAAATATAATTATAAAATATTAAAAAATATTTTATTTATTTAATATTGTATATAAAAATTTGAGAAAAATAAATTTCTTTTTTTCAAAAAAGGAATTTGCCTTCTTGTGTAATTATGATTTTAAATATTATTTTCTCACAAATATAAATAATATATTATTTTTTATTAATATATATAAACAATATTTTTATATAAAATATTTTTTTATAAAATAAATAGCATTTTAATTTTAATTTACATTTTTTCATGTTGAATAAAACCAAAATTCTAGCTTTACATATTGACGAGTAACGCCGTTTCATTGGCACTTGTCATCGACAATTTTACTTTTATGGATTTGATAGCAATTTTTCTAATTAATTCATGAGGATCGTGCGTTGGTTTTTGGTAACTTTTTCTGATCGTTAGATTTCCATCTCGTTTGACTCCAGTTTTAATCTTACGGCTCTTGTTCTTTGTTTTACCGGGATGGGTTACCCTAGGAATAGTATTAGGTATTGTAGTCTTTCCCTTCTTTCTTACCTGCTTCCCTACTAGTGCGTTAACATCCTACTTTCAATTCTTTAGACTTGAGAATCTTAATGTATTTGTGTTTTTATTCTCAAAATAAAAGGTAAAATTGTACTTAAGTTTTTGAAGATAATGTCCCTTAATTAATTAAGATCACACCATAGAGTATGCTATACTTAAAAGTTTGATTTTATAAGAGTCGTTATCTTTAAAAAGGTTAGCATATAATATTAAAAAAAGTTAAAGAAATCACGTGCAATTAATTGGACCAAATTTTGGTAAGTTTGAGATTAACAGGAGAATTAATGTCTTAGTTTTTAAGTACCTATATAATAAATTTAGAATGTTTATTTTAATAATGCACCGATGCAATCTGCGCTCTGTTAATATTTGCATCCTCCAACGTATGGCTGCAACTCAACCTCCTAATAAAAGAATTTGATCCCTGGTCACTACTGTTCTTCGTTCCCATGAAATTTCATGCTTTCCTCTTCTCCCTTGGTTATTTTTTATCTAATAATAATAAATTGTTTTAAATAGAGGCTAATTAAAAAGTATATTTTTTAAAATGTGAAGTTATAATTTTTTTGAGATAAAAATTTGTAAATTTTGGAATGAAAACTTGTATCCTTTTAAAATCAATATTTATGTCTATTTATATAATTTTTCTTGAAAAAAGTATTTATAACTTTATAAATAAAGGTTATTATTTTCTATTCTTACTAGTAGAAAAGAATGTAATGCAAATTCATTTTAACATAATTAATTTATATTGAGTATCATATATTTTTATGACATGTTTTTCATTGTGGATGTAAATACTTTTAATTGTGAAAATAAGGTAAATATTGAGTAACTATCTTTGATGAATATAAGGTTAATTGGCTGAGGTGGAAAGAAGTTTTTGTACCAATACTACATTAAGTAAAATATATTCAAAGATAGGTTTTAGTACCTATTTATGGAGATGAAAGGTAAAATATAAATACTTATTGAATTAAGACAATACTAATTGTAGAACCTATTTTTGAATATATAAATGCTTGTTTATTATGATTTAAGATAACGTAAATTATAGTAATTGTACTACCTATCTTTAAATCAATGGTAGCATATCTTTTATTAAATATATATAGGATGAACCGTGGGAGTTATGAGAATATTATGAATTAGTAGAGATAATTTTAATTGAATTCTGCTCAATCATATTAATGTTAATTATAAAATTTGACTTTGCTAATTGAAAATCTTGTGCATGAGAGTTTAAAAGCAACTTTAATTAAAATTATCCAAGAAATGTTAATAAGGAGGATAAAAATTGTAAAGAGCAGTGGAATTAAATTTATTCTTATCAAATTCAATATCTAGTTAATACATTGTTATAAGGTTGAACTTTTGTTCTTAATAAATTTATAACTTATGAGGGCTATTAAACTAGTTAAAAGCAAGGATGAGCACAAGGGCCATATTAAAAATACATTGTTATTGCAGAGTTATGAATTATTGCATAATATGAATATGTTATCTTTATAATTCATATTTAATTCAAAGGTTTAGACTATGACCATTTTTTAGACATACATTATGTAGATACCTAGTAAATTTCTATGTTCCAATGTTGTGTTATTATTGTTAGATAATAATGGGGGATTGTTGTGATTTTTTTATATTATCTGATAATAATAACAAATTATTTTAAAGAGATGATTTTTCAAGATGAAAATTTATGAGTTTTGAAATAAATATTTGTGTCCTTTCAAAGCCACTAGTTATGTCTATTTATATGATTCTTCATGAAAATGTATTTACAATTATATAAATAAGAATTATTATTTTCTATTCTTACTAGTAGAAAAGTGTGTCTTTCTCTTAAATTCTTACTGAGTTCTAGTAAAAAAGTGTGTCTTTCTCTTAAATTCTTACTGAGTTAATTTTGATTATAAAAATAGAGAATTGTAATTTTTTTTCTTAGTTAAGTATTATATCTTAAGAGTAGAATTTTTATGAAACCATTTATGATTAAGTGAAAAAAATTACTATCCTAATAAAATTTTCTAGAAGCATTTTATTTAATAATTTTCTTCCTTCAAAATTTCACATCTATTTGTGTTTTTTCTCAATTTTTTTAATATCTCCCAACATCCTTTCCACCAATGAATGAGTTAATTATATCAAATAATTTATAAAATTGATATGCATGATTGGTTGCGTTTAAAAATGTATTAGACACAATAATAAAGTTAAGAGTTTAAATTTAATATGCTGTTAGTATAAAACATTTTATATAATAAATAAAAAATGATATATAATTAAAAAAGTAATAATAATTAAAATTTTGTACTAATAATAAGATAATTTTAACAATTTTTTATTATCATGACAAGACAAAAATAATTGATAGTGTGAAATTGATATATATTAATAATGAATCAAATTTAAATCAAAAAATTAATTTATAATTTATTAATTAGTCTCTAATAATATTTACTTTACTGATTCATTTAAAAGGGAATTCTATACAGTCCTGTTTATATTACGGTTGCATTATCCCAAATTTTATTAACAATAAAATTAGTGATGTTATTTTACAATTAACATCACTAATTTTAAAGATCATTCTCGTTCTTAAAGATCATTCTCGTTTTAACAATTAATTAGTGAAAGAGTTATTTGAAAATTAAAAATTAATAATTTTCTGCTGAGTTTTTAAAATATTTGTACAACTCTTTAGTGAATTAAATATATAAATAAAACTAATACTTGTCTGTCCTACCAATTTTCTTTCTTCCTTTTTTCATAAATTCATCTATCCATTGTAAATTTACTAACTCGGCTATCTCCTTTTTGAAAGATAATTATATAATCAAATAACCAACAATTATACAATTGCCATCTTTCAAAGTTAACAAGGCCCACATGATTTCAAAGAAGGTTGAGCTTAAATTTCATTTTTATTAAGTAAATTTAGATTTATTAAATAATTGAAATTAAATTTGCATACGTATTTATTACAATTTTTTTAAATATATCCATCTTTTTTTATTAAATGACAATATATATGACATAATAAAATATAATTAATTAAAATTTAGATAATTATTTAAATAATAAATACATGATAATTAAATAAATATATAATATTATTAATTAAATTTTGGAAAACTATATTCTTATTTTAATTATTTCAATTGCATTAATATAATTTGATTTCAAAATAAAATATAAATTAATTTAATTCATATATCATTTATAGTAAAACATTCTTTTATATCAGTTTACAATTTTTTTAATTAATTAAATAATTAATTTTATCAAATACTTTTAATTTTAAAATAAACAATTAATTTATCAATTACTTGCATATAACTTAAATATTACTAATTAATTAATTGTATTGCGTATCAATTTATAATTTACTTCCAATCATCCCTGAAACGTCCCTAAATTTTTTCTAAACAAATGGCTATTAATAATAAATTTGTGTGGATCAAATTACAATTTAATATACACACAAGATTACATGATGAATTTATATATATTACTAATATTATATTATTTTCATATAATCATAATTTGACTAATCCTGGCAACATTCTTTTCGCTTTCAATAAGCAGTTATTTATTATTTTTGAGGAAAATTTCATCTACATACGCAAAAGTAAAAAGATTTTTGTTATATGTGCACCTGTGAATAATAAAATAATGTATAATATTAAAGAAATGAAATAGAACAATTTTTTTAGAGAAATAGGTATTATATTTTGTCACATTTTTCACATATAATATTAAATAAATATAATATTTTGTATAATCTTAATTTTTAAATCATGATTTTAGTAAATAAATATCTTTGTAAAAAACATATGAAACCTAAAAAAAGAAAAATAGGCATTGGCTTCAAAAGTTGAAAAACCCTAGCCTCACTTCCTATGAAAAAATTCTTAAATCCTTTAATTTCATAATTTTTTTACATATATTAAAATTTTAATTTTTAAGATATTTAAAATTAAAAATAATAATAAATATTTATTTATTAAATAAGACTGAAAATGTTATATACCAGATGAGACTTGGAAAAAATATTATACTCCCATAAAATTTTTTCTTACTTATGGTGGAGAAATTCTTAATTAGTTCACGTATACAATTTTTATTTATTATCAATAAACATTGAGATAAATATAAAAAGATATTATTAAAAAAATATTATATTTATTTTAATTTTTATTAATAGTGAATATATAAATTATATGCCTACTGGCTAACAACTTTGATATCTCGGTACTTTAATTCTTGAAACAGGCTCCTTAATGAATAAGAGTCTAGAAAGAAACACTTTTATAGCCAACTTGAAATAATTATTGATTTTTAAGATTCTAAAAATTGGAAAGTTTAATTTTTAATAAGAGTCTAGAAAGAAATAATTATTTCTCTTAATGTTAGAAGTTATTTCATTTACACAATAAATAACTTCTTATGATGTTGAACTTTTTAAAAAGTAAATTCTTTATAATTTTTTTGAGTGGGAAATAAAATGTATTTAAAATTATTTGATTAATATAAATTTCTTATGAACTTTCTAACAAGTAAATTCTTTACGACTTCTTGGATGGGAACTAAGAAGTATTCAAAATAATTTAGTTGTTATAAAGGAATTTACACTTCTCATAAATTAAATTCTTATATTTTATTTGATTTAACTCTAAATTTTGTAGAAAATATAAATAAAATAATTAATTTAATTTTAAAAATTATAATATAAAAATAGGTAATATTAATAGATTTTAATTATTTCTAATTATTTTCTTTAAACTATATTTTTAATCTCTTTTTCTATCATCATTTTTTTAAATTGATAATTTTTTATTTTTGAATTTACCATAAAAATAAAATAGGTTTATAAAAAATTTAAGATATGTTATATATATCAAATCATCTTAATATAATTAAAATATGATATAATTTAAGAAAAAAATTACTCAAATAATTAATTATGTTAAATTTATATAAAATAGATGAGAAATACATACTTTTATTGTTATAATTAAATATTAAAATAATACATAATAAAATATAATAAATATAAAATGAAAAATAAAATAATATAATAGATAGATGTATATAATAAATAAAATATAATTGTATTTAGTATTGAATTTATATTATTATAATATAGTATTTAATTTTTATCTTATATAATTTTATATAATATTCATTCTATTTATTATATTATATAATTAATATATAAAATAATTATATTTTATATAATTAATAAATTATATTTATTATAATTTTTAAATAATAACAATATAATATTAAAGTAATCATTAAATAAATTAAGTAGGGATAATTTTATATTTGACATGAGAAGTTTTTCTTATCGTGTGGGATAAGCAATATTGAAAAGTTCTATTTTAATAATTAGTAACTAATCTTACAAGTCAAAATTTCTAATTTTCCATATTATTTCTACCAACTAAATAATTTCTTCCTATTCTATAAGATAGGTGCTATAACTGGATAATCATTTTTCCGAGACAAATGCAACAGGAAAAACATTCACATCAGGTGCGCACCTAACCGTCTTCTTTGAAACTCTACCTACAACAACGCACGCAAATGTTATATTTGAACAATAATTCACACATTGAATATTCTATTTGGACAAACAACTAATCAACAGATCATCTTAAAACAAAATAATTGTTTCCATTCGGCCCCAATCATCTTATGTTTGTTATTATTCGAAGTCATCGTTAGGATATAAATCTATATTTAGTGTCAATAAAATAACATTTGTTGGCCAAAACGATGAAGACGATTAGTTTAATTCATCACTTCTAGATGAATAGTTTTTACTTGAAAAAAGGAAAAAAAAAAAAAAACTTTTGTTGGGCAAAAATAGAATAAAGTAACTTTTGAGAAGTATTTTAGAAACTGAACAAAATACATAGGCCATGATCATATAAAAAACAGAATCTCCCATCGGGATATATATTCCTCCTAAATTAGATATAGATTTCAACTATTTTCGCTGACCATAGTATTTCTCGAAGCAGCTCGAGTCAAACTTGAATACAATTCTAATCTAGAAATACAATGACTGCTTTTTAAATATTATTATATATCTCTTATATCTCTTTTTTTAATAAATTAATGGGATCAAAGTTAAAATAAAAAAAATTATATTTTAACATTGTTATATATTAATATATGTTCATAAGTAAGATGGATTTAATTTCTTAGTCCGCTATTTGTCTGACAAAAGCTAATAAATGTATTTGTTCACTTCCAATCAATTTCATCGTGTATCGTGTGTGCATATAGGTCATGTATCTAGAAAGCAAACCAGCATTTTGACTTTAGAAATTAAAAGCCAACAAAAAGCGTGAACTTTTATGGGTTTGATACTGGCCCTCCACCATAATCTTACAATTTTCTGGTAATGGTTTTTAACCACAAAATTGATAGACACCCTGCATCCCATCGTATTCCCAAAAGAATAATTAGCCGGGGCTAACTTTTTAAAAAAATAAATAAATAAATTACTCCTTCAATTTTAAAGTAATTATGCTTAACATTTATAATTATTTTTTTAATGATAGAATGATTTAATTATTCTACACACATATAATTATAAGGGATAATGGATGGTGTAAAATTTTTAATAAACATTGAATACTATTGAAGACTCTCGACAACACTTATAATTATTAATTTTTACCATCAATTCTTAAACTTATTCACAGGTAAAAAATTGTACCCACTTTAGTCTGTTCTATAATTTTGAGAGGAAATTTAGACCTCTTGTTATACTAAGTTGGAGATAAAAATACAAAAATTGCGATCACATGTTTTTATACTTATGCCGGATTAGGGAACTTGATTAAAATGACCCAAAAGTCTTTGGAATGGAAAAGATTTTAAAAAAATAGTATTTGAGTAGGATTGCCTCTAATTCTAAAGTACAAGGTTTTCATATTATATTTGATTTTTTCACAAAAAATTGTATCAAATTAAGTATGTTTGTTATGTTTGTCCTCTCAAATTATTTATAAAAAAAATGTTAGAAGCGATTTACTACTTATGAATAAGTTTAGGGGGCTGATTATAAAAATTAGTAGCTGTAAATATTAAATTCAACTACTTCAGAATTAGATGGAATAATATGCATTTTCCCTTTTTTCTACTGTTGCAATTGTTGGGGGTGTTGGCGCATGAATATACACAAACTTATCAAAACGTATGCACTAGGCAAAATAATCTAGGGTATTTAGATAATTTCCTTTCAACTCATTTGATAATGTTAGCTCTATTCAACATTGTAAACATTGGATCCAGCAGTGGATTGAAAAAGAAATCATCTGAGTTATGATTTTGTTACTTCAATCACCAGGAAAATAACGAATTAATAATAATTGGTTGGATTAGTAGAAATAGGGTGAGCAAATTTTAAGATGTTTCAAATTTAGTAAAAAGTCATGAATTTAATTTTTGGGATCGTATTTATTAAAAAATGTGTATCGTTTATTACTTTTACCTTAAATAAAAAATACTCTCCTATCTAATAAAAAATTAAAATATCCTAAATGTTAAAAAAAATTGATGAGTTGTTTGTTTCACTCAAATTAAAATTATAACCAACCAAGTTATTGATTGAGTTCTATTTTTATATCATCAAGGACATGTTTAGTATAACAAATGAAAATGAAAATAATTGATTATAATAATTAATTGAAAAATAATTGATTTTACATAATATATTTTATGTTTGATAATATTATTTGATAATTGATTGTACATAATCTACCCTTATTTGGATGATGTATAAAAAATCACTTTTTATCATTAAATTATTAAAAAAGACAATATGATATACATAATTATATCAAAATTACTAATTTTATAATCTTTTTTTTATTATTATTATTCGTAATATATATATTCTTAATTCAAATGAATAACGTATATTGTTTATTTATGTATATTCTATTTATCATATATTATCATTTATCTAAATTATTTTTTCATACACAAGATTTTATAATTAAAATAAGATTAATATTTATTTTAATATTCACTAATTTAAAAAATTATAAATAATTAAATTATAAAATATTAAATATCATTTATAAATTTAAATTAAAAATGATATTAAAAATCTTAAAATTTATTCATAAATTTAAAATAAAAACAATGTTAGTATGTGTATAAAGTTTAAAATTTATATTATTGGAAGAGGGATAGCGAGAGTGAAAGAAAAAATGAGATTAATATAGATATAAAATTTTAAATTCTTTTTTTGTAATCATAATTAGAAAATACACTAGTCTCTAATTAGTATTAATATTTATAATTTTATATTAAAAAATTTTAAAAGTATAATTAAATATTTTAAAAAAATAATAATCAATTATTTAACTTTTAACGTTAATTGTGTTTTTTATTCCTAGTACCAAACAACTACTAATTTTATTAGCAAATAAAGACAAGTATAATCCTGTGATGTGCATTAAAATACTTAATTTTGCAACGACATGGGACGAGATGGGAAAATTTTGGGCATTAATTGTGACAATTTATTTCGGAGGGGATTCAAATGGATCAAATCCAAGGGAAAGCATCGGAATTCCATTCCCTATATCCAGACGAGGAAAAGCAGAAAAATTGTACCGAACATTGGGAGCTCTGAATCCTCTTTTTCTTCTTCTATCATTTTTTTTTATTTTTTAAAATAAAAATATAATTTTTATGTTGAGATTTATTATATTTCTCTTTAAAATTTATCTCATCCTCCAATCGGAGGAAAAAAATAACGGTCCTCAATTCCGCAAATTGCATTGTTTTTACTTAACCAAATTTACTAACTTACTCGTCTTGGGACCAAAATTACACCATTCTGGTCCCCGAGTTCTCTTTTTTATCTCTCTCTCTGTCTCTCTCTCCTATACAAATTTCAGTTACATTTACGCTTGAAAGGAAACGTGTAGATAGTCATTTTTCTGCTCAACTACCTCTTTGTGTCTTTCTCCTCTTCCCGAAGTTGTCGTAGTTCTTGTGAATTGTCGGTCATTCTCATATCTGGATCCCCAAAACTCCAATATAATTCCACTTGACGTACGGTACATACACCGGGTCTACGTTTTTGTGGGGTCCAAACGCCACCATCTTCATCCATCTTCTCCTTGGCAATGCATGCTGGGAATCACCTAAGCTCACCAAACAAACACTTCACCAACCACAGGCAAATTGATGGGTGTGGACTAATCTGACTTGTCCGAGGCTGATTTTAGCTGCTATACAAATTGGCTTATCAATGGCGTTGAAGGGTGTATCTATCTGGGGTTCTGCTAAAGTTCCTCAATTGGGTTTTGCAAATTTTCAAACTTGCGATTCTAGGGTGAGTATGAATTTAAGATATGATCTCGAGAAACACCCCAACTGGGAATGTGGTTGTTTGGGCGTTGTAGCCCAGAGAGCTACGACTCCGGTTGAAGATGAGAAGCCAATTGTGCCTGGGGTCGACTCTTCTGGTGCCATCAATCAGGATCGGGGGAGCGAGTCCAAAGGTTTTCACAAAGATGTCAATCTTCTTCCCAGTGAGTTATCTCTGTTCCACATTTTTCAGGATAAGAATTTTCCATTTTCTGGTTTTTCAAAATGAAAATTTTCCTTTTCATGGTTTATTGAATTCTATTGAGATGGAAGGTTTCCCCTTTATGGATTGTTGAACTGTATTGGTCTCACATTTCTCAGAACCAGAGTTAGCATATATATATATATATATATATATATATATATATATATATATATATATATATATATATATATATATATATGTAAACTATTATATCATGAATTGGCATTTGGTCAATATTTGTTCTGTGATGAGCGCCATATGTTTTCATATAGAAATTTGTAATTGAAAGACACACATGAGATAAGATGGCGAAGTACATCATATTCAATCACAAGAATACGAGCCTTAGCATTCACATGATATCAGCTTCGTACTCTCTGCTTGCTAATGTTCCTGATTGCATTTTGCCCTCCTAATTTTCCTTCAAAATACATGTTTCGTTTTCTTTCATATATATAGCGTGATCCTTTTATGTGTTTGGCGTTTCTTCAAGAGCTGATTGTAATTTTCTACCACCCCAATAGCATGATCTCAGCTGAAAGATTTTCCTCTATGCTTACTGTATTCTTCCTTAAAACTGACTGGATAAGTTAGAGAGCAAAGGCTGAAGAAAATCCCTTCTATCCCTCTCTTGAGAAGGAGACGTGCAAATCGACGTTCCTGAGAATGGGGACAAGATGTGTTGAATTCTCACACGAACATGATAATTTGAATCATGTAATAGATCACTAGGTCTTCTATTTTTTACTCCGTTCATCTGTTTTCGTTGCTAGAGTTGTTAATATGAAGGGAAAAAAAAAAAAGCTCAGTTTGGCATAATCTAAACTTTTTAGTCAGTTTGATAATTTCAAAGAAGCAGGGTTTGGGGAGCAGTTGTGCATTATGTGTTCCTAACTTGAGATATTATGGATGCCATCACAACTTATATTTAGTTGAATGATCCTTGTCCCATTCATCCATTATATTATGCATTACAGTCTGCTATCAACATGTTCTGCTTACAATGTATGGTTTAGTGTTAAAATTGGTCTCGTGGTGCTTGCTTCATGGAGTGGTTTAATGCGGTGTAATTCATGGTTTTGTAGGATTGTTCCTTAATGGTCTAGTGCATATAAGCATACAACGTATGATGCAGCCATGCATGCGTGTATGGAAACAAAATATTCCTCTAATAATGAATGTGACCAGCAATTTAATGCTGGCAACAATTTGATTGCTTTAATTTTTTTTTTAACCTTTTGTCCGTTAATGCAATCTCTTAAAATGATTATGCGACTTCTTTAATTGCAGAGCCGTTATCTGCAGTTGATCTATCTTCTCCTCGTGAAGGGTCAGAGGTCCGGGTTGCCTACCAGGTATGATCCTTGATCATTTCCTTGCAATTAGAAGATCCATGAATTATTTCCACTCTTAATGAGTCAATTGTCTGATGCAGGGCCTACCGGGTGCGTATAGTGAGGATGCTGCTTTGAAAGCATATCCACAATGTGAGACTGTGCCATGCGATGAGTTTGAAGCTGCATTCAAGGTTTTGATACCTTTTTCTCTGTTTTTTTTCCTTTAATTACTGCATTTTCCAATCAATTTAACCAGACTATCATTACTTTCTTTTCTGTAGGCAGTTGAATTGTGGTTAGTGGATAAAGCTGTTCTACCCATCGAGAATTCTGTTGGGGGAAGCATACACCGTAATTATGATTTACTTCTTCGCCATAGGCTGCACATTGTTGGGGAGGTGCAGTTGCAAGTTAATCACTGTCTCTTAGGATTGCCTGGTGTGAGAAAGGAGGAGCTTCAACGTGTTGTCAGTCATCCTCAGGTCGGCCATTAGATAATGCATATTTTTCTTTTTCAATTTTGGTAGAAAGATAATGAATTACCATATTGTTTCCTATTTTGAAAACAACTTAAGATACAAGCAGATTTTTAGTAGAATAATTGCTCATATCCAAGCAGGGTTATCTTGATTGTTCTACATCATAATTGAAAATTTTGAGTAGAAATACAATTATAAGGCAACACGTTATCTCTGAATTGGGTCCAGAGGTACGCAGAGGTTTTGGTGCAAATGACTGTATCATGAACAATAAACTTATTACAATAGAGATCCTACTGTAAGTATCTCAATTGTTACTGTGGTATTCTTGCATGCAGGCTCTTGCTCAATGCGAAATGATGCTTAGTGAGTTAGGTGTTGTTAAAGCTGAAGCACATGATTCTGCCGGTGCTGCCCAGGTATAATATAGAGGTTTTCTTTGGTCCAATAAAAGCAAAACACTGGATTGGTTTTCATTAGCAATTTGGATCCTCTGGACAGACAGTGGCATCAAATGCTGCAAGAGAGACTGGAGCAATTGCAAGTGCACGAGCTGCAAATATATATGGCCTAGACATTCTTGCAGAAAAAATTCAGGTAAGACTGTTCTTATAGGGTTTAGGTGACTTAGCTGCAATAGAATTTGGTTATAGTTTATGCTATTCATTTATCAAAACATGCCTGTCAATGCACAAGTACACAGGCTGTCATTTTCGACTTTGGTTCAGAATTCATGCCTTGATTGGCATCCTGCCAACAATTTGTTTTCCTGCTAATGAAGTTTGAGTTATTTTCTGCATTTTTGTGCAAATTTTCTATAATGAGCTATAATCCTCATTTTTCATCTGAAATTGAAGGGGAAAGCTGGGCCTTCTAATGTTATAGTTAATATAGTGCTGGAAATTATGTAAATAGTGGGATATTCTTGTTGTCTTTCTGTACCATTAAGATTGGGATTATGATAAGGTTTTATAATTATGGTATCTAGCACCATTTATCTGTGTCACCATGGGAACTATATTAATCTTGAAAGAATGGAATGTTAGCGGAGAAGAAAGTCCTACATTCATTTGTGGGGATTAGCAATGCCTTGGAAATTTGTTTAGAAGTCTTTATCTGAAAGTCTCTTCTTGTTGTATTACAAAAGTGCAACTGTAAAGCTAATAATATGCTTCTATTTATATGGCCAAAAAAATTATGCTTATAATTTAGCATACATAGAATGTACGTTATTGAAGGATGTCTTGGAATGTGAGAACATGTTAGTTGTTACCAGTTGTGGTGATTCCGAGCTGATTCATTCCCTTCTTGTTAGGATGATATAGAGAATGTTACTCGTTTTTTGATCCTTGCAAGAGAGCCTATAATTCCAGGAACTGACAGGCCCTACAAGGTACACTATACATAGTTATTTACATGCATATCCATTGATGTGCTGATGAATTTATGACTTTCCTCCCTCCCAGACTAGCATTGTTTTTAGCCTCGAAGAAGGTCCTGGCGTACTATTCAAAGCCTTGGCAGTTTTTGCACTAAGGGACATTAATTTGTCAAAGGTGAGCTATAATAAGAAACTTATAATTCAATTTTACATTTAGCACGCATTCATTCTATAAATTCTCTTCGGAGCTATTTCAGATAGAAAGTCGTCCACAGAAACAGCGTCCATTAAGGATTGTTGATGATTCAAATGAAGGGAGTGCCAAGTGAGTAATTATTTTCCCTCCTATTTGAGGCCTGCAATAGAATTTAGTATGTATTTTATTGAGTTTATATGAATATTGACTGGTGGTGCGTACTTTATCAGTCAATAAGATCTAGTACATGGAAAGAAGCTTGTTAGAAGAGAAACAAAGGGAGAGATAATACATTTGATGATACTGATAGTTAAGTAGAAGCAAATTACTAGTTATGGAAAGCAAATTACCGACTCTGTGATTCAAAAGGAGAAGACATAATCTCCGGAGAAGGGGGGAGGGGTTGTTGGTTTTACTTACAGATGACTGTATGCTTCTTTTACTTTGGATTGGATTTATGCTGTAAAAACTTTGATTTATGCGTGAAGGTTTTCTGATGACAGATACTTTGACTACCTCTTCTACATTGACTTTGAAGCTTCAATGGCAGATCCTCGTGCGCAATTTGCTTTAGGACATTTGCAGGTAAACCAATCATATGCCATAGAAGCCAAAATTTTAATATTGATCCATGGCAGTGTTGTCATGTGATTCTTATCTTTTTTTGCGTCCTTACTCATTGCCTACAATTCTAAATGCCTGATGTTTCTGTCCATCAATTAAAATTGTAGTTATAAATGCTTTTGCATATTTTTCTATGTAAATGAGATTGTTCAGTTTTTCATAATCGTAATTACACATCTATTCAAAGTCTGAAATTGTTTTCTGAACGGATCTAGCGTTGGTATAATACTGGTTTCTTTTCTGTGCTAACCTTAAGATTCTTCAAACTTAATTAGTAACTCATATTATTGGAACATCCTAATACTTGTGATTTTCCATTTCAGGAATTTGCCAGATTTCTTCGTGTTCTTGGTAGTTACCCTATGGATCCAGCTTTATAGAAAGTTAAATGCCTTAACCCAACATTGCATTCTGTACATTTTACTTTTCTGGGCGGAAGCCATTGCCGCAATAGTTTCATCTTGAATCACAGTAAAGAGGAAACAACATCTCTTTTTAGATCATTTTCCCTTTTTCTTTCTTTTTGTTTTGTTGTCTTCCAAAGTTTGTTTCATCTCCTAAGGAGATGATTTTAGAATGTGATGATATTTAGTTGTAAAAGATGGGGAAAAATGTTGATACATCCATCCATCTCTTATTATTTCCTGTTAATAATCACAAATGGCTTAAGCCTAGAAACTTTGATGCTTTCTGTGCAAGCAAACTCGTGTGCTTTGCGTTCTCTATTTGCCACTTTCTGAATTCCTCTACCCTTGTTTTTCCTCTATCTTTTTCTTCAATAAAGTGCTAAATGACTGGGGTAACCGTGTCCTCTAGACGCACATATAAGATCTCGAGTTTTGAATTCTGAAACATGGAATGCCACTTTAGTTAAAATTTTTTGGCAAGCATGAGGTAGAAAACTGCAAACAGCAGAAATCCAGCGTATACTGGAATTTATGAAACAGAAAGTGGATGTAACGGGCCAATGAAAAACGGATGGACGGTAAAAGCTGTTTGACTGACAGATCATTGCAGCCCGCGTGGCAGACCCCCGAGAAAACCAGACTTCAACTCCGGCTTTTGTTTTCTTTTCCCTGTTTCTGACTAGAGAGTTTCGTTGAAGTTGTAGCTTTGACCTCCTTAAACTATGGTTTAGGACTGAACTTTCATTTTTTATTTTAATATATAAACAAATGCTTACGACGTGAATTCATATTTTATGATTAAAAAATATTTAAAATTGAAAAAAATTTGATTTAAGTAACATTCCATGAAGGTTTTGCACTTTTTATTACATTTAAAATTTAATTTATATTCTTTGTGTATATGTATTTAATGATTTAATTACTTTTGTTATTACTCAAAAAAATAATATTTAAAGTTGCAGTAATAAAAAGATAAAAAAATTTCTATCATATTTTTATATTTAATATTGAATAAATTAATTATTTTTTTATTATCTTAATATTTTATAACTATATTTTTATATAATATTTTTTGCCAAACGGAGCCTTGGTAGTTTTCATGTTACTGTTACAAAACCATATTGTCAATCTTACTTAGTCATCAAGGAAAATTCATTCGCTTCTTAATTTGACGATCACCTTGCTATTTTTCCGCTTTTTACAAAAATGCTTAACCTACGTCTAAATTGGATGAGATTTTCCACACTTTATAAGGGTTGTGGAATCTGGAATGGATTTCATTTTTCAAGGAAGTGGAAGTAGCATTGTTTTTTTTTTTTTTTGGGGTGGCTTGTCCTTCCGCCATAAAACTCAAGTATTTGTCAATTGTTCGTCAAATTCAAACCTCCTGCAAATTTCCGTACTTTTCATTGAGTAATTTGCTAATTCTTTTGGCATTTGTGGTGGTTTTTTTTTTTTTTTGATGATAAACACTCGTAAATTCATCCTGGTCGTTCCTTTAGAGTATGAGATTTCCTCACCCTTTGAAGATTTCTACTTTTCCTTCTCAGAACGGACTGATTGGATTGTTAGGTCTCCGCACTTGGTGTATTTAAGCATAGTTCCTTGAAGCTATCTTCTTCAATGATATCATCTTGAATTTCAGCGGTCAGTCAAAGCTGTGATAAAGTTGGACTGCATACATTTGCCTCCCTATCATATCATTGATTTAATTACTGAATTATTAATTTAATCATTTATAATATAAAATTATAATATATATTATTAAAATAATTGATTTAATGATATTAGATTATTATTTTATTCAAAAAGTCATAATTTCAATGCAAGAAAATATTAATATAAAATCTCATAATAAAATAGATTAAGATTTTTTTTAAAGGCAACCAATTGAACAGTCTTTTTACGAATTCACATGCAAAATTAATTTGATAATATAACTCAAACTATACTAATTATCGATTTATCTATTTACGGATTTAATTGGCGAGTTCAACCGGGCTTGATAACTCGGATTGTAGGGGCCTTTTCCTTCCAAAACTCGCTATTACTGTTTGGACCTCTGCTTGTATCAGCCCTTTTGTCGGGCAATGATTTTCTCACGTTGTTTTGGAGGTCAAGGATCGTTTTCTCGTGGGGTCGATAAGCTTTGCCAAAATTGCGTCCACAAAAACATTGGTGGTAATAAAGGAGAAGTGTTTTTATTATATCTTGCATCTCTCTCGACTGGTTTTTTACAACTTCACGTCAATGGAAAATTGAGAGCGGAGAGACATAGACATATCCTACACTGTACCTTTCATCTTGTGGTTGACTCCACAACATAAAACGCAAAATATCCAAAGTTGAAGCACAATCTCATTCCTTAGACAAACATGTTTCTTCTAAAATAACATGCTTCATTGCCAATTTGCCAACACCGTCTTATCTGAATTTAGCCAAGACAATTCATACTTGCTCATCATTAACTTATGCTTTTTGTTTCAGATATCGATAGTGATTAGAGGACTAAAGTTACAGTTTTCTTCTCAAGAAAATTTTGACCATCTCACTGCCGCTTGAGTTGCTTTAAGAAATCAATGCAAGAAATTTCCCATGAATCATCGGAAATTTATCTCGGTAATTTATTGGTTAAGATACTGATGCTTTTCTTTGCTGTTTGAGCATCAAGAATTCACAATTTGTAACGTCTAATTCTGGAAAGTTATGGACAAAACAATACTGACTCGACAACTAATTAGTAGATTCTTCACTTAATATACAGATAGAAGTTTCACCCATGTTCTGAGTCAATTACATAACCATCTCAAGACAAACATCTACCATGATAAAACACACATTGATTACATAGAAACTTCAAGACAGGCACAGACCCTAAACACACATTGATTACATAAACACTTCAAGACAGGCACAAACCATAGACACACATACTGATCAATGCCAAACGGCTTTATTAATATCAAAGTACTAGACTTCATTGTCTCCGGTAAGGTCATTGCTCTTTACTTTAGTTCCCTAAAGAAATCTTCATTGTCGACCAGCACCTAGAGATTCATAAAAGGAAAATTGCATCATACCACTACTTAATTATGAAAATAACAAAATACTTCAAATGATATAGAGCAGCAAATGTAACATGTTCAGGGAAAAAAAAAAAACGACATTCCCATGTTAATATGAGCAGGATACGCACACAGTATGTAATGTGGCATTACAATCCTGCCGTACGTCAGCAGACTGCTCCTACAATCAAGCACATGCAAGTCATCTCCCAATTTAGTAGCAATTTGAGAAACTTACCGTTTTCCAACCATCGGGATCTAAGAAAGAGGTGATTTTTGTGTTAATCCCGGGAATTGGCCCTGGTTGCCGAGTAATCTTCCCTCCCAGTTCTTGTGTGACTAGGTTGACCACCTCAGCACTCTTGTATACATCATCAGTACCAATAGCGATCTGTGATAGATGCCACAAATGTCATCATCATAAAGGTGCATAAGGAAGTGTAGAAAACAAATTTAGGCTTCCCAAAGCTAATGCAACCCATTACAAACCTGTGCATATGCATTTCCCTTAGTGTATTCTGTCACACCATAGTTGTAAGTCAGCTCCAAAACAGTGGTTTCGTGCTCTTCGGCATACCCAAGCATAGCTATAGTATACTGTACGACAAGCAAAGCAGTGTAATTCATTAAATTCATAGGCTGTTCATGAGCTGGGGATGAAAAATATCCCAGATAGCATGTATACAGCACAGGATCAAGTTAAGAAACCCTTACCTGGTATTCAGGTTTATCAACCTTCCTTAGAACCCTCATACCCAACGCCTGCACAGATATGATCCCATAAGAACATGGCATCTGATTGCTAGCAATTTAATGAATTTATTTAGATCATGATGATAAACAAATGCAGCTCCTGGTTTCTCTGCCGTGCAACACAAGCAAGAACTATCTCAAGGGTTTCACTTTCCCCACCTCCTCTTCCCCAGAGAAAAAGGGGTAAATGGAAAATATGTTGCACAAGGCAATGCATTTTTTCATATAAGAAACCTTTGGAATTAACGTATCTGTACTTGTTTTTAGCTTAATAGTCAAAGCTGCAAAAATGTACCATCAAGTATCAATGAAGAAATATCCTTGAAGAAGCAAAAATATGAAAATTTTATAAACTTTCCTAGTGAACTGCTAGAGAAATGTAAAAGCCATCAATTTTTACCTTTTCATAAAATTTAATTGAGCGCTCTAGATCACCAACACGAAGCATTACTTGACACAGAGGGTCAGGAGTTGAAGGCCTTTGAATGAGCCCAAAAGTGTAACCATCAGGATCCTTCACAAAAGCAATGATGATCGTCCCACCCTTAACAGGACCTGGCTCCCTAGAAATTTTTCCACCCTTGGCCCGAATATCCTCAACCATTTTATAAACCTGAAAGTTGAAGAGAAATTAAGTTCCTTTTCAGGACAAAGACAAGTATTTACTCAAACTTTTATGAAAGTAGACTCCGGCTTACATCTGAAGTAGCAATTGCAAAATGTCCAAAACCATTTCCAATATCATATGAGCTCACCCCATAATCTACGAATAATATGACACAGTCAAGTAATTAGAAGAATATGATAATTTAAATTTATGACCAAAGAGACATCTTTATGAGCAATTCAATCAAATACAGGAAGAGTAATCGCATAAAGAAAATAATTGAAAGAAGGTTATATTATAGTAAAAGAAATACGAGATTGTCTATATATGAACCATTTAGCATGCATGAACACATCCACAAAAAGAAAGAGGCTATAAAGAAACATACTGTATGTTAGTTCCACAACAAAATGGGATTCTTCAGGGCCAAAACCAAGAAAAGCATTGGAGTATTTCTCCTCTGGAACATCTCTTTTCCTCAAAAGCTTCATTCCAAGACATTCAGTATAAAACCTGAGAGAACCATGAAAAAATTTAAGCTTGTAAACACAATTTGCTGCACCAACAAGCCATCTCATGTCATAAAAACCTACTTGATGGTTCGGTCAAGATCCCCAACACGGTACACTGCATGAAGCATGCGGCGAGTATCTTTCTTTGGCCATTCCAACAACTCTGCAGTCGGAGCAATTGCTGAAGCCCCGGCCATACCCTAACTAGATGTGATTGCTCTGTGTTGCAACCACGAAAGGGTGTTAGATCATAGAATCTGTGGCTAGACGAGATATATATATATATATATATAGCCAACGGATTAAACACACACACACACTGCCCCTTTCACCCTTTAGAGTTCCCATATTACATCAAATGGCTTGGAGTGGAGAGAAAATTGAAAGAGATATGCCAGTCGTGTACGGCCCTAAAATCACAGCACAATTTTCTTCAATATTATTTGAAGCACTATGAAATCATCGGGATCCAAAAGTGAAGTAACTTTGTTTTTTGCCCTAAACCAAAAAAAAAGTAATCGTTTTTCATGGATCACGAATCACAAAATGAAAAGCGAGGCAATAGATTCAGAAGCTGGATAAACATCATAAAGGTGGTTTCTTTGAGGGTTAAAACATAAAGACTAAAATGGCCAAAAAAAAAACATAAAGACCAATAATTTATCATAGAAAACTATAGTTTTCCGAACAGCTGAAACATGACAGGGAAAACAGAATATAATCATAGTACCCATCCATCGCAAATTACGAACAAAGATATCACATTCAACCAAAAAAGGAAAAAAAAAAAACAGTGAACGTTATATAATTGAACTAGAAGCAAACAAAGAGCAGTTTTTTATAGTACAACTATGTGCGACTAAGCTTATAAAACTCTTACGAGGTATTCTAAGTGAATGTGCTTGAGAGCAGGAAGAGGAGGAGCGACCGGTGAGAGTGAAGCAGAATATTAGAGAAAAGAGGGGTAACTTCGTAAGTATGTTACTGGGCCCAAGGAAACGTAGCTAGCGTCACGGCCTGTCACGTGGACTGTTTAGATGGCAATAGCTGACTGGTGGGTCTTACTGTAATTTTAAACGAAAAAATGGATGCCCCGTGTCAACTTAGAGTATGCGGCTTCTGAAAACGTCTGCAGCTTGTCCGTTAGCAAGGCACAATCGAAAATGAACCCACAAATGTTTCTGTTGTGGCAGCATGAATGTTAGCCACGACACTGTTACAGCCATTAGTCAGTTGTAATGTGTTTGGTCTTAGGTTAGATTTCAAATAAATAGCCAAGGAGTCCTGGCTCAATGGCTATTTTCTATCAGCCTAATATACATCTCCAGCGGGAACTATAAGAAATTTTTAGGATTCACAAAATAATTTAATATTCATACAATCATAAATTTATAAAGAGGAGTATAATAATTGTACAAATAAAATAAAGAATTTTTGAATTACCTGACCTTCCTGTTACATCCATGATGTCTGATTGTAGAATTGGTTGGATCACTGCCCACTCTTCCTTAGGTGAGTCTCAGAGAGAATATTTGGAATTACAAATTGCAATGTGATGGGAGACTGCAGCTCACCTTATAAGGAGGTGGATAGCGATCCTAACCCTAACCCAACTAGGATTAATTGGCCCATCACAATTAATCTAGAATAAGATATATGCACACACTTTAGAGTTTTAATATAACACAAAGTCTAGGTGTTATTATTATATTAATGACATTGAATTAATATTTAATTCAATTATATATTAAAATATGTTTAATTCATTATTTTACAATTTGAATGGGGTTAGCAGTATGCGAGCATGAAACTATGTTAAATCTTTTAAGTACTTTATCTATATATGCCTTTTGAGATAAACCAAGCAAACCTCGGTATCTATCATGATGGATCTCTATGCCAAGTACAAAAGACGCATTACCAAGATCCTTCATATTAAAATTCTGTGACAGTACCATTTTTATCTCATTCAAAAGATTCACATCATTACTCGCAAGGAGAATGTCATCAACATACAACAAAAGGATCATAAAATTGCCCGCACTCATCATATAATAGATGCACTGATCCACTGTATTCTCCTTAAATTCAAGAGAGGACACAACCTCATGAAATTTGAGATACCATTACCAAGATGCTTGTTTCAGGCCATATATCAACTTATTCAACTTACACATTAAGTGCTCTTTTCCATTCTCTTGGAAACCATCCGGGTGTTTCATATAAACTGTCTCTGACAGGTCACCATTAAGAAAGACAGTCTTTACATCCATTTGATGTAACTCGAGATCAAAATGAGCTACCAAAGCTATTATAACTTGAAATGAGTCTTTGGTCAATACTGGTGAAAAAGTCTCTTTATAATCAATTCCTTTCTTTTGCGTGTAACCTTTAGCTACTAATATGACCTTGTATCTTTCAATTTCACCTTTGGCAGTCCGTTTGGTCTTAAAATCCATTTACATCCAACTGGTTTACATCCTTCAAGTAGTTCCACCAAATCCTATACATTATTCTTGTACATTGAATTTATTTCATCCTCCATGGCATGAATCCATTTTAAGGAATTAGAACTTGAAATAGCTTTAGAGAAACTAATAGGATCAGAATCATCATTTACATCAAACTCATGCTCTTGTAAATAAACCACATAGTCATTTGAAATTGCTTGACGGCGAGTTCTCTATGATCTTCTTAGGGAAACTTCATTAATTACATCATTTGGTTCATTCACTAGTTGGATTGGTTCAATTACAGGTTGTTCTGGATCATTTTGCATCTCTATATACGTCAGGTTCAACAAAAGGCACTATTAGAGGAACAATACTTTGTTTATCAGCCATTTGGGAGACATTGTTTTATTCTTCTCTTATAGAGATCTAAGATGACTTTCTCCCACTATTCGACTCATCCTCAAAGTACACAGCACGATCTATTTTAATGACTCTTGATGAATGAGATGGACAATAAAACCTACTTCCTCTTGAACCAATGCAATAGCCAATAAAGTACCCACTAATTGTTCTTACTTCAAGCTTCTTAGTTTGTGGGTTATAAGGTCTAATTTCAGCTTTGCAACCCAAACATGAAAATGTTTCAAGCTTAGCTTCTTTCCATACATCAACTCATATGGAGTCTTTGGCGCAGATTTGCTTTGAACTTGGTTCAACACATATGCAGCAGTTCTTAGAACATCACCCCATAAAAATTCTAGTAAAGTAGAATAAGTGAGCATGCATCGTACCATCTCCATAAGTGTTCTATTCATTCGCTCTGTAATTCCATTTTGCTCTGGTGTGCCAGGCATAGTGTAACTAGCTTTTATTCCATACTCTTGTAAATATTTTGCAAAGAGACCAGGATTTCTTGAAGTTTCATCATATCTGCCATAAAATTCACCACCTCTGTCTGAGTGTACACATTTAATTTTCTTTCCCAGTTTCAATTCAGTTACTGTCTTTTGAAGGCTTCTAATGCTCCAAACTTATTTTAGAAAGAAGCTCCACTTATCTAAATCTCGAATAGTCATCAATGAAGGTGATAAAATACTTAAAGGCTCCTATTGCATTAAGTGAGATAGACCCACACACATCAATATGGATTAACCGCAGAATACCTTCTTTCCTGATTTTCTCCCATTTTCTAGCTCTAGCCGTTAGTTTTCCCTTAATACAATCCATACAGATGCTGAAATCTGAGAAGTTAAGTTTAGGTAAAATTCCTTCTTTTATTAATTGTTCCATTCTTTCTTTAGATATATAGCTTAATCTTCTATGTCAAAGTATTGAAAATATTTTATTTAATCTTGGTCTCTTATTTCCAACAACTGTGTTAATGGAATTTTTAAAAGTATTGGCCAAATCAATTTTATATATAAACCACTATTCAAAGTACTAGTTCCAACCACACAGGAGTCATAATATAACTTAAAATTATTATTTCCAAATAAACATGAAGATCCATCTTGGTCTAAACAAGTAATAGAAACTAAATTCCTTCTCATGGAAGGTACAAAAATAACGTTTTTCAATTCTAAAACATGATCGATGGACAAATGTAAAGAAATCACTCCTATGTGTTTAACTTGTACTTTATTTTCATTCCCAAGTTTCAAAACTATTTCACCCTCACTTGGTCTCCTCAGTTTTTTTTTTTAACGTGCAAGCAATTAGTGACATGGATAATGGTACCACTATCCAGTCACCAAGTGTTAGAAGGAACTTCAACACTATTGGATTCAAAACAAACTAGAGTTAGAGGGTTACCTTTCTTCTTCTTTTCAAGCTATTTCTTAAATTTGAAGCAATATGCCCTTTTTGTGCCCATACTTTTTACAGAGTTTATAATATCCTTTAAACATGGCTTTCTTAGGCTTATGTTACTACTCCCTCATATCATTTTTTTTCCTTTCATGATTAGATTTCCTCTTATTGTCCTTTTGGAATGGCCTATTTGCTTGTCCAGAACTCAAACCATAAGAGACAAAATTTGCCACTTGCATCTTTGTCTTCTTTATATCCTTTTCTGCTTGAGTCACTATAGAGATAATCTCATTAATGGTCTATTCTCCTTTTTTAATATTGTAAGATGTTTTTAGTATATCAAATTGAGGAGGAAGTGACTTCAGAGCTCGCCAAATTAAGTAACTATCTCCCAGATCGACATTCATACTTTTCAATCAGCTGTAATAATGCACCAGTTTCATTATATGCTCCCTAACATCACTTACTCCATCATACATAGACTTTTCCAATAGAGATACATAATACCCCTTTTCAGCTTTATCAAACTTAACACACTTTTTAGCCACTTAATCCAAGAACACTTTCGCTTTCTGACCATCAGAAATACTCTGCCTAATAGTTTTATTTATAGTGTACTTTATCAGCATTAGACAGACTCTATTGGAATGAGTTCATTTTTCATGATGGGCTCTTTGAGCAGGAGTTGACTCCTCATTGATCTCCGGTTCCTCTTCACGTAAAGCTAGATCAAGGTTAGAGACTGCCAAATATAGTCTCAAGGATTCTACCTAATTCTCATGATTAGTCCCATTTAAAGTTTTCACAGAAGTCAGTTGTATAGGAACAGAAGCTGAGAAAAATTATTAAAATTTATGAAATTAATCATAAATTAACAACATTGCATGTTTGAACAATAATCATGCTTAAAATTTTCCTATCAAAATATACAACTATTTACAGTATAATGCTATGATACTTAGTACCGATGGGGTATAAGTATTATAACATAATACAAGAACTATATGCTAAAATCCTAAAACCTAACACCGATAGGGTATTTAAAATTTTAGAAAATTAACATATAATCATAACACTCATATTATCACCTACAAATTATATTAATAGAATTATACCGATAGGGTATAATTTTCATTAATATAGTACTCTCCTAATTTTAATTATTCCAAAATTAAATTATCATAATAATAATTTAATCAATAATATTACATAATATATATATCAAATAAAACATTACAAGAATTTTATGCAATTAACCCACGATAGGTGAGTTTAATTACATAAAATTTAAAGGCATAATATGAGCAATTATAATCTTTGTATAAATTTAAAAATAATTGCATATTAATGACAAAAATTAAGAAAATATGCATACAGTATATATTTCGTCCAGAAAAATTTCACACAACAGATTATTATACAAAGATTATACAGTAAAAAAAATTTGAGCCAAAATTCAATTAAATTAATACTCAAAATATTAAAATAAAAATTAATAAAAATATTTTGTCACCAGAAAATTATAAAAAAATTACCAAAATATAAGCTCGAAGAGTGGAGCCCAATTATATATTTATTTATATGTGGTCGCAAACCACAGTATATATACATACACAAGTCTCCATTTACTTTCAGAACCATATATATATATATATATATATATATATATATATATATATATATATATATATATATATATATATATATATATATAAAGACGAATCATAAAATATGAATAACACATGGCTTTCAGATTGTAAAATGAATCCTGATTTGATTGAATATATATATTGTATTGACACAGAAAAAGGATGTAATTATAAGGGTCAAACAATATATATTCATGACGTTCGGTTTACGCTTTTATCATCATTATTTGCAAAAACAGATTCCACTTCATCCTCCTTTTTTTTTTAATTAATCAAATCGAAACAAAATTTCAACATATATCCTACCAATATATAAAAGTTGAACCATAAAAGACAGATGAATTTTGTAGGACCAGGAAATTACGGTCAGGTTAAAGCCATTGCTTATATCACGCAAAACATTCAAGAATTTTTTCAGAATCTTATAAAGTTCTTCATATGACCGAAATAGATTCCAAATTGTCCTCAAAATTTAATTTCAAATCAAATAAATAACATTTTGATTAAAATAGATAAGAAACAATAAAATAATATTGCCATAATTATATTTGTGATTTATTATGGCCGAAGCATATAAGGAATTCATACTAGATAGAATAAAATATTGTAATTTGTACAATTCGACTCATCAATATGGATTATAATTGCTCTGATACCAATTGTAATAAATTTTTAGGATTTACAAAATAATTTAATATTCATACAACCATAAATCCATAAAGAAGAGTACAATAATTGTACAAATAAAATAAAGAATTTTTGAATTACCTGATCCTCCTGCTGCATCCATGATGTCTAATTGTAGAATTGGTTGGATCACTGCCCACTCTTCCTTCGGTGAGTCTCAGAGAGAATATTTGAAATTACAAACTGCAATATGATGGGAGACTGCAGCTCACCTTATAAGGAGGTGGATAGGGATCCTAACCCTAACCCAACTAGGATTAATTAGCTCATCACAATTAATTTAGAATAGGGTATATGCACACACTTTAGAGTTTTAATATAACACAAAGTCTAAGTGTTATTATTATATTAATGACATTGAATTAATATTTAATTCAATTATATATTAAAATATGTTTAGTCCATTATTTTACAATCTCCCACTTGGACAAACACATTTTAATGTATAATTTGAATTACAATATGTGGCCACTTTTAAACAATGTCATTAATACAATTTATACCATTACAACCATAGGTCAAATATGAGAAATCTAAAATGAATATGATCCCATATGCTTCCGTTGTTGGTAGTATGATGTATGCCCAAGTATGTACACGCCTAAATATTACTTTTGCAATTAGTGTGCTTGAGAAGTACTTAAGTAATCCTAACCAAAGACACTGGATAGTAGCCAAGAAAGTCATGAGGTACTTACAGGGTACAAAGAATTATATGTTGACTTATAGAAGGTCCAGTGATCTAATTTATACAAGTTATTCAGACTCTGACTTTGCCAGTTATTTAGATGATAAGAAATCAATATCTGGATATATCTTTAAACTAGCAGGAGGAGCTGTATCGTGAAAGAGTGTTAAATAATTTTTAATAGCAACCTTTACTATGGAAGTAGAGTATGTCGCTTGTTATGAAGCCACTCGAGAGGCTATATAATTAAGGAATTTTATCTCTGAATTCTGCTTAGTTGAAAGCATTTCGAAACTCTTAACCATTTATTGCGACAATACTGCTACTATTAGCTTCTCTTAAAATAATAAAAGTTCTGTCCGTACAAAGTACTTTGATGTGAAATATCAATTTATGAGAGAGAAGACACACAAGCATCTTACTCATATTAAGCATATTTCGATAGATTGTATGCTTGCAGACCCATTAACTAAAGGCCTAACTGTAGGAATATTTAAAAGACATGTATTGGATATGGGCCTTATTGAATCTTTTAATGTTTTGGGTTAGTGAGAGTATTTGTGTATTTTGAAATTGAAGTTATGTTGATCTCGAAATTTCATAATATTGCCATTTTATTATGTTATAAAGTGCACTTATTTGAATTATGACAGTATAAGGAAACATTAAGACCCTGTCTCAAATTATTGTAAAGCATCTTGGGCGGATGCATGGATCATTTTGTATATTTCGATTATACACACATTTTATATTGTTTGGTCTTTTAGAATGGGTATTTCATATATGTATATCTTTTCAATCCTATTGGATGATCAGGTATGCATTTAATGAAATCTCATATTTGACCTATAGTTGTAATGGTATGAATTGTATTAATGACATTGTTTAAAAGTAACCACATATTGTAATTCAAATTATACATTAAAATGTGTTTGTCCAAGTGGGAGATTGTAAAATAATGGACTAAACATATTTTAATATATAATTGAATTAAATATTAATTCAATGTCATTAATATAATAATAACACCTAAACTTTGAATTATACTAAAACTCTAAAGTGTGTACATATACCTTATTCTAGATTAATTGTGGTAGGCCAATTAATCCTAGTTGGGTTAGGGTTAGGGTTAGGGTTAGGATCTCTATCCACCTCCTTATAAAGTGAGCTGCAGTCTCCCATCACATTATAGTTTGTAATTTCAAATATTCTCTCTGAGACTCACCTAAGGAAGAGTGGGCAGTGATCCAACCAATTCTACAATCAGACATCATGGATGCAGCAGGAGGGTTAGGTAATTCAAAAACTCTTTATTTTATTTGTACAATTATTGTACTCCTCTTTATGGATTTATGGTTGTATAAATATTAAATTATTTTGTGGAATCCTAAAAATTTCTTACAGGAACTACACCCTAACAAAAAATTCCGTCCTCAATGGGTGGAAAACGATCTTTGAAGGAATTTTCTTTTTTAATAGTAACAACAGTTAAATTTAAACACGTACAAGTTCGAATATAGCAAAAGATACATAATTTTTAAAAAATATTAAATACCACGAATTTCTTCTTTATTTTTTATTAAAATGGGCTTTGATGTTGACACAGTTACACTTTAACTTTATTTTCCTCTTTTAAAAAAATGGGGAATATTGGAGCTGCTTTTTATAGCACAGGTGTGAAGTAGTGAGATAATGACCTGAAAAAGTTGTGGTTACAAAGAAACACTTTTGTCAGGAGCTCCATTGTTTTGGTTTGGAATCTTTGGATGCTCTACCGAAGTGCTGCTTAAAATTTCTTACGTGCCGACTCAACTCTTGCGAATGTTTTCTAGTGTTAGAATGCTAATTTTACCATTTTATTTCCACATTTTCGTTCATATCTTTTAGTTGAAAAAACAAACTAAAATTTATTTTAAACGGTAAATTTTTCTACACATTAAATTTTATATAATATATAATGTATGAAATTTAATGATTTGTTTTAAGTTTTATACTGTTTATGGAAAAAAATCCGATCTGCATCTCATCGCATAAACCAATTCATATTCATATACACACTAAATTTTACCCGCATGCTAGAGTTGGCCTTCTAAAATCTACATTTTTTTTTCGTTATCATTTGTTTGGATAGGTTAAAAAAGGATTTTATTTCACTTTCAAATAGTTTTTTAGATGACATTTATAATTTTTATTTTAATTATATTTATGCCATCATGAGGTTCATAAAATTTATTAAGGATTTTATTAAAATTTATTTCATTTAATTTAAAACATATATTATATAAAAATTTGTCCTTTTTCTAATATTATATTTATCATGATATCATGAAAATTTATTTTTTTAATTGAATTATATATATATTTCAATATACTCTAAAAAAAATATTTGTAAATGAATTGAAATCATTTTTTTAAATATAATGTCTAAATAATAGAATTTATTTGTAAATAAATTAAAATTATTTCTATTAAAATAAATAAATTAAATTCTACAGAGAATTGATTCTAAACCTAAAATATAAAAAACTCACATCCAATTTTTCCTTTTTATTTTTGAATGATAAAAGGTTCAGGAATATGATAAGTTATTCCATTCTAAGGTCATGGCATGTCACTAACCCCTTTATAAGAACTTACAGTGAATTTACAGATCATTTAGTCATTTGACATCGTTAACAATAAAAATAGAACATGAGACATAAGTAACCAAAGGCAACTAATGTTTAGTGAACCAACGGTTGTCCAATTTTTCTTTCTAGTCCCCGAAATTTGAAGCGCAGTGCAAATGGACCGCTTAAGTCGGGCTCAGTCCACTTGAATATTTATGGGCTGAGCTGGCATGAAGTTCCATTGCCTAGCCTCGGTTTCATCTATACGATCCAATAACACTCAACCCAAAAACAGAATATCATCCTTTTCGTTTTTGTTAAGGAAATTCTGATGTATGGTGATATATATCAAAATATTCTTTTCTTTCTTTAAAAAAATAACGGGATGAAGGTTTCCTGCCTAACAGTATATTCGAGATTTAACAGGGCAAGTATGTTTGAAAGTTGAGAGGAGAAGAAAATGAAAGATAGAGGTGAGGAAATGAAAGAAGGATGGATAATTAAGGAAGAACTTCTTATATCTTATATCTTGTTGAATGTTTATAAAATTGTTTAAAATATCTCAAATTAATGGAACATAAAATTAATAATAGAAAGGGAGCTATAAACTTCCAATCTCTTCCTCCTTGTTCAAAATTCTCAAATTAAAATTCAAATCCCTCTTTTTCTTTATTCTTATCCATCCAAACATAGCATAATACTCTCACATTTTACTAAAATTCTGTCATGAAACATCACATAATTACTTATCAAAATATGATTTTTACAGGATTACATGTTCAAAAAGTATGCAAGCCATAAACAGTACATGCATACACTTTGTTTTGGGTCCTTGATTGTTGTTGTTATTGTAATAATTTAAAATAGTCATTAATCTTAAAATTTCCCTCCCCACAATTACAGAGTTTGTAAATGCTTAACTCCAATAATAATGGGCAAAACAATACTAGCTCAACAATTTATTAATGGATTCTTCAATTAACATAAAGATGAAAGTTCCGGCCATGTTTTGAGTCAATTAAATAACCACCTCAAGACAAACATAGAACATAACAAACATCCATATTGATCAAAGCTAAACAATTTTATTCATATCAAAGTACTAAGATCATTGTCTCCTATAAAGTCTTTACTATTTACTTTAAATCTTTCAAGAAATCTGATAAATTTTATGGTACCCCTATGAATTGATCCATAGGAGTATGATAAAATGTAAGCTGTTAGATGAAATTACTAATAAATATGTGAGATTACTAATAATTTTATTCAATAACTTGTATTTTGTTATACTTTTATAGGTTTCAAACTTATAGGGCCACCGTAGAATCCACTCAAGAAATTTTCATTGTCAACCAATACCTACAGATACATAAAATGAAAAATGAATCATATCACATGCTTAATTATACAAACAATAGCAATTTTAAAATAATAGAGATCAGCCAATGTAAAATGTTTAAAAATGGGATTTGCTATGAAATTGCTAATTTTATGACTTTTCTTTTCATGAAACTTATAATAGTTTATATAAAATTTGTAATTTATTCATAATGACATAGATTATAAAGTGTAACTATTCGCATAAGTATTGCAACATAAATAGTGATAATTAGAGCATGAAAATTTTAGTAGTTTTATGAAAAAATTGCAAGATTTTATGAGGGAAAAAAATTACAAAATTTTATTAAAAAAAAAAGTTGCAATATTTGTGCCAAAAATTGCAGAGACCAATACTCCCTTGTTCTGAGTACTGGAAAATGATCCTTGTAAAGCACTACACTCCCATATCAGATATGCATAATGTATGTTATGTGACATTCATCCTATCGTATTATCAGCAGAGTGCTTCTGCAATCAAGCAAACGCATGTCATATCCAAATTTAATAGCAGTCTAACACTTTTCCAACCATCAGGATCTATGAAAGGGGTGATTCTTGTGTTAAGCCCAGGAATTGGCCCCGGTTGCCAAGTAATCTTCCCTCCAAGTTCTTGTGTGACTTGGTTGACCACTTCAGCACTCTTGTATACATCATCGGTACAAATAGTAATCTGCAATAGATGCCAGAAGTGTCGTCATCATAAAGGCGCACGGAGAGGTGTCGAAAACCAATATAGGCTTCCCAAAGCTAATGCAACCTATTAGAAACATGTGCGTATGCATTTCCTTTGGTGTATTCAGTCACACTAGACTTGTAAATCAACTCCAACATAGTGGTTCGTGCTCTTCGGAATACCCAAGCAGAGCTGTACTAGGCTGTATTGCACAGGATCAAGTTAAGAAAATACTTACCTGGAAATGAGGTTTATCAGTCCATAATAGAATCCTCATACCCAATGCCTACACAGATATGATCCCATAAGACCATTGCATCTGATTATGATGCAATTTTTAATGAATTTTAATTGGAATCTTAGACCATGTTATATAAAGCATATGCATATATATAACATATGCAGCTCTGGGGGTCTTTTGTTGTGCAACACAGGCAAGAACTATCTTAAGGGTTTCACGTCCCCCACTTCCTCTTCCCTAAAGAAAAAGGGTAAATGGAAAATATGTTGCACAAGGCACCGTAGTTTTTTTATATAAGAAGTCTTTGTAACTTATTCCCCTTAGTGTTTTTAGCTTAACAGTCAAAGTTGTCAAAATGTATCATCGAGTATCAATAAGGAAGGGTTCTTGGTCTTGCAGAAGTAGAAATCATGAAAATTTTATTGAAAAGATAGCCACGGATTCTCACCTTCTCATAAAAATTAATTGAGCACTCTAGATCACCAACATAAGGCATAACCAGACACAGAGGGTTAGGAGTTGAGAAGAGCATAAAAATGCAACCATCAGGATCCTCCCCAAAAGCAAATATTGCATTCACACGCCTAACGCAAGTTGGCTCCTTAGTAATCTTTCCGCCCTTGACCCGAATATCTTCAACCATTTTAAAACCTGGAAATTGAAGAGGTATAAAGTTCCTTTTCAGCATAAAGACAAGTATTTACTCAAGTATAAAGTTCCTTCACTGAAGATGGACACTGGCTTACAACTGAAGTAGTAATTACGAAATGTCCAAAACCATTTCCAATATCATACGGGCTCACTACTAGCCTGCCAATAATATGACATAGTAATTAGAAGAATATAACAACTCAAATTTATGTCCTAAGAGATATCTTCATGAACAATTATCAAATACATACATACATACATACATACATGTATATATATAGCAAGAGAATTACGATTAAGGCTATATATGAACCATTTAGCATGCGTGAACACATCCATAAAAAGAAACATGGGCTATAAAGCAACATACAGTATATTATTTCCAGAACAAAATGGGATTCTTCAGGTCCAAAACCAAGAAAAGCATTGGAGTATCTCTGCTCTAGAACGTCTATTTTCCTCAAAAGCTTCATTCCTAAACGTTCAGTATAAAACCTGAGAGAACCATGAAAAAATTTAAGCTTTTGAACACAGTTTGCAACACCAAGTCACCAACAAGCCATATAATGTCATAAAATCCTCCTTGATGGTTCGATCAAGATCACCAACACGGTACACAGCAGGAAGCATGCGGCGCCTATATTTCCTTGGCCATTTCAACAAATCTGCAGTTGGAGCAATAGCTGAAGCCTCAGCCATACTCCGACTGAAGGTGATTGCTCTGTACTGCATCAAGGAAAGGGTAATATTAGATCACAGAATCGGTGGCTAGAGGGAGATATATATATATATATATCCAACTCATTAAACACATGCATAGACATTACATCAAACACATTGTCCCATTCACCGTTCACAGTTCACATATTACATAATATGGTTTGGCGCATATAAAACTATCTGGTGAATGTTATATAATCGAACCAGCAGCAAACAAAGACTAGTGTTTTATAGTAAAACTATGCAAGACTGAACTTAAAAAGTGTAATGAAAAAACTCTCAAAAGTTATTCTGAGAGCAGAAAGGGAGGAAGGATGTACTGACCAGTGAGGGTGAAGCAGATTGTGAGAGATGGCATGAAAGACTTCGATAATACTGTGTATATTGACATTGTCATGTGAAAAAAAATTATATTATATTATAATATATAATAAATGAAGATTTCTTTTGAAGAGAGGGAACACTTGGATTTGTCAAAATAAGTTCTTATGTTGTTAAGTTTCTCTCCATTTAATAGCGTAAGAATCTGTATTTACAGAGAGAGCATATCAAAATCATTTATCATGAGAATTTTGTTGTCGTATATGGCAACGGCTGACTTGTGTAATTGTAAACACAATTAAGAGAGGACGCATAAATGTTGCGGCATCAATGTTAGCCACGTCCCTGTGCTGTATATTTGCTCAAGTTCCTTCCTCACGTTTGCAGCATCAAAATCATTTATGTTAGCCAAATAATTTATTTTCTAGTTCTCAAAATGCTTTTACTATTAAATTATTTATTGCCAATTCTCAAAATAATAAAATATATTAAAACAAAATAAATAATTAAATGCTAAAGATAGAGTTTGAACTTTTCCTATAACTATTTTTATCATTGTTTTTTGTCATTACAAAGCCGAGAGTAAAAATAGTAATTTTTAACAAGATATAATAGTCCAATATGAATACAAAATCTTTATATGGATTTAGATTATAAATAAATTAAATTATTTAACATGAATAATAAATAGATCAGATTAGAATTATAAATAAATTGACATATTAATTCATTTAAAAATTTATATTAAATTTTAAAAATTATTAATAATTAAATTATAAATAATTATATATGATAAGAATATAAGGTTTAAGCTTTAGTACAATAGCAATAAAAATTTTAAAAAGTATCTTATCAATTATTAAATATATTTTTTAAAAAAATATAAATAATTAAATTTAATAAATAGATTTATAATATAAATTTTATCAATTAAAATTATTAAATAAATTAAACGAATTGATTTATCTTGATACCTTTAATAAATAAATTAATCGACATGAAGATGTAATTATTATTTGAACTAAATTTAAATTAAATTTATTCAAATTATTATTAATCTTATTTGAGACGTGAATTCGAATTATCTAAAGAATAGGAGAAGGGCAGAGAGGATGGGGATTGGGGATACCAAAGGGTACATAGACGGTGCCAATTGAGCTGGCCATCAGTAGGGTGTGATTACTCTTGCAAAATGTTATTTTAATTGCAAACTTCAAGCTATGCAAGTTGGTTAATATTTCACAATTACATATTCAAATTGTAATAGTAAACGCGGTTTTTTATGCTATATTAGATTTTTTTTTAACTCAATTTCAGAAGAGAAAGAGTAAAGCATGGAGGAAGTGTATTTCCCCTTAATATATATTAGCACATGAATGAAGTAGCGAGATAATATCCCGAAAAAGTTTTGTCTGTGGAAATCATTTTTGTTAGGAGCTTCATTGTTGTGTTTTGAATGCGTTGGATGGTAACAAAAGAAAAAAAGGTGATTGCAAGTTTTGAATTTTAATTTTTTTTTCTTTTTTGTGTTTGGATTGAAAGAAAACGGAAAGAATGAAAAATAATTTAACCCTATTTACATTCATTATTTATTTTTTTCTCTTTTTACATTTTTTCTTTTCTTTTTTTTCTATCTTCTACTCTCACAAACATAGGATAAAAGTGATGCTTCAAGGGTCTTATGTGCTCATCCGGCCACTCATCTAAATGTTTTTTAGAAGTTGGATTACTAATGTAGAAAGTAAGTACTTGAAAAAAAGAAGTTGAATATTCTATCAAATATATTTTGTTGTGAATTTTTTAATAATTTATTATCTTTGGCATAATTAAAAATAAGATTTCATTTTACTTTAAGTAATTTTTTTTTCAAAATTATGGTTGGCTTTAAGTAAAAGGAAATTTTATTTTATTTATAATTCTTATTTTAATTACATTCATAATATTATGAAATATATTAAATTTAATAAGTACTTCACTAGAATTCATTTCATTTGACTTAAAATACATTATATAAAAGATTTATTCTCTAAGATTGTGTTTAACATGATGTTATTAAGATATATTTTTTAATTGAATTTCATGCCCTTTTCAATACATTTTAAACAAAATAATTCATTTATAAATGAATTCAAATCATTATTTTTGATGAAATTTACAAATAATAAAATTCACTTGTAAATAAATTGAAATAATTTATATTAAAATAAAATAAAATTAATTCTAAAAAAATTATATACTAAACAAATCCAAATGTTTAAAATTATTTGATTAACTATGAAAATTAAAAATTCATTATCGGGGACAAATAGACAAGCAATGTCCTTTATTTTATAAAAAGTAAAATCTTTCATTTTACTAATTAATAACTAATTAAATAACTCACGTATTTTTTGTTTCACAAAAATTTATACATCCTATATAATTTTCAAATTCCTTAAATTTTTGTGAAAATTTAAGGAAAGAAAAGGAAGAAGGATGGATGATTAAGGCAAAACTTCCTTCTTCCTTATTTAAATGTTTTAAAATTTTTCAAATTCTTGAATTGGAAGAGGATAAAATGGTAAACAGTGGATGATTAATCATAAACATTCAATTTATTTTCTTAATTAAAATTCTAAAATGAAAAGATAGTTAGGTTTTCCTTTCCTTCCTGGTGATAAAATTATATGTATTTTTGCATGAGTATATATTCTTATTAACTTTCTTAAATTTTATATAAAATTATATATTATATATTTAAAATACTCTGCAAAATTTTAAATTTTACTCCCATTAAAATGATGAAATATATTTATTAGTAATGAAGCCAAAGCGAAGTCATTGAAGAGATTGAATTAAAATTTATTAATAATTTAAATGGAAATTTCTTACTTTTTTGAGGGTTAAATATAATTTTATTGAGAAAATTTTGAAGATTTCACCAAGGAGTGGCTAAACCCTCCCTTGACTTATGCGCCTAATTTCTCCGCTAATGTTTATTCCCCCAAATTCTTAGGTTTTAACTCCTACACTGTCTTTTTTATCTCCCTCCATTCAAACATAACATAAAACCCTTCACAAATTACTCAAACTCTTTATCATGAAATCCACGTAATAAATTGTCAAAATATTTTTCTGCAGTTTTACCGTTTACATATTAATTAATTATGCAAGTCATAAACAGCACATGCATACCAACCACCTTTGCATTCTGGATTTTGCCGTTGTTGTTATAATTAAATGTAAGCATTAGTTGGTAAAGAAAAGGGAAAATGATAGATTTCATTTCCTCGAAGGAAGAACCGAAGAAAGGAAATTGCCTTTAGCAGCCCCTTTTTGTCGCCTTCTTAAGACCACCATCATCATATTCATAAGCAAATCAATAAACAAGGACGGCCATTCTCAATTTAAGGTATTTGGATTTGGCATTATCATTATCATTATCATTTATATTTATAAAGTCAAGTAGGTATGGTAAGCTCTCACGTCAGCCATTACACAATTATGGGAAAAAAACATGAAAGTAGGGCACTTGCAAATAGGATACAACAGCCGCAACTTTGCCTATTTGTCCCGGATTTTCCTTTTGCATTTATAGCCTCGTATTGATTCATATTTTACTAAAATTATACGTAAATATAAAAAAATCATTAAATTGTAAAATTATAAAAGAAATTATAAATGTAATATGATCCGTAACAATAATATTATAATTACAGACAGCAATGTAAAATCTTAATATCAATTAAACATACAATTCCAATATTAACAAATAACAATCACGCATGCACATGAAAAGTTTTGACTGGCCTTTGTTAAATCTCTTTTATGCAATATCGGCTTCCTCTTTGCAGGAGGAAAAGGAATATATGAAATATAATAAATGACAAAAGATATTTGATAGAAGAAATAAATGGAAAATAATGCAGAAGAATATGCCAACAACCATGGAAGGAATAACATCTCAGTTTTATGATAATTTAATAATTTTTATCATCTTCTAAAATGGTCGGATGTAAATATTTATGTAGTCGATTTTAGATATTAGACTATAGCTCCGTTTCGTGCTAACTGATAAGTTAATTGATAACTTAAAGTTGATAGTTGATAATTTAGTTAAAATATTTCATAAAATTAATTATTAAACTAATTAAAATTATAAAAATGACATAAAAGAATATATTAATAAAATAAATATATAATTAAAATAATTTATATTTATTTAAAAATTAAATTATATTAACATAATTAAAATTTAAAAAAAATATATAATATTTAATATTTAATTAATTATATTTTATAAACTTATTATTTGTTTACTTATATAATTTTTATTTTATTATTTATTATAAAATTATAATTACTTAAAATATAATAAATTATATTGTATGGTATTATTTATTTACACATATATTTTTATATATTTATAATTTAAAATTAGGATATAATTATGTTAAAATTAAATTAATTATATTTTATAAAAATTATTTAAATTTACCTTACAAAGAATATGGGTTGTAAATTAATAAGAAGAATAAGCTACTCTAGGTATAAGTTAGTTAGGTAACTTATTAAATTAAAATTTATAAGTTATTCTAAATAATTTATAAATTAGTGCAAGAAATATTTTTAGAGATTAATTCATAACTCATTGATTAGGTTAATAAACAATAAATTAACTTATTTATTATGCAAAATGAAATTTATATACAATGATTAATTGTATTATTATTGATTCATAAAATATACTGCCATCTCTAGTTATGCTATTTGAAAATATTATTTTAGGGTTATAACTCATTTTAAAAATGATAATTTTAGATATTTTACTTATTATATAACAAAATATTTATCCCAAAATTGTGGCAAATCATTTTCAACGTCTTAGGAAAGTAATTTTCCATCATTTTGAGATGGCATTGAGCAACATGCAAACTAGAAAAAAAGCTTAATAGAGATAACTTCACAAAGTTGACTACCAACGTAAAAAGTAACTCAAAATATACATTATTAGACACATAGCCAACTAGTGATCATTTCAATAAAGTATTGTTAAGTTAAATAATAAAATTGTTGACAAAATTTACAAATAATAAAATTCACTTGTAAATGTATTTAAATAATTTTTATTAAAATAAAATAAAATAAAATCTAAAAAATTATATACTAAACAAATCCAGAAGTTCTAAATTATTTAATTAACTATAAAAATTAAAAATTCATGTTGAAAGTTCTTTTATCCCGGGCAAATAGATAAGCAATGTCCTCTATTTTATAAAAAATAAAATCTTTCATTTTACTAATTAATAACTAATTAAATAACTCACATATTTTTGTTTCACAAAAAATTATATATCCCATGTAATTTTCCGCCAATGAAACAACCTGCACTTATAGTCTCTGCACGAAACTGAGAGCTCAGTACAAATGGACCGTAGGAGTCGGGTGCAGTCCACTTGAACACATAGTGCACTTTGAACATTCATGGGCTGGGCTGCTTTGATGCTACATAGCGTAGGCTCAACTCCATCCGTTTAATCCAATAGCACTAATCAAAAGAATCGAACGACAAGCACTTCTATGACAAAAAATGTAAAGCCTAAAAAAGGCAATCTTCTTTGTTTTTACAATAAATTGTATTATAGTACCACATCCTACACTTTCTTTTAAAAAAGTGCTAACATTGATCTTTATTTTAAATAGGTGTTATTTTTAAGAATTATTAGTATTATATTCTTAAAAATACCTTTTTTTATTATAAGAAAATGATCGTGAATCAAAAATTTTAAAAGGGTATAATTCTATGATTAGTTAATCAATTTTTACAAAGGTGCTAATGTTGATCTTTATTTTAAATAGGTATCAATTTTATAAATTATTAATATTATATTGTTAAAATATCCTTTTTTATCATGAGAAGGAGGTCATGAATAAAAAATTTCAAAAGAGCATAACTAATAACTCTATTATTAGTTAATCAATTTTTATAAATAATCACTCGTTTTTATTCATCTTCTTATGATCTTTCAATAAAAAATTAAAAAAATTTAATTTCAGTGCGATCCACCTAATTGAAAAATATTTAGATTGAGTTCAAAACTTTGAATGACGATAACTTTGCATTCAGTTATCTAACTAGGGTAAATTATATATTGATTTCATGTAATTTTTTGATATCTATGTATTTGTAAAAATTAAAGGCATTTTGCCCACTTTAGCTAACTAAAAAAGGCCTTTTTTTAATTTTTTTTTCTTATTATTTTGTCAATCTTGACCTCATTTTTTTCAATTTAAATTCATTTGAATTTCACATTAAACTTTTGATTCTCAATTCTTTTAGTGTATAGTAAGGCCATAACAACTTTATTAATAGTAAAACTATCAAACAATAATATATTACTATTTTTTTCAAATAGTAACATTAACAAAAAAAATTTAAATAAATAAATAAATTAAATTTTCTTAACAATCAAATTGCTAAAAAATAATATATCACTATTTAGTCTCTAATTAGTAATATGTTATTATTTAATCTCTAAACAGTTATATCAACCAAAAACATAAAATAAATAAATAGATAAAGACTCATTAACAATCAAACTGTTAAAGAAAATAATATTACTATTTAGTTTCTAAACAATAACATCAACTAAAAATCTCAAATAAATAGATCAATTAAGTTTCTTTAAGAATCAAATTACTAAAAAATAATATATTACTTTTTGGTCTTTAAATAGTAACATGTTACTGTTTGATTTCTAAATAGTAACATCAATAAAAAATTTAAAATAAATGGATAAATCAAGTCTCATTAATAATCAAACTGTCAAAAGAAGAGAATGTTACTGTTTGATTTTTAAACAATAACTTCGACTAAAAATCCTAAATAAATAGATAATACAAGTCTCATTAATAATTAAATTATTAAATAACAGTATGTTATTATTTAATTTTTAGATAATAACATATTATTATTTTATTTTTAAATAATAATATTGATTAAAAATTTAAAATAAATAGATAAATCAAGTCTCATTAATAACTAAGTTATTAAGATAAATGATTAAATCAAGTCTTATTAACATGTTATTGTTTGGAGATAAAATAATAACATTAATTAAAAATTCAAAATAAATAGATGAATCAAGTCTTATTAACAATCAAACTGTTAAAGAAAAGCATGTTTATTTAGTCTCCAAATAATAACATATTACTATTTAATTTCAAAATAATAACATTGACTAAACTTAAAATAAATGAATAAATCAAGTTTTATTAACAATCAAATTATTAAATAATAGTATGTTATTATTTAGTCTCCAAATAATAACATCGATTAAAAATATAGAATAAATAGATAAATTAAATTTTATTAACAATCAAATTATTAAAGAAGATGATGCTACTATTTGATTTACAGATAGTAACATTGACTAAAGATCCAAAATAAATGAATAAATTAAATCTCATTAATAATCAAATAGTCAAATGACAGCATGCTACTTATGCTACTATTTAGTCTTCAAATAGTAATATGTTAATAGTAATATGTTACTATTTCATCTCTAAATAGTAATGTTAATAAAAAATTTTAAATAAATAGATAAATTAAGTTCTATTAACAATCAAACAATCAAATAATAATATGTTATTGTTTGATCTCCAGGTAGTAACATGTCATTATTTTTTCTTCAAATAATAACATCAACTAAAAAATTAAAATAAATAGATAAATCAAATTTCATTAATAATTAAACTGTTAAAGAAGAGAATATTACTATTTTATTTCCAAACAACAATACTGACTAAAAATTTTAAATAAATTGATAATTCAAGTCTTATTAACAATTAAAATGTTAAATAACAATATGTTACTATTCAGATAATAACATGTTACTATTTCGTCTCCAATTGGTAACATCGATAAAAAATTTAAAATAAATAAATAAATAAATCAAGTCTTATTAATAAATAAATTATTAAAGAAGAGAATGTTATTGTTTCGTTTTTAAACTGTAACATCAATTAAAAATTTAAAATAAATGAATAAACTAAGTCTTATTATTAATTAAATTACTAAATAATATAATGTTACTACTTGGTATTCAGACAGCAATATATTACTATTTTATCTTTAAACAATAACATCGATTAAAAACTCAAAATAAATGAATAATTCAAGTCTTATTAATAATTAAATTATCAAATAATAGTATGTTACTGTTTAATATTTAGATAGTAACATGTTACTATTTTTATCTTTAAAATAACATCGATAAAAAATTTAAAATAAATGAATAAATTAAGTCTTGTTAATAACTAAACCATTAAAGAAGAAGATATTATAATTTTATCTCTAAACAGTAATATCAACTAAACAGTAATATCAACTAAAAACCTAAAATAAATAGATAAATTAAGTCTTATTAATAACTAAATTGTTAAATAACAACATATTATTGTTTAATCTTTAGATAATAATATGTTACTGTTTCATTTTCAAATAGTAATATTAATAAAAAAAATTTTAAATAAATTAATAAATCAAGTCTCATCAATAACCAAACTTCTAGATAACAATATGTTACTATTTGATATTTAGACAATAATATGTTATTGTCTAGACAGTAACATGTTATTATTTAGTCTCTAAATAGTAATTCATTTAGGATAATTTTTTTAAAAAAGGAGGCAAAAGAAAAAGACTATCCTATAATTTTATATAAGGTTCTGTTCCTCTAAGTTCTTATTTACTTTTATTTTTATTTTATCTTAGCTAAAATTTTATTTTAATATCTAAAAAATTAATTTTTTATTAATTTTTATTTATAATTAAAATTTTATATTAATTTAATTTTTATAGAATTAAAAATTCTTCAATTTTAATTTTTATAAATTTTAAATCTTTTATCTTTTATTTTTATTAATTAATTTTTTTAATTTTAATATTCAACAATGGAGATTTTTGTTTCGTTATTTTTATTTTTCTTGAGATGCGCTTTGAGTGTGTCATTTTATATTCTAGACTTTGTACTAAATTACTATTTGCCATGAACTTAAATAAAAAAAAATAAGCATGTGATATCTTACTGTAATAAATTGCAATAAACAACGCTAGCTTAATTTTTTCCCTTAATTTTATTAATAAAATTCTGATTCAAGGTGATATGTATCAAAGTATTCTTTTTTTTTTTAAATAATGGCACAAAAGTTTCAACTTAATGTATGTTTGAAAATTACAAAGAGAAGAGAATAAAAGATCGTGAAAGAAAGACATGTAAGGAAAGAAAAGGAAGAAAGATGGATGATCAAGGCAAAACTTCCTTCTTCCTTATTTAAATATTTAAAATTTTTTCAAATTCTTGAATTGGAAGAGGATAAGATAATAAATAGTGGATGATTGATCATAAATATCTAATTTATTTTCTTAATTAAAATTCTAAAATAAAGAGATAGTTAAATTTTCCTTTCCTTCCCTTCCTGGTGATAAAATTACATGTATTTTTATATAAAACATATTCTTACTAATTTTTTCAAAATTTTATGTAAAATTATATATTATATATTATTTAAAATGCTCTGCAAATTTTTAAATTTTACTCCCATTGAAATAATAAAATTTTTGACATCTTCTAAAATGGTCGGATGTAAATATTTATGTAGCCGATTTTAGATATTAGACTATAGCTCTATTTCGTACTAGCTGATAAATTAATTGATAACTTAAAATTGATAGTTAATAATTTAGTTAAAATATTTTATAAAATTAATTATTAAAATTGTAAAAATAACATAAAAGAATATATTAATAAAATATATATATAATTAAAATAATTTATATTTATCTAAAAATTAAATTATATTAATATAATTAAAATTTTAAAATAAAAATATAATATTTAATATTTAATTAATTATATTTTATAAACTTATATATTTATTTACTTATATAATTTTTATTTTATTATTTATTATAAAATTACAATTACTTAAAATATAATAAATTATATTGTATTATATTTTATAAATTTATATATTTATTTACTTATATAATTTTTATTTTATTATTTATTATAAAATTATAATTACTTAAAATATAATAAATTATATTGTATGGTATTATTTATTTACACATATATTTTTATATATTTATAATTTAAAATTAGGATATAATTATATTAAAATTAAATTAATTATATTTTATAAAAATTATTTAAATTTATATTACAAAAAATATGGGTTGTAAATTAATAAAAAGAATAAGCTACTCTAGGTATAAGTTAGTTAGGTAACTTATTAAATTAAAATTTATAAATTATTCTAAATAATTTATAAATTAGTGCGAGAAACACTTTTAGAGATTAATTCATAATTTATTGATTAGGTTAATAAATAATAAATTAACTTATTTATTGTGCAAAATAAAATTTATATACAATGATTAACTGTATTATTATTGATTCATAAAATATATAGCCATCTCTGGTTACGCTATTTGAAAATATTATTTAGGGTTATAACTCATTTTAAAAATGATAATTTTAGATATTTTACTTATTATATAACATAATATTTATCTCAAAATTGTGGCAAATCATTTTCAACGTCTTAGGAAAGTAATTTTCCATCATTTTGAGATGGCATTGAACAACATGCAAACTAGAAAAAAAGCTTAATAGAGATAACTTCACAAAGTTGACTACCAACGTAAAAAGCAACTGAAAAAATACATTATTAGACACATAGCCAATTAGTGATCATTTTAATAAAGTATTGTTAAGTTAAATAATAAAATTTTTGACAAAATTTACAAATAATAAAATTCACTTGTAAATGTATTTAAATAATTTTTATTAAAATAAAATTAAATCTAAAAAATTATATACTAAACAAATCCGAAAGTTCTAAATTATTTAATTAACTATAAAAATTAAAAATTCATGTTGAAAGTTCTTTTATCCCGGGCAAATAGATAAGCAATGTCCTCTATTTTATAAAAAATAAAATCTTTCATTTTACTAATTAATAACTAATTAAATAACTCACATATTTTTGTTTCACAAAAAATTATATATCCCATGTAATTTTCCGCCAATGAAACAACCTGCACTTATAGTCTCTGCACGAAACTGAAAGCTCAGTACAAATGGACCGTAGGAGTCGGGTGCAGTCCACTTGAACACATAGTGCACTTTGAACATTCATGGGCTGGGCTGCTTTGATGCTACATAGCGTAGGCTCAACTCCATCCGTTTAATCCAATAGCACTAATCAAAAGAATCGAACGACAAGCACTTATATGACAAAAAATGTCAAGCCTAAAAAAGGCAATCTTCTTTGTTTTTACAATAAATTGTATTATAGTATCACATCCTACACTTTCTTTTAAAAAGATGCTAACATTAATTTTTATTTTAAATAGGTATCACTTTTATGAATTATTAGTATTATATTCTTAAAAATACCTTTTTTTACTATAAGAAAGTGATCGTGAATCAAAAATTTTGAAAGGGTATAATTCTATGATTAGTTAATCAATTTTTGTAAAGGTGCTAATGTTGATCTTTATTTTAAATAGATATCATTTTTATAAATTATTAATATTATATTGTTAAAATATCCTTTTTTATCATGAGAAGGAGGTCATGAATAAAAAATTTCAAAAGAGCATAACTCTATTATTAGTTAATCAATTTTTACAAATAATCACTCGTTTTTATTCATCTTCTTATGATCTTTCAATAAAAAATAAGAAAATTTAATTTCAGTGCGATTCACCTAATTGAAAAATATTTAGATTGAGTTCAAAACTTTGAATGACTATAACTTTGTATTCAGTTATCTAACTAGGGTAAATTATATGTTAATTTCATGTAATTTTTTGAGATCTATGCATTTGTAAAAGTCAAAGGCATTTTGCTCACTTTAGCTAGCTAAAAAAGGCCTTTTTTAATTATTTTTTTAATTTTTCTTCATTTTCTTATTATTTTGTCAACCTTGATCCTCATTTTTCTCAATTTAAATTCATTTGAATTTTACATTAAACTTTTGATCCTCAATTCTTTTAGTGTATAATAAGGCCATAACAACTTTATTAATAATAAAATTATCAAATAATAACATATTACTATTTTTTCTTCAAATAGTAACATTAACAAAAAAATTTTAAATAAATAGATAAATTAAATTTTCTTAACAATCAAATTGCTAAAAAATAATATATCACTATTTAGTCTCCAAATAGTAATATGTTATTATTTAATCTCTAAACAGTTATATCAATTAAAAACTTAAAATAAATAAATAAAACAAGTCTCATTAACAATCAAACTGTTAAAGAAAAGAATATTACTATTTAATTTCTAAACAATAACATCAACTAAAAATCTCAAATAAATAGATCAAGTAAGTTTCCTTAATAACCAAATTACTAAAAAATAATATATTACTGTTTGGTCTTTAAACAGTAATATGTTACTATTTGATATCTAAATAGTAACATCAACAAAAAATTTAAAATAAATGGATAAATCAAGTCTCATTAATAATCAAACTGTTAAAAGAAGAGAATGTTACTGTTTAATTTTTAAATAATAACTTCGACTAAAAATCCTAAATAAATAGATAATACAAGTCTCATTAATAATTAAATTATTAAATAACAGTATGTTACTATTTAATTTTTAGATAATAATATATTATTATTTTATTTTCAAATAATAACATCAATTAAAAATTTAAAATAACTGGATAAATTAAGTCTCATTAATAATTAAGTTATCAAAATAAATGGTTAAATCAAGTCTTATTAACATGTCACTGTTTAGAGATGAAATAATAACATTAATTAAAAACTTAAAATAAATAGATGAATAAAGTCTTATTAACAACTAAACTGCTAAAAAAGAGCATGTTTATTTGATCTCCAAACAATAACATATTACTATTTAATTTCAAAATAATAACATTAACTAAACTTAAAATAAATGGATAAATCAAGTTCTATTAACAATCAAATTATCAAATAACAGTATATTATTATTTAGTTTCCAAATAATAACATCGACTAAAAACTTAAAATAAATGGATAAATTAAATTTTATTAACAATCAAATTATTAAAGAAGAGGATGCTACTATTTGATTTACAGATAGTAACATCGACTAAATATTTAAAATAAATGAATAAATTAAGTCTCATTAATAATCAAATAGTCAAATGACAGCATGCTACTCATACTACTATTTAGTCTTCAAACAGTAATATGTTAATAGTAACATGTTACTTTTTCTTCTCCAAATAGTAATATTGATAAAAAAATTTTAAATAAATAGATAAATCAAGTTCTATTAACAATCAAACGATCAAATAATAATATGTTATTATTTGATCTCCAACTAGTAATATGTTATTATTTTATCTTCAAATAATAACATTAACTAAAAAATTAAAATAAATAGATAAATCAAATTTTATTAATAATCAAACTGTCAAATAAGAGAATATTACTATTTTATTTTCAAATAACAACACTGATTAAAAATCTCAAATAAATGAATAATTCAAGTCTTATTAACAATTAAAATACTAAATAATAATATGTTACTAGTTTAGTTTATAAATAGTAATATGTTACTATTTAATCTTCAGACAGTAACATGTTACTATTTCGTCTTCAACTGGTAACATCGATAAAAAATTTAAAATAAATAAATAAATTAAGTCTTATTAATAACTAAACTGTCAAAGAAGAAGATGCTATTGTTTCATTTTTAAACTGTAACATCGATCAAAAATTTAAAATAAATGAATAAATTAAATTTTATTATTAACTAAATTATTAAAGAAGAGAATGTTATTGTTTCATTTTTAAACTGTAACATTGATCAAAAATTCAAAATAAATGAATAAATTAAGTCTTATTATTAACTAAATTACTAAATAATATAATGTTACTATTTAGTATCCAAACAACAATATATTACTATTTTATCTTTAAACAGTAATATCGATTAAAAACTCAAAATAAATGAATAATTGAAATCTTATTAATAATTAAATTATCAAATAATAGTATGTTACTGTTTAATCTTTAGATAGTAACATGTTACTATTTTTATCTTTAAAATAACATCGATAAAATATTTAAAATAAATGAATAAATTAAGTCTTGTTAATAACTAAACTATTAAAGAAGAAGATATTATAATTTTATCTCTAAACAGTAATTTCAACTAAAAACTTAAAATAAATAGATAAATTAAGTCTTATTAATAACTAAATTGTCAAATAACAGCATATTATTGTTTAGGTCTCTAGACAATAATATGTTACTGTTTTATTTTTAAATAATAATATTGATAAAAAAATTTAAAATAAATTAATAAATCAAGTCTCATCAATAACCAAATTTCTAGATAACAATATGTTACTATTTGATATTTAGACAATAATATGTTATTGTCTAGATAGTAACATGTTATTATTTAGTCTCTAAATAGTAATTCATTTAGGATAATTTTTTTAAAAAAGGAGGCAAAAGAAAAAGACTATCCTATAATTTTATATTAGGTTTTGTTCCTCCAAGTTCTTATTTAATTTTATTTTTATTTTATCTTAGCTAAAATTTTAATTTAATATCTAAAAAATTAATTTTTTATTAATTTTTATTTATAATTAAAATTTTATATTAATTTAATTTTTATAAAATTAAAAATTCTTCAATTTTAATTTTTATAAATTTTAAATCTTTTATCTTTTATTTTTATTAATTAATTTTTTTTAATTTTAATATTCAACAATGGAGATTTTTGTTTCGTTTTTTTTATTTTTCTTGAGACGCGCTTTGAGTGTGTCATTTTGTATTCTAGACTTTGTACTAAATTACTATTTTCCATGAACTTAAATCAAAAAAAGTAAGCATGTGATATCTTAATGTAATAAATTGCAATAAACAAGGCTAGCTTAATTTTTTCCCTTATTTTTATTAATAAAATTCTGATTCAAGGTGATATGTATCAAAGTATTTTTTTTTTTTTTAAATAATGGCACAAAATTTTCAACTTAATGTATGTTTGAAAATTACAAAGAGAAGAGAATAAAAGATCATGAAAGAAAGACATGTAAGGAAAGAAAAGGAAGAAAGATGGATGATCAAGGCAAAACTTCCTTCTTCCTTATTTAAATATTTAAAAAAATTTCAAATTCTTGAATTGGAAGAGGATAAGATAATAAATAGTGGATGATTAATCATAAATATATAATTTATTTTCTTAATTAAAATTCTAAAATAAAGAGATAGTTAAATTTTCCTTCCCTTCCCTTCCTGGTGATAAAATTACATGTATTTTTATATGATTACATATTCTTACTAATTTTTTTAAAATTTTATGTAAAATTATATATTATATATTATTTAAAATGCTCTGCAAATTTTTAAATTTTACTCCCATTGAAATAATGAAATATATTTATTAGTAATGAAGCCAAACCGAAGTCATTGGAGAGATTGAATTAAAATTTATTAAGAATTTAAATGGAAATTTCTTACCTTTTTGAGGGCTAAATATAATTTTATTGAGAAAATTTTGAAAATTTCACCAAGAAGTGGCTAAACCCTCCCTATAGTTATATGCAGCTAATTTCTCGGCTAATACTTATTCCCATAAATTCTTGACTCTTGACTCCTACACAGTCTCTGTCATTCCCCCTCCCCATTCAAACATAATATAAAATCCTGCACAAATTACTCAAACTCTTCACCATGAAATGCACATAATAAATTACCAAAATATTTTTCTGCTGTTTTGCCGTTTACATATTAATTAAGTGTGTAAGTCATAAACAGCACATGCATACCAACTACCAGGTATGTTTCATTTCATTTGGGTTCTGGATTTTGTCGTTGTTGTTATAATTAAATATAAGCGTTAATCTTAAGATCTCTATACAAAACTAGTTCCTAAAGCAAAAGGAAAATGACAGATTTCATTTCCATGAAGGGAGAAAGGAAATTGCCTTTAGCAGCCCCTTTTGTCGCCTTCTTAAGACCACTGTCATCATAAACAAATCAGTAAACAAGGACGGCCATTCTTAATTTAAGGTACTTAGATTTGGCATTATCATTATCATTATCATTATATTATATATTTACAAAGTCAAGTAGGTATGGTAAGCTCTCACGTCAGCCATTACACAATTATGGGAAAAACGTGGGAATAGAGCACTTGCAAATAGAATACAACAACCACAACTTTGCCTTCAATAAAATAATTGAATATCATATCGAAAATATTTAGTTTAAATAATATGTAATGTTATTTAAAGATTTCATCCTTTTCTATATTTTGAATTCAACTTAAAGTTTGAGCAATACACGAATTTAAATTGACATTCTGGGATGACATGAAAAAAATTCAATAAAATATCAAGTATTATTCGAATTAAATGCTCAAAAAAGATAAATCAACGTATGATTTTGTAAATTTAAGTGCAAAATAATCTCACGTAATTTTATGAGTCACTGGTAACAACGTAGAATCTTTTGACGTTGAAATTATAGCCAATTGCATCCTCGAATTATCTCTACTACTGTTTCATTTTCTTTGGTCTTTAATGAAATCACCCTCTTGTATCCCTTTCAGACTGGATTTTCCTTTTGCATTTGTGGCCTCGTATTGATTCATCTTCTACTAAAGTTATAGGTAAATATAAAAAAACATACTTATTAAATTATAGAATTATAAAAAATTATGAATATAATATTATCCGTAATAATAATATTACAGTTATAGACAACGATATAAAACCTTAATACTGATTAAACATACAATCCCAATATTAACAAATAACAATCACGCACGCGCATGAAAAGTTTTGACCGGACCTTATTAAATCTATTTTATGCAATATTAGCCTCCTGTTTGGAGAAGGAAAAGGATATATGTGAAATATAATAAATGACAACAGATATTTGATAGAAGAAATAAACGGAAAATAATGCAGAAGAATATGCCAACAACCATGGAAGGAATAACATCTCAATTTTATCATAATTTAATAATAATAATTTCTCTCATACTCTAAAATGGTCGGATCCATATAAATATTTATGTAGCCCACTTTAGATGCTACTTGCTAGTCTATCTACAACGATTAACCCAATTATTATTGATTCATAAAATATACAGCCATCTTTAGTTACGCTTTTTGAAAATATGATTTTATCTTTATAACTAGTTTTAAAAATTATAATTTTAAATATTTTATTTATTATAGAACATAATATTTATCCCAAAATTGTGGCATATCATTTTCAACATCTTAGGAAAATAATTTTCCTTCGTTTAAGAAATTCAGCAACATGCCGATCGGAAAAAAAAAAAAAAAGCTTAATAGATAAAATTTCACAAAGTTGACTACCAACGTAAAAAGTAACTCAAAATGTATATTATCAGACACATACCCAACTAATAATCATTTTAACAAAGTATTGTTAAGTTAAATATGAATTTTAGTTTAACACTTTTTAATTTCGTTCCAAAAACACATTGATATATATAATTTTTTTTATAAAATCAAATTGGTTAAAAATGACAACTTTTTAGAAATATAACACTAAATAGGTTATTTTTATAAACTTATTTTTTTAAAAAATTCTTAAAACTGTTCTGAGAATAATTTTATCAGACACATTCTATTTTATTTGCACTTTAAAAATTATTTTTATAATTATATTACAATTTTTAAAAAAAAACATGAAAACAAAGACATAAACAAACCTACTACAAATAAATAATTTTATTCGTAAAGTTCCACGGACTTGTCACCAAAAAACAAAAATACAATATACAATTTCATTAAAAATTCACAAATAATTTATTGTAAGAAATTTATTATTCATTAATCCTAGCCTAAATAGAATTAAGTTCATATTTAATAAAAAATGTCTGAGGATATTTGGGTTAAAAATTCATAAATAATTAAATATTTAAATAAGAGAAATTAAGTCAATAACAATGAGTTAAATTACCTTTTACAAATAATACGGGTCGCCTCCTAAACCTTAATTAAGAAAAATGGCTCAAATGTCAAAGTGGAAGAAGTTGGATTGACTGGTCTACTCCGCCTCTTGCTCTAACACGACCACGCACACGAAAGCAATGAGCCACTGGTTTCATTTTATCCAATCATATTTTGCCACATCAGCGCAACTTCCATCTCAAAATTGCGTCCAGGTTCAATGAATCTTGTTCGCCACTTCCCGCTGACCATTTATATATTCAACCTCTCCTTCCTCGAGTTCAAGGACAGAACAAATCCAACAATCATACACAAAATTTTGATAGGAAGAGCGTAAATTGGAATTCTACAATGGCAATTGCTGTTACTTCTTCTACAACATCGATAACGAGCTCCAGCTTTTCGCGTTTGGGTTCTTCCTCGGAGCCCAAAGGTATTGTCTTTGCTTCTTCAATGGATGGGGGCAGGGGGAGTTTTTGCAGTTGATTCCATGCTTTGATTTGATTCCGATGGATTTATGTATTGTGCATGTTATTTATGTTAAGTTTTAATGAGTGAATTACTTTATTTCAGCTCCGCAAATTGGTTCGTTCCGAATTTTGGATAGATCCAATGTACCATCTGCAACCGTTAGTTTTTCTCAGAGACGGAGCTTGGTGAAGCCCGTTAATGCTGAACTTCCACGGAAGGATTCGATTGTTCCTCAAGCAGCAACTATCGTTGCTCCTGGTACGGGCGTTGCATCGTTAATTAGTTTTCTTACTTTTCAAGGAAATTGTTGATAGCAGTAATATTATTTTATTTTTTATTGATCGGAGACAATTGCAATGTGTTGATGTTTTTCTGTGCTTGACCCTGTTCAATCTGCAGAGATTGTTGAAAAAGAGGAGGAAGATTTTGAGCAATTGGCAAGAGACCTTGAAAATGCTTCTCCTCTTGAAATTATGGATAAGGCCCTGGAGAAATTTGGCAATGACATAGCTATTGCCTTCAGGTATTAATTCCGAGTCATTCGAATTTTAGTTTGACTTTAATTGGGTATAAATTATAATGAGTTAAATATTTGTTGCGTGCACTTAATTTCATCAAAATTGTTTATTATGAAATTTATTCTTTCGGATTGGTGCTACGAGCATATAATCTTTTGAATTATCCTTTTCGTCATTTTTGGATGTTTTGAGTTTAAAAAGAAATTAATGTTTGGTACATGTTTTCTTCTTTGTTCCTTTGAAATCTATAGTGTCTTACTCCAATGACTGTATCATGTAAAAAATTGTGTCAGAGAGTGAGAGACATGATTGAAGTGTATAAGTACATTTGTTTATAGGACCGACAAAATGCAGTTCGAAACCGAAAGACATGTGAATTTGTAATATGAATTTTAAGAACTGCCTTTGCCTTTGCCTTTGCCTTTGCAGTGGTGCTGAAGATGTTGCTTTGATTGAGTATGCACGTTTAACAGGTCGACCCTTTAGGGTGTTCAGTCTGGACACCGGGAGACTGAACCCAGAAACCTACCAGTTTTTTGACGCTGTTGAGAAGCATTATGGAATTCACATTGAGTACATGTTCCCTGATGCTGTTGAGGTGCAAGCATTAGTAAGAACCAAGGGGCTGTTCTCATTTTATGAGGATGGGCACCAAGAGTGCTGCCGAGTGAGGAAAGTGAGGCCCTTGAGGAGGGCCCTTAAGGGTCTAAGAGCATGGATTACTGGGCAAAGGAAAGATCAATCACCAGGTACCAGGTCTGAAATACCTGTTGTCCAGGTTGATCCAGTTTTTGAAGGGATGGATGGTGGAGTTGGTAGCCTTGTAAAGTGGAACCCAGTTGCTAACGTGACAGGCAATGGCGTATGGAACTTCCTTAGGACATTGGATGTTCCTGTCAATTCATTGCATTCGCAGGGTTACATTTCCATTGGTTGTGAGCCATGCACGAGGCCAGTTCTACCTGGACAGCATGAACGTGAAGGAAGGTGGTGGTGGGAGGATGCCAAAGCTAAGGAGTGTGGTCTTCACAAAGGAAATATCAAACAGGAAGAGATTGCCCACCTTGATGGTAACGGAAAGGGAGCCGCTCATGCAAACGGCACTGTCACAATACCTGATATCTTTGACACCCAGAATGTTGTCACCTTGAGCAGGACTGGAATTGAAAATTTGGCAAGATTAGAGAACCGAAAAGAACCGTGGCTTGTTGTGCTCTATGCACCTTGGTGCCAGTTCTGTCAGGTAAACAATTCTGCAAAAGTTTTAGCATTCTAATACTAAGCCTTTCTTGCTTTGTTTACATTATCTTGAATTTTTCAGTTTTCATTCCCTCATGAGATGGTTATTTTGATTCCTAACAGGCAATGGAAGAATCATATGTTGAATTGGCAGAGCAGTTGGTGGGGTCTGGGATAAAGGTTGGGAAGTTCAGAGCAGATGAAGACCAGGAGGAATTTGCAAAGCGTGAGTTGGGGCTAGGGAGCTTCCCCACCATACTGTTTTTCCCAAAACATTCGTCTAAGCCAATTAAGTATCCTTCAGAAAGGAGGGACGTTGATTCATTGATGGCATTTGTGAATGCACTAAGGTGATTAGCATCAGTAAAGAATTGAAGATTCGATCGTTTATGGGTTTTGGTTCAGCCGAGAAGTACTTGGCCAAACATATGGGAAACTATTCATTTAGAGGTCATGGTGAGTCTCAACAACAAAAGTGAAAAAGGCAGCTTCGGCAAAAGATTGGCAAAACATGAATTCTTATAGGCATGTGTATATAGTTTTAAATGTTCTTGTGTTAGTAAAAACTGCTTTCAAGTTGACCTCAGTGAGATAAGGATTCGATATGGTAAGAACTGCGTTCTAGTTTAGTGAAAAAGGCCTGTGTGGTATTTCGGATATGAGAATTATTAGAAGCGCAAATCATTATAATATACTTATTGGCTATAACTTTCTTTTGCCATTAATCTACTAACTAATCTTGTATAGCTTCCGGTTAGAATCATATTTTGCCTTGTATATTTTGTTTTTGTTGATTGAATTTTATTTTGGTTCAAAATGTTTCCTTCTATAGTTGTGCTGTATAGGAAATAAAGGCATACAGTTGCCAATGAAATGACCAAGTTCTTACGAATGGATGTCAAATCCAAGGAAGCGATATTCTACCAGCATTAACTATAATTTGTTCCCATACTTAGGGTATGGGGTGATGAATTTTTGGAATTTATTTTTGAATTTTTTCTTATTTGGACATTCAAAAAATTTTATCAATAAAAAAATAAATTCTGATCAATTAGAAAGTTATATTATTTTTAAGAAAAATAACTTCTCATTTTAAAAAACGAAATTTATTTTTCTTGTTACTCAATACATCTAAATTCCAATCCAAATTTTTTACCTTCTCACCTTACATGCAGTCGCGATCATAAATAAAATTTATTTTTATTTATTAAATATTTTATAATGAATGCTCTATTTTTATTTATTAAAGTTTAGGTACATATTTTTATGTAATATTTATTAAAATATTATTCACTTTTTTCTCATGATGTCATGATGGATATTCTATTATATAATATTTTATAATAATTAATTAAACTAATTATGTGAATCTATGTATAAGATTTTGTAATACCTTTAATATATATTTTATTATTAAAAATCAATCATTATTATATTATTGGACACTATAATAAAAATTTTATTAAAATTTTTTTTAAAGGTAAGTAAAATTACAATAATTTTGAAGTAAATAATTTTGATTTACTTTAAATAAAATTAATTTTTCTATGTGTACCAAATATCAGAAAATATTTTTTTTCTATGCATCAAATAACAAAAAATCAATTCATATTTCAGAAATATATTTTTTTAGAAAAATATTTTCTAAAAATTTTATTTTCTCTTAAATCAAACAGACCCTTAGTATCAACTTAATCTGATCTTAACTCTAATCTTTAATAATACAGAAAAAGGTGGTTTATTATTTTTATATATTTTATACCATATATATCTAAGAATTCACAAGTGTCCACCATGGCCACCAGATTTTGGTCCTGAAACTCCTGCTCAAGTTGGGGGTCTTTTCGCAAAGGTGAATAAATAATATGGACCACGTTGTTCATGGTGCCCTGCAGCAAACGGCGAATCCGGCCAGACATCGGTATGAGGCAAAATCTTGAATCCTAGCCAACAAGCATCCGGCCTGTTGGGCCTTAAAAAGAGAGTTGGAGTCCGCACCTAAAGAGAAATTTTACATAACAATACCTCTTACACAATCCTCACATGCTCGTGTATTCCTACTTAACCATACATGACATGTATTCTTGCTTAGCCTTTCACATTTTAAGTATTAGTTTTATTTTTTTATAACAATATTATATAAAGTAATCCAAAGTTGAATTCCAAATATATATAAAGGACTATTATTATATAGAATATTATAAGATAAATTTATAGGCATCAAAAAAAATTTTTTGAAATGTAAATGATGCTAAGTTTAACTACAAAACAACCATTCTACTGAAAGAAATTTCAAGACTATCACCAATACATAACTTCCCACAATCATTCAACGCTTCATTGAAGATTTGCAACTCTTCTAATTGTAACTAGTGGCTTTTAGCAACAAGCTAGTTTGCAACTTTATTACCTTCCCTATATGTATGAGAAATTCTCACTTGCCACTCTCCTTCCAGTAAATCCTTAATCTGTTTGATTAGTGGTGCAAAAGGATAACCATTACCACTTCCATGAGTAATAAGTTGATGAGCTGTTAGGGAATCTAATTCCGCCCAAACCTCTTTAAAACCTTTGTTCTAGGCTAAGTTTAAACCTATAACTACTCCCCACAATTCAGCAAAAAGACACTTCCTTTTTCAATATTTTTGGGAAAACTAATAGGCTAGTCTCCAATATTATCCCGTATTACTCCTTCATAAGCTATAAAAAAACTCACCTTATCCTAAACAAGACCCATTAGTGTTTACCTTCACCCATTTATTCTCAGGGAAATTCCAACCACAAGCAATTTCCACTCTGTTCCTCCTCAATCCGAATCTTCCCAGGTTTCTACAGGTTCCTTCAATTTCTCTAGCTTTTGCAAGTCACACCATTACCAAATCAACATTATTGGTAGAATTAGCATCAAAGATCAGCTTATTTCGATGAATCCAAATCTCCAAATCAATATTATTGGTAGAATTAGCATCAAATATCAGTCTATTTCGATGAATCCAAATCCCCTAGGAAATGACCCAAATAAAAGCTTCCAGTTCAGATCTCCAAATCTTCCTATCTTTTTTTTCATGTTGAATTCAATCTACTCAAGTAATTTTAAAGAGAAGAATTGTTCCCAATATTTCGGATTTACCATTTTTAGCCATACCTGAGAGACATGATCACAGTCTCTTAAAGCATGCAGAATTAACTCACTTATATGACATCTTAGGCACTCATCTTCCAAAGTAAGGTGTCTTCTCATCCTTATTGAATTTGTTAGAAAGCCATTGTTTGCAATCAACCAAAGAAAGCTTTGGATTCTGTTTGAACCTTTTCATTTCCAAATTGAACGCCAAAGCTCCTTATTGGCTTCACTTTCTCCTAATATTGAAAGATATGCTGACTTCACTAAGAAATAACCATTCTTATCTAGAGGCCACGATATATCATCTGGACCTAGGTTATTTTTTGGGGGAAGGATATTCGCCATTCTTCTACATGTTTTTGTAGGGAGAAAATTTTCAAATTTGGTCCAATCCCAATTTTCGTCTTCCTTTGTAAATTGATCCACTATATAATCTTTCATAGTGGGAGGAATCTCCTTGGTTGCAACCTCTTTTAGGGTATAGTCCCCTACCTAAAAATCCTACCAAAATTTTGTATCTTTTCCATCATAAATTACCATTTTTAAGCTTCTAGATACCTTTTTCCAAACTTTACAAGCATCTTTCCATAGGTTAGATTGTGATTTCTTCCTTTTCACTATAGGGAATTTTGCTTAACCACAACCATATTTCTCCCTCAACACCCTTACCACAGAGCATCTCTATTGGCCACCAGATTGAAGCTAACTTTCATAAGAAAAGCTTCATTTTGATATTTCAAGTTTCTTATACCAAGTCTTCCATATTGTTTTGGCTTACATACCTGCTCCCATTTAACCAGATAAGGCTTTTTTTTTTTCATCATTAGAACCCTATAAAAAGTTTCGCATCTTCTTCTCTACATCATCATAAATACTATAGGGAAGTAATGTAGTTTGCATAACTGCTTGTGAAAGTGTTAACCAACTAGCAAACGAAAGAGTGTTGGTTTTCCAAGTATTGAACCATTTCTGCACCTTATCCATAATGTGAGCATAAGCTAATCGAGTAACCCTTCCATGGTGCAAGGGCACACCTAAATATTTTTCTAAATTAGCTGTAATTCCAATGTCAAATTCCTAACTTATTTGACTTACTCTTGTATAGTTGACATTTTTTTAAAAGCAAAATTTTCTTTCATCAAAGTTTACTTTTTGTCCAGAACTTTTGTAAAATAAGTCCAAGCATTCCAGAATGATATCCACCTGGTCTAGAAAGGCTTCAGCAAACAACTGAAGATCATCTGCAAAGAATAAGTGAGAGATTGAACACCCATTTCTTTCAATTTTTATTGACTTTCACGATCCTATATTTATTGTTGCTTTAGAGACATCAAATTTAATAAATATAAAATATTTGAAATTTAATTACAAACTTCATTTTTAGTATATATAATATTTTTCCTCTTTTTAATCTCACGGGACCAACAAATTTGACCAAACAAAAATCTGCAACTAACTGTGCTCCTCCATGCGGTATGTAGCCATGGTTTCCTATAGTGCAGGAGCAATATACTTTTTTTATTCCTAGGATTCCTATTTATTCAGATCTCTGATATATTCAACCCTTTTAAATGTCGTGAAAGTATATCCCATTTGCTTTACTTTATTAATCAAGCGGCTAATTGGTCTTCCAACATCAACAGCAGCTCAGTCAATTTATATATTATCATTATGCCTCCTGGCGCTCCAGCTTTCTGCTCTTCTTTAATGAAAAGTTTCATTCTTTTTCCATGCCTTTTATCTAAAGCTTGAAAACTGTGGTGGTTGAACAACACTCCTCACAATCTTTTATCTATGAAAAGAGATTACTTTAGTGATGAAGGACTAGAAGAATCACCTCAATATATCCTCCTTTTCTCTTGACTCCACTAAAGTAGATTAACTAAGCAATCATAATTATTATTGTTGCCTTGTTAACTGTTGTAATTGTTAGGACGGTCAAATGTTATTTATTTTTGAAAAAATTATACTTTAGTCTTTTGTAATTTTGTTATTATTTTTTAACTCACTAATATTTTCAAACATTACTATTTGCTTATATGTACTTTTTATTACCAACAATTTGTCCGCGTAAATTTTTTTCCATCCAATTTTTAATGGAATACATCATAATTAATGAATTAAGTGAAATCAAGTAAAATTAGATATTGATAAATTATAAAATTTTTATATATATACGTGTGTGCGCATTAATGTCAAGAATTTTTAACAGGGACTAAAATATATTAGTTTTATTTTTTTTAATATCATGCCAAAAAAATCTATTGTGATGCATGGCACGTGTAAAACAATCAACTAAAAATTTTGATGTTTGTAAATAACAAAATTTTTATATTTTGTTATTGATAAATTTGTAGAGTACATGGCAATAATATATAGTTTATAGATCTAAATTAGTAAGATAGGACTAATATAATTTCTTTTAATCCCAACTGAGAATTTTAAACATCAATTTAAATAAATGTGACAAAATTATGATCCACCCCCATATGATTTCCTCCAAATTCATTTAACTCTCCCATTAAAGAATATTTAATTAAAAACTTGATAAAAAAATTTATGGGGATAAAGTGTTAACATTAAAAAAATACAAATAGATAAAATGTAACATTTCAAAACACATATGAATTAAGTAAAAATTAATAAAATTATAAACAAATAAAGCATAATTATCCAAATTATTTTATGCTCAATTTTACTCATTAAAAAATAAATAAATATTTCAAATATAAGTTTATTGAACTGGGCTTTAGATTTGTTATTTCCAATTATTTATATCTTACTTTCAAGTTCGAATTTTGTTACTAATAATTAAAAAAATTAAATAATTTATAAATATCACTGTAAATTTTCAAAGAAATTGGCGATATGTTTTAATCTCAGAAATAAAATAAAATATTTTATTTCTAAATTTTTATTTAATAAAATGTTTCAAAAATTAGTGCACAGCTCATATATGTACTGTGATTGTGAACTTGCTACCGATGTGACTAGTAGAATCCGAAGTTCAAGGCAGTATATACATGATGAGCGGGGTCACTTACACGCTTCAATAATCATATTTGAAATATCAATAGTTGATTGAGGTTTTTCTCACATTAATTATTAGTATCAACAGTTGATTAATTCAACAGAAACATGAGTACTAGGGGCAAGACTTCCGTACCCCGGATGCGAACGGGGAATATAAACCCCCGACAGGTGGCCAACTCAGAACCTTTATTTTTGTTTTAATATCTTATACATGAAGTAGAAGATTATTTACTCTTCCTATCAAATCACCTTGTGATAACGTTTCGTGTCATGGGAGTCAGACTGGCACGCAGTGCACGCTCCGACATTGTTTCTACATTTTTTTATTTAAATAATAAATAAAGAATTAATAATTTATTTTTTAATAATTTTTCATTAAATTTTAATATTATTATTTATTCAAACTAAGATAGTTACAAATTTATTTACAATTAATTTTAAGATTACCAACATTTGAATAAATTCTTACTGCAGGCATTGCATGTAATTAATATTTTAAAAACTTTATTATAAAATATTAAAATTTTGTAAAATTTAAAATTATTCTTGATTATGATTTAAAAATTTTTATACTTTAAATTTTTAAATCATGAAATATATATATATATATATATATATATATGTATGTATATATATGTATATATGTATGTATTTATATAAGTCACTTAAACTAAATCCCTACAATTAATTCTAATTCCGGTTATAAAAAAGGATAATTTAAAACTAAAATTTATCTTTAATGAAAAGAGAATAAATAAAACACATATTTATTAATTTTTTTCTTACAATAATTTCTTTATTTATTTTTTCTTATAAAAATGTTATCCCTATTTTTCATAAAAATTTAAGACTTTTTATTTATAAATCATTTTCTTCCTTTTAAAAAAAAATATTACATAAAACATATTTATTCAGTTAAAAAAATTATTATCGATTTAAAATGGAATCATCAAATAGTGTTAAAATTTGATATTTAATGAATTATTTTTCTTATATATAAATTATTTTTTTTGTTATTGATAAGTAATTTTTTTAATTGTATATAAGTAGTTAAGTTTGGTGTGATAATTCAAAATAGTAAAGTTGACTTATAAGATACTTTCAATACAACAATTTTTTATGGTTAATAATGTTTTTGTTTGAAATTAATCACAAAATATGAATATATTATAAAAAAATATAAAAATACATATAAATTTATTAAAGTATATCACGATGTATAAGGATCCATGAAAATATAATTACTCTCTTCACATCCTAATTGTAATAAACTGATATGTTATTTATTTATTTATTTATATAATATTTTATTTAATAAAATATTTAAATTTCATATGTAATAGTTTAAGGTAACATTTTTATAAAAAAGATAATATAAAAAATAAACAATAATTTTAAGAAAGAGAAAGTTAATAAATATGTATTCCACTTGCTCTCTTCGTTAAAGAAAGATTTTACTTTTAAATTACTTTATTTATAATCATTGTACGAAGTTAGAATTAATAATAAAGATTTGATATAAATTTTTTATATTTATATTAGTGGCAGTTAATTTTTTTTTGCATTTATAAATAATAAAATAATAAAAGATACTCCTATTATAATTAACTTATTATCACTAATAATTACATCAATTAATAAGGACATTTATTATAAAGTTAAAAAAAAATTAATGAAATTAACTTAAATATTTTAAATTAATATTTTTATTAAAATTATTTAAATATTTTTTATTATATTATTAAATTAATAACATAATTTTCTTATTGGAATGAAAAAGTGAAGGTATATTACATGATTTAAAATTTTAATGCATAAAAATTTTTAAGTTATAATCAAGAAAAATTTTAAATTATACAAAATTGTAATATTTTGTGGTAAAATTTTAAGTTATTAAATAAGGATTTATTTAAATGTTAGTAGATTGAAAATTAATTTTACACAAAATTTTAATTATCTTAATTTGATTAAATAGTAATAATGCTGAAGTCCAATAAAAAATATTGGGCAAAATAGAAAAAATAAAATTATTAATTTCTTAGTTATTATTTAAATAAAAAATAAAAACAAAGTGCGCCATTCTAGTCTGGTCGCCAATTTGACAGGCTTGGTTTGACAGAAACAGAAAAAATCTACTGCATCGTGTGTATGATATTAAACCAAAAATAAGAGCCATAAATTGGCCACCTGTCCGGGGTTTATTTTCCCCATTTGGGGCTGGGGTATGGAAGTCCTGCCCGAGTACTAGGGTGCGTATTAAGGTTTTTTCAATCTTTCGAAGTCGAAAGTGGCAAACAAATAGCAATGGTGAGTGGTGAAAGCTTCATCTGATCACATCGAGCAAGCTGGGCATGTTGGTTGGATTATTTAGAAATCTGACGACAACGAGAGGAGGGATCGTAGAGGTTTGCTATTTCTACTGACAGCGGAGGAATGCACATGTGATTCTGTCACTGTGTTTGAGTACACGTCCTCCATTATGTGCTCATGAGTCTGATCATGAGGACCCTTGACCAATTAGCCTTTTAGGGTAACAGGGACCCACACTGGTATTTTTCCGTTTGCTTTCTGAGGAATTTTTTTTTTGACAAAAATAGTTTAGATTACTAATTATATACACTTAAAAATTAAATATTAAATTTTAAATATAGTAAAAGATAATTTTTTTTATAAAAAAAACACTATTAACTCCTTGCTTCTAAACAACATTTATAGTACCAGCTTTATGATATTTGAGTCTTGACATGTTCTGATATCGATTAGCTGACGATCTTATGCTGTCGATTGTTCTTCTCAATTAGTATTGTTGTCTCCGTGCAATTCTAACAAAAAATAAGATATTTAGTTGCCTTTTGATTCATATGGTATTGACATTTTTATAGAAAATTAAATTTTTTAGAAATTATTTTTTATATAAATTTTTAGAGAAATTTTTGAAATTGTTGGATTCATATAAAAAAAGTGACACTTTTTAAAAAATAATTTTATATATTTTATTTTGTTTAACTTCAAACTTTTCAAAAAAATATTAAAATGATTAGTATATAATAAATATTATTATAATATAAATTAATAAGTCTTAATCATTATTAATTAAATTTAACAAGAATAATTTTATTTTTATTTTTATTTTTATATTTATAAAGAGTACATAAAATAAAATTTATCTAAAAAGAAGGTGAATAAATAATTTTTTATATTTTATAAGAAGTAAATTTTTTTAAAAAAAATTATTTTTCTCAATTTATTACATGGTAATTAATCAAATAATTTATTTTTTAAAAAAAATAAAATTTCTCGTGTTGTTATTGCAAACCAAACTAATGCTTAAAAATATGCCTTCCAAGGGACAGGAAGGGGTAAAAGCAATATTGATTGGAATTTGATGGGAACAGAATATGATTTGGCTTTAGTAAGGTCAAAGATAGCACGAGAACGAGAGTGGGAACAGTAGAGTATGGGACCACCTACGAAAATGTCTCAAATTTTTATTAATTAGAAAAAAAAATGCTAAAGGACTTTTTTTTTTTTTGGAAAAGACTTGGAATGTACATGCTGCAACATGAGTTTTTTTTTTCACCCAAGTTTTCTAATCACGTTTACACATCAATATCAGACTTGATTTTGAATTTTGAACATGATTCTAATAAAAAAAAATGAATTTGATGATTTTTTTTCACAAATTTGTTAATATTTTTAAAGTAATCATCTCACTTGATGATTCATACAAATAAAGTAATATTAAGTCTAATTTAGATATAAATTTACAACGTTGTCTAATAGAGGATCTAATCTAGATATCGATTTACATCACTTTTTAACCGAGATCATAGGACTGGAATGAAGTTGAATTTTTTGTCTACAAGAAAATGTGGAGGAAGAAATAAAAATATGAAAATAAGAATAATAATTTTTTATTCACAAATTATGATTTGGAGAGAAGATGTGGCTTAATCAAACATTCTTTTTCCGTACCATAATGCAATCTTGGGTGTTTGGGTGTGTGAATGAGGTTGAAACAAGTGGAAATTGAGAGTGAAAAGACAGAAGAAACCAGAAGACATTCGAATCGGAGAGACAATTTACTTTCTTTGATAAAGGAAGGTATGGTATTGCAGAAAGTCTCCGGGCAAGTCCCACCACTTTGTTTCTTCTTTTGCGCAAATCCCACTGCTCTTACTTAAATTATAGTGCTCTAATAACATTGAAAATTTAATATTATTTTTATATAAATGTTATTGAATATATCTTTTTTTAATTTAATAATAATTTTTTTAAAAATAATTGAATAAAAATGTATTTAATAATATTTATACAAAAGCAATATAAAATTTTTATTACTAATATAATATAATGCTAGGAATTTTTTAACCGTACACCCAAATGTCTTCCATAAATATGAGAGGAATATGCTACCAGGACAAGGGTAATTAATTACACCATCACAACGCTTTATATCATGGAATAGGGCGTGTCCTAAAATACCACAAGTGTTTCATCATCCCATTTCTTCTATGAAAGAAAGGATGGTTGTAAGTTTAGATTTTTTATTTTTGGTAATATTTATTTATATTTTCATATAATTTATTTACTTTGAAATTTTAAAGTACATGATATGATAATAAAAAAGCTTAACTTCTTAATAGTTGTTTTCTTAAAAATATCTTTCATAATAATAATGATAATAATCTTATTTATTTATATATAATTATAAAAAATTAACATGATATGTTATTTACTTAATTTATATGTGAAAGGTCGGGCAAAAAATACATCTGTTATTTTAAAGAGATCGTTATAATCAATGTCATTTTATTATGTATTATTTATTAATTAAAGATATATAAATAACATAAAAATTCCTTTTTCTATACAAATATTGAAATGTTTGTGACAAAACAAGCAATTTACTGGTAGAAAAAAATGATTTTCAAATTATTTGACCACAAGATGGAATAATCCCTAAGAATAGACAAATAATATGAAAAAAATACAAATACTTTTGTTATGGGTAAACATCATAATTAATAGCTTATTTATAAAAGCATTTGGTTATTATATTCTTTAAATTTATAATTATCATATTAGTATTTTATTTTTATTTTTATTATAATTATTAACCTTTTCCTTCATTTGTAATAATAAAATAAATTATGAAAAAAGAATATAATTAAAAATAAATATGCATTTAACACTGTTAAAATGGGATTTAAAAATCAACTCCAATATAATAGTCACCATTCTTTCAAATCAAAAGATTAAGTATTACATCTAGTTTTAATTGCATTGAAAATGAATTAAAAACTAAAAAAATAAGAAATTTGAATAACATAATAATTAATCGCTCGTTCTTATAATAATTCAACTCCCCTATGATGTATGGAATTCTTTATTTAGTCAAAATTAATATATATGCATATTTACATTGCATGTTTCAGAAATAAATATTATCAAAAAATTATTATAAGAAATAAAAAGATAGTACACATATTATTCCCTTCTGTAATATAATTTGTACAATTAATATAAATATTATTAAAAAATTATTAAGATTAATATAATTTGTACGATCAAAAAATTACAATTAGAAATGTAAAATACTAAAATTAGTAATCAAACTAAAAAAAATAAAAATTTAAGAGATGAGATGCTTAATCCAATCAAACTTATACAGTTTAAAGTTAATTTAAAAAATATAATAATGACTTTTTTTCTTATAAATACATTGTAAGTTATTATGCATGTATATTATAATGATTTATGATATGGATATATAGAAATAATTTATTAAGAACATAAAATATATTTAAATAAAAATAATTATTTTATATTATACAAATATTTTACTTAAAAATAATTTTAAATTTAATGTGTTTGAAATGCCAACTAATAAGAATATTAATAAAACTCTAAAATTATTGATCCCTCCCTTCACTCATAATATTAAAATATATAGTGAAAAGAAAAAATATAATTAACAAATAAGTATGTTTTTCACATTGTTAAAGTGTAATTTAATAATTAATTTTAACATTTTTATTTATTTTAACGTTAAAAATAAATAAAGAGATGAATAATTATAGAAAAATAAAAATAAGAATCTAATAATATTAACTTTAAAATTTAAAAAATATAATAATTATTACTTTTATTTAATAAATTTATAATCCCTTCCTTAGGTAACAAAACTACAGTAATCATCGAAAAAGTGTGAAGATAAAGTTAGGAATTAATTATTTAAACACTATTATTAAATATTAATAAGCAGTAATTTATAGGTCTGTTTGTTTTAAATGTCTTAGGAAAACATGATAAATTGAGCATATGGAAAATGCTCACTTTAAAATTTCTCTAGTCGTTGCAATGCAGCTTACTTAACATTCTCCCAAGCATAGTATAATGTCAAATAGTTTCATTTTTATTTACTCTAACATCTTAAAAATTTCTCGGTCGATAAAATTAATTACATGTAAATTTAAAAAAATAAAAATTGTCATTTTTTTGACCACGTTAAATCCTTTATTAAATTGAGAGCTGCTCCTAGCATCGGCTTTTGAAGGCTACTATGGGCAATTCACCAAGGGGAAGAGTAGGTGAAGTGTTTGTCTTTGGCTTCATCGTTAAGATTTTTCATTTTCAACCTTTTATATTTAAAGGCCTTTGTTTGGCGGCCGATAATTATAATCATTAATTAATTTAATAAATTATTATTTAATGATTGATTATATTAATTAATTTAATCAGTTAATTATATTAACTATTTGAATAAAAATATTTGATAAAATTAATTATTTATATATAAAATGACATATAAAAATATGAGTATATTTTATAAATTATTTAATTTTTTTTATTTTAATATTTTAAATTTTATATATTAGTTAGTATATTAAATTTTCTTATAAATAATATATTATTATAATTTATTATTAAATTATTAAATATTTTTTAAATTAAATAATTTTTATAAATAATATTATATATTTATTCTATTAAATAATTTTTTAAATTATTATAATTTATTATTAACTTATTAGATATTTTTAAAATTAAATCATTTTTATAAATAATATTATATATTTATTCTATTAAATAATTTTTTAAATTATTATAATTTATTAGATATATTATCAATAATATATTATTATATATTAAATATTTTTTAAAATTAAATTAATATAATTTTAATAATTATTAAATTTTAAAAAAAAATTTAGAAAGGACAAAATAAAAAATATGAAAATTTTTTAGGGACAATTTGATCATTTTTTCAGATCAGTTAATTGAAAACACTGCCCCTTAATTAGTTGATTTTGATTAAACCAGCTAATAATCAATGAAAAAGTTATTTACTAAACATAACTAAAATTTAATTTTTGCAATTGATAAATTTAAAAATTAAATAGTTCTTAAATATTATTATAAATTTTTAAAGAGATTGTAATATATTTTAATTTTAGCTACATTATTTTGTTGAGAAGTATTTTTCATAAAATATAATTATAAAAATATTAATATAAAAGAAAATATTTTACTTATATTTAATGTTAAATGTAAAGAATTTAAAAATATTAACTTCTTTTATTTTAAAAAAAAATATTTTTTTATAATTTTAAATTTTTAAATATTATTTTTTTAATTATTAATGTAAATAATATATTTTTTATTAATTTATATACAAATAATATTTTAGTACGAAAATATTTTCCAACAAGTTTCATGATTTATTTTACTTCTAAATTTTTTATTAAAAAAAATAGTTGAAGTGTTGAACTAACGAGTACTCTTTTCTGGTGGAAGACAGTGAAGCAACTCTCAGAAATACTCATTTGTTGCTCACTCTCTCATCTTCAACCTTGGCGCTCTCCAGTTTTCTTCCTTCACTCACACAAACTAAGAAAATCCCACCTGCCATTATTATAATCGGGAAAAAAAGTAGCTTTCCAGGAGATAATGCAAGGTTCTGTAGCTGAACCAGAGGCAGAGTATGAACAAGTAAAGTTCAGAACTCTTTCCAATGGCAAACTCTAACTTCATTTCTCTGTTTCACGTCATCTCCTTGTTCTCCCTTATCGTCTTCACTGAAATTCCCACTTCATCTTTAGGTAATTACTGCAAAATCTTCTTAATTATGGTTCAAAACAAGCAAGCGACGAAGCAAGCACCAAATTTGTGCTACTCTTCATCGTCCTTATTCTAATTGATTTTATGGTTTTGCAGCTGAATCGTCGCATTTTGTCGCTCAGATTAAGCAGCAAAACCAGAACGAAGACAGAGACCCTTTCGTGGGTGTGAATATTGGCACTGACGTTTCGAATCTGCTTTCACCATCGGACTTGGTCGCCTTTCTTCGGCTACAAAAGATAACCCACATTCGTCTTTACGATGCCGACCCTGAAATCCTCGAAGCCTTGTCTAAAACCAATATTGGTGTCACCATCAGCGTACCCAACAATCAGCTCCTCGCAATTGGGTCCTCAAATACAACAGCAGCTTCCTGGATCGGTCGAAACGTCGTCGCTTATTACCCAGAAACCCTAATCACGGCTATTTCTGTCGGTGACGAAGTCTTAACCACTGTACCTTCTGCAGGCCCTATTCTTCTTCCTGCAATTGAGTCCCTTTACAGTGCTCTTGTTGCTTCAAATCTTCATGAAAAGATCAAAATTTCAACCCCCCACTCGGCTTCCATAATTCTGGATCCATTCCCGCCCTCTCAGGCTTTCTTCAACCAGAGTTTTGATTCTGTCATTCTTCCTTTACTTCAGTTCCTTTCCAAGACTGGATCGCCTCTAATGATGAACCTTTACCCTTATTATGTTTATATGCAGAACAAAGGGGTGGTTCCTCTTGACAATGCCTTGTTCAAGCCATTGACACCTTCTAAGGAAATGGTGGACCCCAATACTTTGCTTCATTACACAAATGTGCTTGATGCTATGATTGATGCAGCTTATTATTCTATGAAGAACCTTAATGTTACAGATGTTGTGGTTCTTGTCACAGAAACTGGGTGGCCTTCAAAGGGTGATTCTAAAGAGCCTTATGCCACAAAAGACAATGCAGACACTTACAATTCCAACTTAATTAAGCATGTTTTTTATCGTAGTGGAACCCCTTTGCATCCGGAAATTACTTCAAGTGTGTACATGTATGAATTGTTCAATGAGGACTTGAGGTCTCCACCTGTATCGGAGGCAAATTGGGGTCTATTTTATGGGAACACTACACCTGCATACTTGCTTCATGTATCAGGAATTGGGTCTTTTCTGGCGAATGACACAACGAATCAAACATACTGCATTGCCATGGATAGTGTTGATTCTAAGACACTCCAAGCAGCTTTAGATTGGGCGTGTGGTCCTGGGAGAGCAAATTGTTCGGAGATTCAACCTGGAGAGAATTGTTATTATCCTAATAATGTGAAAAATCATGCTTCTTATGCATTTGATAGCTATTATCAGAAAGAAGGGAAAGCTCCCGGATCTTGTGACTTCAAAGGTGTGGCTATGATCACCACCACCGACCCAGGTAAGTGCTAACAAAATTTTGCATAATGTGGACAACGTAGCGTTTTGATTTTGCCATTGATTCAATGTTGCTAGAAATTTAATCCCTAGTTACAATGCGTTGCTAGCTGCTACCTTTTATTTTCTTATGTAACTCCATGTTTGAATAGGCAGTTGAAAGGAAAAGAGCAACAATTATCTCTCTTTTCTATTTTCACTTTGATGTTATTATGCTTTTGAAATTCTTCTTTGTCCTGCATATTTAGTTAACTATATTGTATTATGGTAGTGTTTTATGGACTTTGTTCATAGTACTAACTCAATCACTAACATGGGCACTCTGTTAGTGTATGTTTTCTGTGGGTTGTGTGTGGCATCTACTATGGATGACCCACACGGCAGAAGTAGTTTGGCTCTTCTTTCATATAGAAAACTGATATAAGAGGACTTAGAAATTGCATTGCTGTGTTGAATCTCAAAAACATGAATCCTGCTATGAGTTATTAGGTACTGGTTTGCCCTACAATGATATAGCTGCTCCATTCTTACTTACCAATCAATCTCTTATTGCTGTATTCTTGCTTTCAAACTTAAATTTATTATAAGCATTTATGTTTGTATAGATTCTCTGTATCTATTGGAAATTGTATCAGTGCAAAATGGGCTCCACAAGTTTTGTACATTTTCTCTCTCTATACTCTTTGTATGTAACAAATTTGGGTAATTTCTGATTTATTTTCTACGCTGCGGGGAATATATTTGCAGGTCACGGGAGTTGTGTGTTTCCTGGAAGGTGAGAAAACTGTCTGCTAGTTTCTTTGTTGTTTTTTAGTTATAAACCTCCCATAATTGGCACCTTTACTGTTTTCAATATCTGAGCACGCTAGGGAATCTGCATTTTAATTGAAAAATGCTAATTTAGTATCCTAAATTCACAACTCCTTTCAAAATTGCATACCCATGAAGCACCTATATTTTATTTTTGGTGGACAACCTGTGTTGCCCTCGTATCGGATTTTGATAGACAAAGAATACGTGTCGATTCATATTGAAGAAGAATTGAAATAATTTAAAAAAAAAAAAATTCAAACTTAGGGTGCGGCTTTGATTCTCTGATATTCGACTTAGACTTTCTGAAATTTGGTTCCTTTGCTAGCAGTCAGTTATTCTATTTTTGACTTAGTTTATTTTTTTCATGCAGCTTTGTGCTAAAAAAAGCAAATGTGTTTTGCAATGAAAGAAATAAAAACAAAGACATTTTGTTTAAAATTCAAATTTAGTTATGTATAAATATATCATCAAATAAACCCTTTGTCATCATTATGCTCCATAGCTATTTTTTTTTCCCCATTAGTAACAAATTTATATTTCTAATTTTCAAATATTAATCATCCTACATGAAATTCATATTTCTTTCACGTATTTTAGCCATATTAATATGGTAATTTTTTAGAATTATCGTATCACTGTACCCGCGTCATATTGTATCTGTGCTTCGTAGCTGCACATAATGCAAGTTGAATTAAATTGATTTTACCTGCTTGAAAAAGTAGGTGAAGAAAGTCTGACTTATATTGTGCCAGGTTGCAGTTGTAGATGTTAGAGTTGTGAATGAAAGAAGTATAAGTAGTGTTACACACGTTAATTTAACAACAATGTTCTTGCTTGATTAAGAGTATTCAGTTTAAGTGACATAATATTGTTCGAATGTTCTGTCTTCCTTTATGGATTTGATCCAAGGACTCTGTATGTGCATTTTAGTGACTTTACCATTTAAAAAAAGAAAACAATTTTTTTGCTTAAGAGGGTTTATTCTATTTGGTGCAGTAAGAAAATAAGCAACAAGACAAAGGAGGTGGTGAACTCTACTCAATTAAGCAGCGCAGCTGAGAAATTAAGGTTCAGCACCTTTGGCAACATCAGAATTAGTGCAATCAACAACATTTTGCACGTCTTCTTGGCTTCAGCTTTCCCCACTGTGGCATTATTCCTGTTGTGATGCCAAGCTAAGGAGCAAACAAATCAAATTTTTTGGGAGATGTAGGATTATATATTGAGTTTCTCATAAGTAAAGAAATGGTGGATAATTTGCAGATGTACTTAGCGCTTATCTGCAAGATGCTTCATTTTGGCAGAGTAGGGTGAATAAATTTTGTCGGTTCTTGTAATTAACATACGTACTTATTAATTAAATTGTGTAGTATATTATGTTACATAGGTAATGTGATCATCTTCACTGATTTGAAGACCATGATTTTAACAAATTCCCCATTATTGGTAATTGAATTACTTTACAAGTTATCTACCATAAATAATTTATTTTTGGATTAAGTTTTATAATAATTTGTCTTTATATATAACTTTTGTATTCAAAACTGTCTAAACACTTAAGATATAATTTTTCTCGATTTCACCATTTCTTTAAAAGTTTCCTAAAAACTATGGTTGTAGTGTTCAAACACACTTCGTAAACGTGACTTCCTTTGCAAGCAAGTATTTTTTGGGTAAAAAAAAATAGATACTCAATGTCCATATCATTAAAAAAAAAAGGAGATTTCAAGAGGATGAGGTAAATCTTGAAAAGGACTTGGATATATATATTTTTTATTTAAAATTGTGAGTTTCAATACAAAGGCAATGAATTTTAAAATAAAAATTGTATTTTTTTCTCTTAGAGCACTTTTGGTTAAATGAAATAAAATGAGAAAGAATGATTCAAAAATGCATTTGGTAGGCATTATGAGTTGAAAATTCTCATTCCCTTAACAAATGATCATTCCATTAAACAGTGAAATATTCATTTTATAATAAAAATGATGGAATAACTCATTTCTTTATTCATGGATTAGATTTTTAATAATATTATTCTTATTAAATTTTTAAAATTTTAAAAATTTTCTTTTTTTATATGATAATGTAGTTGAAATATTGCATATTTTTCAAAATTTTATATTACTTTAGGTGGATTCTAACGCATCCAAGGGGTTTTGAAACCCCGGGTGACGTGGTTAAAAATAATTTGTTTGATTTTTATTTTGTTATCTTAGCCATTCTTATAAAGAAAGCATTTCTAGTGTTCGTGATAAACTTTAAAATGAGTTTTTATATATCTAAAATTGCAGATTGACCCAACAATGAAAATTAGAAATTGCATGCTGATGCTAACTCGACATTTAGATTGAAAATGTCCAAAGCTGTCGTGGATCGAAATTACTGCCTAATTGATGAGTAGTGATGTGAAGTTTCATTGTAGCAGCCATTGCCGAATTGTAAAAAAGGAAGGAAAAAGTTCACTCGATCGATGCAGAACTCACTTGACCTGCCATGAATGCTAAAGGCTTTAATAAAATGACTATTGGGACGAGAAATCACTCTTTCCCCCTTGGTAAGGGATTGAAGGTCACCTTAGTCCAAGAAAAATTCGATTGCTCGCTTGACATCGGTCTCTTCACCTACCAGGATGGAATGACTCTTAACGAGGTTTATGGACTTTACTTTTTCTCAGCTTCAAGAAGCCAATCTCGCACTTGACATGCAATAAAGACCTAGCTTTCTTCAAAGGACATATAGGATCTTAACCTACCTAGGATGTGCTCTATGAGCACCTTTGGGCGGTGGTTTGTCGATAAACCTTCTTAGTTTGAATAAAAAAAACAGTGAAAAGTAGGGATTTTTCACATCTCATATGATATTTCATTCATAGCAAGGTGTGAATGATTTTTATTTTCAATAAATAAGGCACTTACAATTGCAGGAATAGGTGATCAAGCGGTTACAACCATCACCTATGAGAAATCCCACTTCAAGGATCGAAAGGAAGAAAAGTTTTTTATTTAGTGATTGCATGGGATTAATTATTAATTTTTGAAATTAGTTAAACTTAAAACATTTCCATTGCTGCCCAACTCTTCCTTTAATAAAGTAATTGCCTATGTTCAAGGCCCTAGAGAGGAAGAAGTAAAGCAAGTCTTCTTATCACCCATTGCTACCATAAAGAAAAATCCCATTCACATTCGCAGCTAACCACGAAGAGAGTGAACCGTCGACTTGAGCACCAATAGCTACCACACCGACATTTGCTATTGCTACCGGGTTAGAACTTATGGTTATAATGTATTCATATCTTTCAGCACAAACAACTGGCTCTTTATTTTTAGGTTATACAGGATTTTCCTCCAAATATTCAATTTTTTACTTCTTTCAAACTCATCTTACACGTTCACAATGTGCTCTGTAAGGGGAAAAAATGGTTGATGACAAGGAACTGTGTAATTAGGATATTGACTAGATTGACATTTGCTGTCGTCATTTGTAGGGTTATTTCTGTAATAATAATTATGGTAAAAAATAAAGTTTATTACTTGCAACATTGCAATGTGGCAATATTTTCAGCCACCACATGCCCTGGGTTGGCCAAAGATACTGTAATCTTCACCTTACTTTCATTATAAGTGTGAAAATATTTCAAATTGAAAAAATATTTCAAATTTTTTATCAAATATATTATATTTAATTTTTTAACAACATTAAATATCAATTAATTTAAAATAAATATCAAGTTATTCATATTTTCTTTTAATCATGTATAATTTTTTAACAACATTTTATAGAATAAATAAATAAAATATACCCATTAATATTTTTTAAATTGAGTAAAATATAATCTTAAATTAGATTCATTTTAATAATTTAATATATATAAATTGATCAATTAAACATAAATTATCTAAATGTTTAAACATAAAAAATTATAAATAAATAAAAATAATATTATCATTTTTCAAATAAAAATACACTAATTTTTATACTTTCTTTTATTTTTAATTTGAAAATATTATTGTTATTGAAATCTTATTTTTATTTTATTTCATTAAAATTTTGTTATACTAAATATAAAAATAAAATAAAATATCCATTTTATTTCTCACTATACTAAACATAATTATGAAATAATTATTCCTTTTCATTTCTATTTCCTTTCCTTTTTTTATTCTTATTTCCATTTTATTTTATCCAATCAAACATATGACTAAAATTCTAAATACCCCTAAACCTATGCTTGGATGAGGTATTTCAAAGAGGCATTGTAAATTTTCAAGGTATTTATTATAAATTTATAAGTTATTTAAATTGCCAATTAGACAGATACCTTATTTGGGTATGTTTTATTGGAATTTCCAAAATACATGGAATCTCGATAGTGTGAGGCAACGAAATTCGAATTCAGTTTCAACAGCTCCTGTTCGTTGGACACTGTGCTTCTCTCACGTTGTTCATTGTTTTTTTTAGCATTTATTTTTATTATATGATAATGCAAAATAAAACTATATGAATAAAAAAATTGATGTTTCTAATTTTTTTGACAAATTAATGCAGTAAATAAAATGATATTATTATCAATAATTTATTACATAAAAAATAAATTATGAAATGAGTATTAATGATTTTTTTTCAAAAGATTGTAAATTTATCATCACAATCCAAACATAGAGGAAATTAAAATGAAGTCATTTCAAATCTTTTAATTTTAAATTTTTTGAATTTTACAAATATTCCATCCAAATATGATTTTAAAATTTAAAATAATGTAATGATATTAAAAATTATTAAATTAAAATTATTTGATTATATTTAATAAAAATAAAAATTATAATTAAATAAATTTATTATAATAATTTTAAAATTTACTATATCACATCAAATTTTAAAATTCTAAAAGTACGATAACAAACACCTTCTTTGTAAATGATAAAACAAACGAGAGAAAGGGTCCGTTTATTTGTATTTTCTGTTTTTAAAACAGTTTTATAAAATAGATTTCAAAAATAATTTTTACAAATAATGAGAAAAAAGTATTTGGTAAATTATTTTAAAAGTATTTTTAAATTATAATAATGTCATTAATGAAGTGTGTTTTGAAAATAGAAAAATAAAATAATTTAAAATTATTCTTATTTTCTTATTTTTAAAATACATATTTTAGAAATAATTTTTAAAAATGAAAAAAATACTTAAATAAACAAATTCGTTTATTCTTTTATTTTTAAAAACTACAAATTATTTTTAAAAATACCAACCAAACAAACTCGAGGAGTATGCACATCCCATTAACATTAAAATTGATACAAATCATTAGTTACTCACTGGATTCTTACTTGTGAGAGAGTTGTGAAATCGTTTTGTTACCTATACGACATTGTATAAGGTGCCGTTTACATCAATCATACCGTATGTTGAGCTCGCCCATTCCACTTCTTCCATACCAAAAGCGGTAAGAAATTTGAAATGAGACTGCTGTCTTTATCGTCTTCTATTTTTCACCTCTTAAACCCTAGAAAAAATCCAAACTTTCTTTCCATCGCAATGTCTTGGTCCTGCAAAAAGTGCACCTTTTTGAATTCTCCTTCACAAAAATCGTCATGCCAAATCTGTTTGTCATCACCGCCATCTTCCCCGCCTCCTTCTTCTTCGTCTTCTCATCCATCGCCCCCAAAATGGCCATGCAAAGCCTGCACCTTCCTGAATCCATACAAGAACTCTGATTGCGAGGTCTGTGGCACTAGGTGCCCGGTTCTGTCGTTATCAAGCTTTGAGGATTTGAGTGATACCTTTTGCGATGGAGATTTGGATTCTTCTGTGGGGTCTGTGTTCTTGCCTCTGCGACCATGCAAGAGGAAGACGAGGGACTCAGTTCAGATTGACGATGATTGCGCTGAAGTGGGAAAGTTTCGAAACGTAAAAGCGTCCAATAAAGCCATCAATGTCACTGGTAAGTTTGTATTGAACTGTTTTTCTGTTTAACGTTTTTGTAGTGGCCCCTTCTCTTTTTATTGGTTTTATTTTTTCAGTTTTTAGATTTTTATACTCAAACTCTATAGTCAACCTAATCTTTTCATCATTGGATTAACTTCTTGATTACATATACTCTGAGCGTCTATACTCCCCTTAGCTGTTTTTCTTATAACTTTTAGCTTTCACCTGTGAAACATACGAGTGTCTGGAGTGTATAATGTTAAAATTAAATATATATGGCAGAGGATAGTGATTTGGGCAAAGCTACAATTAGTTCATTGAAGATTTTGAGTTACAATGTTTGGTTCCGGGAGGACTTGGAGATGCACAAGAGGATGCAAGCAATTGGTGACATTATTCAGTTACATTCCCCTGAATTCATCTGTTTTCAGGTTTCGTTTGTGATATTTTCCTTATTTCATGCATTGTTTTATGACAATTAGGATTTATGTGGCATCATCCAAACTTGGTCACTATTTTCTCAGGAGGTCACTCCAAATATATATGACATTTTCAAGCAATCCAGCTGGTGGAAGGTATATAGTTGCTCGGTTTCTGTTGAGAAGGCTTATTCAAGGCCATACTATTGTATGGTGGTGAGTTTATACCATCCATATATTATCTGGCAGTGGCTTTATCATAATATGACAAGCTGATGAGACCTGATATTCCCTTTTATAGTGAAGCTCTACAAGTTGTCCAATTATAGTGAATTAAGTTTGATGGATACTGATTATCAAAACATATTAGTTGACTATTTCAGATCAGATTGCTCTTAAGTCTAGTTTTGTCTGCTGTTATTCAATATGTCTGAGGCAGTCCTTAGAAATTGGGACTAACTGTCTGAGTTTACATCTGTCTCATGTCACTGAATCCTTCTATAATTGTAATATTCATAATTCTCATCACTTTTTGTTTGCCATGCTTGATTTGCATTTTTGCCTTTCATGATCATCTTATTTATCTGAATTATCTTTGCATGAGCTCTATTATATTATAGTTTTATTTGGTAAGGAGGGGATGATTACTTACTGACATTCCCATATTTGTTTGCAGTTAAGCAAATTACCTGTTAAATCTTTCAGCAATAAATCCTTTAGCAATTCTATTATGGGAAGAGAACTTTGCATTGCTGAGGTTGAAGCTGCAAAAGGCAAGCCAATAGTTGTTGCCACAAGCCATCTTGAAAGTCCCTGCCCAGCCCCTCCCAAATGGGATCAGATGTACAGCAAGGAACGTGTAGAGCAGGCTAATGAGGCTCTGAACCTTCTGAAAAAGAATCCAAATGTTATATTTGGTGGTGATATGAACTGGGATGACAAACTCGATGGTCAGTTTCCACTACTAGAAGGGTGGATTGATGCTTGGTCTCAGCTAAGGCCAAAGGAAAGTGGATGGACATATGATACCAAGTCTAACCAGATGTTGACAGGCAACCGAACTCTTCAAAAACGACTAGATCGTTTCATATGCAATTTCCGTGATTTCAAGATAAGCAGCATTGACATGATTGGGATGGATGCAATACCTGGTGTTTTATATAAAAAGGAGAAGAAAGCGAGAAAAGAGACAAAAGAGCTGGTTCTTCCTGTTTTGCCTAGTGATCATTTTGGCCTGCTTTTGACAATCTCTGGTCAATGATGTAGGTGTGCTGAATCTTATCTGGTGAAATGCACTCGGCAAAGATGCACTCCTAAATGTCAAAAAATATTTTAGGACATCAAAATGTAAAGAGGACATTCTCTTTTTGTTACCCACCTCAGTGTTTAAATTTTTGGGCATTCTGTTCTTGTTTGTTATATACGTGAGATATGGGAATATTAACTTCGAGGGAGCGTAAATGGGTCTTGGATTTTTCATCGTCCTGCAAGTAACTCTTGATTGCAGCTCCTCTTCTGAATAAAAATTTATAACATCATGGGTTGGCCCCACTGTTGGATTGTAGTTTAGCTCCATGTGTGGAGATGAATAGAGGAGCCAACCCTTGATGTTATAATTTTTTCTTTAGAAGAGGAGCCACAATCAAGAGTTATTCGCCAGCGGATGATCAATCCAAGATCGATCTATCCTTCTTCAAAGTTAAAATCCCCATATCTCACATATATACCATAAAAGAACAGAAGGCGCAGAAATTTGAAGGGGTGCTGAATCTTATCTGGTGAATGATTACTCTGTCACTGCTATATCTGAAGCATGCGGTGCATGCATTTTTGTATAAATTACAGTTAAAATGTAAAGGAGAAGCATCTTTTTTGCTTTTGCACGTTTGTTTAAATGAAATGCTACATTATCGAAATTCACTGCCAAGTTGATGCTTTGTATTTCTTTGTTATATTTAACTATGCATGATTATTGTTTTTTCTGTGGGCCGTTTTTGTAATGTCAATAGGCCTATATAAACATGCTTCCTTTTCTGTGAGCTATTCTTTCCCTGCCAAGGTTTTCATTAAATAATTGAATTCGTTAAGTAGTTCCGTTTAATGATCTAACTGGCTGTTGCGTTTTGCGGGTCTCAAGTTGAAAAGCGGATTAGGTAAATTATGTCCAGCAGCAGCTGCAGCCATTAAGTAGGAGTTGGGATTCCATTATAATTGGACATACGAAAAAGTTGGTTGGCACAAGTTTAGATGGGAGGATCCATCACCAAAGGCTTAGGTCCCCAAGGAAACAATTGATCAAATTTCTTTTGTTTGGAGTCATTTGAATTCAATTCTAAAATAGAAATTATTGGGCTTCTTTTATAAATAAGATAATAATTTTAATTAATATATATTACATTTGTTTGAACATGTTAAAAATGAATAGAATTTTAATTGCGGTGTATATTTTGATGGTATAATGGTACATTATTGATATGATACGATGTCATTGACATGGGCTCTATCGTGAATTCTAGTGAAAGTTATCAATTTCTAGCCAAAATTATCAAATTTAACTTGCTTTATATATTCAACAATTTTATCTAAAATATAACATAAATTTTGGAATAAATTTATTCTCATATCTAGTAATATATGTGAAGATACCACACCTCTAATAAGAAAAATTTTATATGCCTTAAAATTTCTCCTCTAACAAGTGTAAAATCCACCGTGGGTCTAGTTTCTTTATGAAGATGTATAAGTAAAAGTATGAAATAAGATGTAAAATAATATAAATTGTTTTGGCAAATGAACTCTTTTATTGGCTCAATTAAATCCAACTTATTAATTAATTCAAGAGTCAATAATTATGCCCTCATTCTGGTCAGACACAACTTCTAATCTTGTATCTATATATCAATAGTCCCATATCCAATTTGGTGCAATTCTCAAATGTTTTTTAAGACAATGCAGGCTTTGAAAAGTTATGTACTACTTTTAGAAAAATTAGTTCTTTTCATAATGGTAGAAATAATTATTCATGAGTTTTTTACCGTTAGCCTTGAATTTGAAAAAAAAATTCACGGAATGTTGCGTTAGAAAAAGTATTTACCAATATATTTAACTTTTATTTTTTTTAAACAAAAAGGTGTAATGGGCCAGGCGTTGCCATGATCATAACTGATCACAGTCTGTCAAACGATGTGATGGGCTGATCACAGTCTGCCACACGACGTGACCGGGCATGCATGCGTGACACTTGGCACGATCCGAGCCTTCCCCAGCCTGCATGCGTGACACTTGGCACATTCCTGTGCGTGCGTGACTGTATGATCACAGGAAGTGCTCAGTCGTGATCCGTGCATGCTTGACACGTGTCTCGTGCGGGCTGACCCTCGTCTTACAAGATGCTCCCCCAGCTGACGCATGACACGTTCCTGTGCCTCCGTGACACACGCATGCACTACAAAAAACCCCTCCCAACACTCACGTAGCAAAACAACTCAACAGCCATTTTATAAAACACATGCAGCAAAACTTCTTCAGCAGCCATTTTATAAAACACTTTCTCCAGCAAATAGCCTTCCATCGGCAATACAAAATCTGATATTCAGCAGCATTTGTTTAGGGGGCGTTATTCAAGTAAGATTATTTTAAAAAATTAAATTTGTTAGTTTAAATAATATATATTACTTCCATGTTCATATTAATTATTTTGATTTAGTTGTTATGGTATTTATTTTGCTTTAAATTAGTTTTATTATTCTGTATGTGTTTGATTTTTTTGCTATGATATTTATATTGCTTTAATTTACATTTATTTTTATGTTTGTATGTATTATTTTCATGTGCTAATAATATTTATTTATTTTTTATTATTCTGATATCTAAATATATTATTATACTTCTAATCTGACTAGATTGTGCATGTTGTTCAAATTATTATGATTTTAATTATTACGCTTGTGGGTTAGGAAATTTTAAAATAGAAAATAAGAAACCTAAGTATTTACAAATGGTTGAAAGAAAATAAAAAAATATAGACATATATCATAATATTAAAATATTAGTTAAGTGAAAAAAAATGAAAAGAAGAAAAAGTGAAAGAAAAATTAAGTCACAGTAAAAAAAAATATTCCTCGAATTAATATTGAAACAAAAATGAGAGCAAAATGAGTCATACAATAAAGCCATCAATATAAATTATATTTGTAATTATAATCTATCATAAATATTGATATACTTAAATGAAACAAGTTCAATAAATAATAAGAAATTTTGAGAATAAATATTAATCTACTGCAAAACATAAAATTTAGTATTTAGAAAGTATTCTTTTACATAATAATATATGATTTACAAGAAAATTTAATTTATTAAATAACATATAGGATCTAAAATACTAAAATAAGAGAATGCTCAAATAATTTATAAAATATACTCATATCTTTATATGTCATTTTACATACAAATAATTAATTATAAACAGTTAATTTTATCAAATACTCTTATTCAAACAGCTAATGCAACCAACTGGTCAAATTAGCTAATACATCAGTTATCAGCTAACAGTTAATTGAATCAGCTAACTGTTACAGCTAATAACTAATTGGCAAAAAAGGCCTAAATCTTCCTCATCATCGTCATGATAGGAAAGTCGGAAAAATGGATGATCTCTACCTTCCGGTTCTTGCAGATGATTGACCAACATAGTAAGCATGCTTTAGGGATTAGAGAACTGTAATGGAAGATCAGAAAGAAAAACAAAATTAACTATTTGGCCCTCTGTTGTTGTAATATTTTCAAGGGGAAGTATTACAGCTAAACTGATGCAGGTTCAGCATGAACTGCTAAAAATATGGCAAAAACTGAAAAAACATGCGGTGAGCGTGGATCGAACACGCGACCTTCAGATCTTCAGTCTGACGCTCTCCCAACTGAGCTATCCCCGCCAATTGATAATAAGGATACTTAAGTAATTCTTATAAGCACACCAGCCTCCCTATTGTTAGTACGTGAACAAGTAGATTTTTATTCCCTACTATTCCATGTCTATAGTTTAGGTTATGCACCATCTTCAATGAAAATTATATTATTGGTAAACTCTAAGTCCAAAATCAACTAATATTTTTTTAAAAGATGAACACATGGGTTGAATTTAATAATATTATATAACATGTGACAATGATAAGGAAGGTCGATTAAACAATAAGACAGAACACACAGATTAGTAGGGCATCTTGTTGCATGGGTTTGTGATAGAATGCTTTTTGGCATCAAGAGCTAATTGATTGATGATGCTTTCAACCGAATATTTACATACTTGGTACGTTATAGAAAGTTTAAGTACAAACAAATCAGCAATACTATATATAAATTGAAAATGGCATCCAAAATTAAGTTTTAAATAAAAATTAAAAATTATTATTAAATATAAAATAATTAAATAAATTTATAAAATTTAATTTTAAAATTAATTTTTAGTACTTATAATATTTTCCTAAACAAATTATCGAAGCAAAAAAGGCTTGTACTTCTAAATGGTGCGAAAAATTATTACCACTTACTTTTACCAAATAAGTAACGTTAATTAATTTTATTCAAATTGTAAGACTTATTACATATAGGATAGGATATGTATATGTATGCTTTTATACACATAATCAAGGTAACAATACTAATCCTACTCTATCCCTACCCTCTCAAAAATAAAATAAAATAAACTCCACTCTAATCCCACACTTTCTATTAGAGAGTGTAGTAAACTATGTCCAAATTGGATACAAGTTTAACTTTTTTACGATCCAAATTAATGTAACAAATACGTTGGTAATAACCAATTTACAACAAGAAGAACAAGAAGGGTGAAGGTCAAAAATTAAAAAAAAATGTAAAATTAAATAATAATTTTTTCATAAGACACACTTTTTTTTTTTGTAATATAGTAATCCAATCCAAATTAGACTTAGATAAAAGTTGTTAAGAGTTAGAGTTAGTTGCTGTATTGAGATGTTTATAAGAAAGAATGTTGTAACTGAATTAGTATGAAGAATAATAGATTGAATTCCCTTCTTGTTGACAGATTTTCTCCCTCACTTATCTATGCGAGGTCTCGCGAGGACCTTTACAATATCTTCTTTTGGCAGCTAAGAGAATCCTGAGGTCCCTCAAAGCAACCTGTAATTAGGGCTCGTTATACCTTAATAACAGAAGCTACAATACAAAACAACCTGTGGACTTTACTCTAGCGATTGGTGTGGAGATGCAGATGATAGGATCGAGAAGCACTATGGTTATATGTTCAAGTTTGCTGATAGTGAGTTTTCATGGAGCCTCAGGAAGCAATCAATTGTGCTCTCTTATCGTCTGAAGCTGAATATATTACTGAATCATCCAGGCTTATCAAGTTGTGTGGCTGCAAAATTTACTGAGAGAGTTGCATAAAGACTTGTTAAACGGAATGAAATTCATGAGCTGCTCGGGTCTGATTTGATTTGTGAATTTTAGTGAATTTAACTACTCAGAATTAAATTCTTTTTTTTTACAAATAATATAAATCCATTTCTATGAATTAAAATTCACATGAATTGAACAAATATAGATTAATTTGTGAATTTATGGCTAAAATTTTACAAATTTTCAAACTACACTACAAATATAGATTGAATCAAATCATTCAATATTTGATCCATTTTTTTCATAAATAATACAAATTGATTTGTATTCAATCTGATCAACTTATTTTACAAACTTAGATATATATATGAAATAGAATGTGTTAATGAATTTGTACATTGATAATGCCTTTACTATAAGTATGAAATAAACAAGCATATTAAGTCCAAAATTCACTTTTTTTAAAGATCAAGTCAATAAAGATAATTTTGTTATTATATATTAGAGAATGGAGGATTAAATTGCAGATATCTTTATAAAGCTGTTAAAGACTAATACATTCATTAAACTTAGATTATTGTTGAAAATAGTTTTTCTTGATAATTTGGATTAAGGAGGGTGTTGTAATATGGCAATCCAAATTGGAGTTAGTTAAAAATGGATTATGCTCTAGTCAATTATTTAGTGTTGGTTGCTATCTTGAGATTTATAAGAAAGAATGTTGTAATTGAATCATGAAGAACAATAGATTGAAATCTCTTCTTTCTCCTTAACATGAATTTTCTCCCTCGTTTGTGTATGTGAGGTCGGTGCTGTATTTTTAAAGGTTTAAAATAATGACAAAACAAAAGAATAATTCAAAATTGACACGATGTATAGAAATAAGCCCAAAACTAATATAATAAATTAGGATAGTAAGAAAGGAAATTGCATTAATAAATAGAATAAATTCATGCTAAAAAGAAACGAAGAAGTCCAAGTGCGAGCAATGTAGTAGTGTATAAAACCTACAATATTGTATAAAATGATAGTGTATAACTCTAGAATTTCCTAAAAATCTAAGCCTAAAAAAGTATACAAAAACTTGAGAGAGGAGTAAGAAATTAAAATTGTATTTGTCTTAAAAAAATTCTCTTATACTCAAATTACAATACATATCTTTACTTTTAGTCAATAAAAAAAAGAATTAATTATCAATTTCGCAAAAAAAAAAAATTATAAATGGAGTATGAAATTTTTTTTCTCCAAGTCACTGTTAGCAAATACTTTGTTAGACGCACACAGTCCATGACCTAACTAGATTGATGGCAGTTATTTTGTTAAATGGGTCACAATAAACGACCATGATAAATGGCTGATGAATCCTCTTGTTTGCGTGATTATCATTAATTAGTCATTCCATGGCTTCTGAAACTTTCGTGTGTGGACGTTGCTGCGGAAGATATTTTTTATTCTAATATTGAGAATTTTAATATTATTTTTATTTTTATTTTTATTTTAATAAATAAATAAATTACTTCTTAAATTTTAAAAATCATTCAATTATGATAAAATATAAATAAATATAATACTAATGTTTCAATGTTATTATAGAATTAAAAACATGTCTATTGGTAAGGATTATCTTAAATTATTTTCACCTTTTTTCATAAATTGATATCTCTGTCCTGAAGATCAGAGAATTTACATCGTTGTGAATCTTGTGATCTGTTGTGTTTTTAGTGGTCACTAATTGTAATTATATAACTGGTAATATATTTTTTTTCTGCTGAAAATATTATCAAATATTCAAATTTAAATAAACAAGTGAGACCCTCTCGTAGCCAGTCAACACAGACACAATAATAATAATGTATACTTTATGCCTAAGTACTTAATGCTTAAATAGTTGTGTTACTCCTACAGCGATCTCCGAGTTCCTTTATTATAAAGGATTTTTTTCCCCAATATGTCAGATGCACGTGAAGGAGTTAGCCCATCAACAGTATATAAAGGAAAAAAATCCATTACCATTTGTTATAATTTATTGCAGTGAGATATTCAAAATTTATTTTTTCTTTTATTTAAGTATATTTGTGTATGAAAATTTATCATGACATTCAGAAAATAAAAAACAACTCGTTTACAATGCGTTTCATGAAGAAAAAAAATATCAAAATAAAATTTCTTTTATCATATATTAAAATTAAATTTTTTTTAATTTAATACAAATAAAAAATAAAAGACTTAAAACTTATAAGAATTAAAATTAGAAAATTTTTAAATTTTAAAAAATTAAATTAATATAAAATTTTAATTATAAATAATTAATAAAAATTCAATTTTTTAGGAATTAAAATAAAATTTTAATTAAGATAAAAATAAAAATAAATAAGAACTTAGAGATATAGTAACATATTATTATTTAATAATTTAATTATTAATTAGACTTAATTTATCTATTTATTTAAAAAAATTTATTAGTGTTACTATTTTGACTCGGAATAGTAACATCCTCTTCTTTGATAGTTTGACTGTTAATTAAATTTGATTTATCTATTTATTTAAAAAATTTTATTAGTGTTATTATTTTAGAACGAAATAGTAGCATGTCAATTAGACTTAACTTATGCATTTATTTAAAATTTTTAGTTGGTGTTATTATTTTAGAATGGAATAGTAACATCATCTTTTTTAACAGTTTAGTTGTTAATTAGATTTGATTTATCCATTTATTTAATATTTTTTGTTGGTGTTACTATTTTAACATAAAATAGTAACATGTTATTATCTTGAGAACAAATAGTAACATGATGTTATTTGATAATTTTATTATTAATTAGATTTGATTTATCTATTTATTTAAGATTTTTTGTTAGTGTTACTATTTTGAAACGAAATAGTAACATCATCTTTTTTGATAGTTTGGTTGTTAATTAGATTTAATTTATCCATTTATTTAAAATTTTTCGTTGGTGTTGATATTTTGGAATGAAATAATAATATATTACTATTTTGAAAACAAACAGTAATATAATATTATTTGATAATTTTATTGTTAATTAGACTTGATTTATGTATTTATTTAGAATTTTGTGATTGGTGTTACTATTTTAAAACAAAAAAAAATATCTACTTCTTTGACTGTCTGATTGTTAATTAGATTTGATTTATCTAGTTATTTAAGATTTTAATTGGTATTATTATTTTGATTGGTGTTACTGTTTTAAAATAAAATAGTAACATCTTTTTCTTCGACTGTTTGGTTGTTAATTAGATTTAATTTATCTATTTATTTAATATTTTTAGTTGGTGTTACTGTTTTGAAACAAAATAATAATATGTTACTATCTTGAGAACAAATAGTAACATGGTGTTATTTGATAATTTAGTTATTAATTAGATTTAATTTATTCATTTATATGAAATTTTTTATTAGTGTTACTATTTTCGAATGAAATAGAAATATAATCTTCTTTAGCAGTTTGATTATTAATTAGAATTAATTCATTTATTTATTTTAGATTTTTAGTTAGTATTATTATTTTAAGATGAAATAATAACATGTTAATGTCTTGAGAACAAATAGTAATATGATGTTATTTAGCAATTTTATTATTAATTATACTTGATTTATCCATTTATTTAAGATTTTTTATTGGTGTTACTATTTTGAAATCAAATAGTAATATCATTTTCTTTGACAGTTTGATTAATAATTATATTTGATTTATTCATTTATTTGAGATTTTTGATTGATATAACTGTTTTGGTATTACTTTTTTTATAGTTTAGTTGTTAATAAGACTTGACTTATGCATTTATTTAAGATTTTTGGTTGGTGATACTATTTTAGAATGAAAAAGTAATAAACATTTCTTTAGTAGTTTGGTTATTAATTAGACTTGATTTATTCATTTATTTGGTGTTTGATTGGTGTTGTTATTTTAAAATGAAATAGTAACATATTACTGTCTTAAGAATAAATAATAATATGATATTATTTGATAATTTTATTATTAATTAGACTTAATTTATACATTTATTTGAAGTTTTTAATTAGTATTATTTTTTTAAAACGAAATAGTAATATATTACTGTTTAGTTTATAAATAGTAAGATATTATTCTTTGATATTTTTATTTGTTAAAAAAATTATTATGATACTACTAGATACTAAAAGAATTAGAAAATAAAAGTTTAATATGGAATTTGAATTAATAAAAATTAAATTAAAATTAGAAAAATAATAATAAAATAAAAAAATTATGAAAAATTATTGAAAAAGGTATTTTTTTACCAACCAGAGCGAGCAAGTAAGCTTGTATATATCAAAAAGTTACATGGAATAAAAAAAATTCATTTAAAATGGACAATTGAACATAAAGTTTTAATCATTCAAAATTTTGAGTTTAATTTACACATTTCTAATTAAGTGGATTATGCTAAATTCAAATTTTCTTATTTTTTATTGAAAAATTATTGAAAGATGAATAAAAACAAGTAATCATATGTAAAAATTGATTAACTAATCATAAAGTTATACATTTTTGCAGTTCTTGATTTATAACCGCATTCGCATAGTTAAAAAGAATATTTTAAAAATATAATAATAATAATTTATAAAATTGGCACCTATTTAAAATAAAGATCAGCGTTATCACCTTATGAAAAAGAAGTTTACAAAAGTAGCGTTACGCTGCAATTTACCAATATATAAATTCAAGAAATTAGCAGTGAGCGCACACATAAATTTATGTATTTATTATTGGTAAGAAATGATATAAATATAAAAAGTTTAAAAAATAAATTTTTTAATAATATATATATTTTTTTATTTGTCATCATCCTATCCCCGGTGGGTACATAAATTATATTTCACTCTCAGTAACACTTCACGTCGGAAAACTGCACCAAGTTCTGCTCCGCTGCGATGCACTGAATCACAATTGCATCAGAAATCGTAAACAACTCATGGCACGATCACAGACAAAAACAGAGAGACCATGTGATTGAGACGGTGCATTATTGGGCTCGATTGTCATCCGCACTAGATCTTACGCGCTCCATATTGACTTCTGACAAAACTCATGTGAGATTCCCATCCTTCTTTTACTCACTCCCAAACAAAAACTATCGAACGAGTCCCTGTCGCGCGCATACGCATGATTTTATGAAGTGGGGAAAGCGAAATGATTAAAAACTTGAAAAAAATACAAGTAAGCTCTTATGATTTTTTTATAACTTTTTTAGTATAAAAAAGATAATTAAAAATTAAAAAAATTGGAATTGGCTGATTGTGGTGGTCTCATTCAGTCGGAAGATGGCAGATGCTGAGGGCGTTTTTTTTCTTTTTTTTTGCAATATTGGCATATATTTTTCTTCAATTGCTGAGTTATGGAAACTTATTATGGATTGTTTATGGCACGATAATTAGGTAATGGCAAGATTATTTTGAAGTGGGATTTCTATCAATTATTGAATTTTCTTATGAATGAGCATCCGAATTTTTCTTATTATAGCTCCTTATTATCGTTATGTAAAAGGTTCTAATCAATCGCTTTTTAGTACGAAGATAATTAATGTGTGGATTGGCTTGTTTTTCATAATGTTCAATTTGATCTTGAGTTTTTTTTTTTTAACAAAAAAAATTGATTTTGGGTTACACATATTGCAGAATTCTATTGGTCTTACCCCTTGGATTATTCATATATAATTCTCTTCTTTTTGGGCCTTATGCCCCATTTATATAAAAATAAAAAAAAATATATATTTGACCTCTTCAAATATAATTTGATTAAATTTTAATAATAATTTATTTAAAATAATAATTTCATAAATATATTATAAAATCAATTTTATTATTACTAATCTATTTTAGAAATAATTTCATTTAAAATCTAGTTAAATTTATATTAAAAATAGTTATTAGTAACTTAAGGTATATTTGTTTATTGTTTTTAAAAATAATTTTTATTTTTTAAAAATAAAAAAATTTGTTTGAAAACCTATTTTTAAAATCTATTTTTAAAAATTATAACTCTAAATGTATAAATTAAAAATAAAAATATTTTTAATTATTTTTTAAAATTATTTTTTATTTTTGATACTAAATTTATAATTAAATAAAATATTTTTTATTTATAATACTGATCATCTTCTATTCTTTATTTTCTATTAATATGAAAACAACTTTTAGGAATAAAAAAATAATTTTTAAAGATCATTTTTAAGAATCGAAACACACCCTCACATGCCGTTTATCTATTTTTTTTAATTAAATTATCAATATTTTTACTTTTGTGAAAACTTCAAAGGAATTATTTGTTAGTTTGAGATTTTAAAGAAGTTATATGACACCAAGCCATATTTTAAAGAGTTTTTTCGTATTTTTCCCTATGAAATTTGATTAATAAGTAGTATGAAATAAGAATAATTATTTCTTAAAGAATGGTTATTTTATTAAATAATGTAATCTCTATTTTATAATAAAAGTGATAAAATAAGTCATTCCATTATTTATAAAATAATTTTTTTACATATTCATCTCTTGTTTATATATATATATTAACGTTTTCTCTTATTAATTTATAATAAAAATATTAATTTTAAAATATTTTTCTATAAAAATATTTTACTAATTATATTTTTGATAATGAAATTTAAAATATAATATTTTTATATTCTTAACAAAAAATTAATATAAAAATTTAATTAATTAAAAGTTTTATGCTTTTATTATAAATTTTTTATTAATTATAATTTTAGTGATAAAATTTAAATTGTGATAATTTTTATTATTAAGCATATTATGCATTTGAATAATAATAATAATAAATTATTTAATAATATATTTATTATTTTTATAATAAAAATATTATTATTTATTTTATTATATCAAATACAAAAATGGAAGGAAATACCATTTCCGTCTCTCATTATACTAAATATAAGTATAAAATAATCACTTCATGATATTCCATTTCATTTCATTCTCGCCTTCCCCCCCACCCCCCCACCTCTCTCAACTCTCATTCCCTACCGAACCCAACATTATAGTTACTGCAAGAGCTTCTTTATTGTTCTCGAGCAGATCTACCATTCTGCCTCTCCCACATTGTTATTTCTTGAAAAGATCCAAACTTCGCATTGTCTCATTTTAACAGATAGCCGTAGCATTCTTAGGAGGAGAGAGAAAGTGTAAGCAAAATGAGAGCTTGCAGTGTTCTTTCTTCTTCCCCATTGATTCTGTGTCTGATATTCCTTCTTCATGGCGTGAGCTGTGAAAGCCCATACAGGTTCTTCACTTGGAAAGTCACTTACGGTGACATCTATCCTCTCGGTGTCAAGCAACAGGTACTTGAGTTAAAAAGTTGTTCACTTTCTTTTCTATTTTTTTGGGTAAATATCTCTGCCTTTTTTTGCATTGCTTTTATGGTTATTCTTGTTTTTAGAAGCACAAGACGTTGTTAATCTGCTGGTTTTCCCCTTGAAAGCAAAAAGATGCTGCTTTTGTTTGAATTTTTAATTTTAAAATTTTTAATCGGGCTGAACAAAGCGATGGTTTGTTTGTCTTGTTTGGAAATATCAAATGTTGGGATTCAATGTGGTCTGTGGTTGCATTGTGCAGGGGATCTTGATTAATGGAGAATTTCCAGGGCCTCATATAGATGCCGTTACAAATGATAACTTGATTATCAGTGTGTATAACTATCTTAGAGAACCATTCCTCATCTCTTGGTAAGTTCAATCTTGGGCTATATTTCGGCTCCCTTTGTTTAGTTTGGGGTAAAATATAGTTATAAATGGTAGATGAGAGGAAGTATTTTATTTATTTAATATTAAATATAAAATATTTTTCATTTTAAAAATTAGTTTGCTTTTCTTCTATATTATCATTCTAAATCTTATTTTTTTAATTAAAAATATAAGTAATACGTGATTCTTTTATTAATATCAACGCAAAAATAATATTTCCTTGTAAAAAATACTTTGTGACGAAATGGATGCAATTTTAGGAGAAAAATGATACAAAAATCGTTTTTGTATTGAAATGATACGTCCTAATTAAAAAAATAATGAATCTGAAAATAAAAGATTGTATTTTTATCTTTTCAGAATTGAAGAATATTGAAAGTAAGAAATTGGAGGACGCTGGTTGGAATTTAATTGTTCTTAATTTTTTTTAAAAGATAAAAAAAGAAATGCCAAGTTTGTTGGTGATTGTTGTGGTGCTTTTATAATCTTAAATTTTAAAATAATTAAATTAAAATTATTTAATTATAATGATTTAATTTTTATGGATGTGATTAGATAATAATTTTAGTATAAAAAATTGTCACATTATTTCAATTTTTAAAATTTTTAGGCACTATAACACTATAAAATCGACCATGTTCGTTTGGCTGTGACTTTCCAGTGGTCACGTGAACATACGCTTTTCCTAGAATGCGCTGGGCTCCTTGGATATGGGGAAAATTCAGATCTATGATAAGTAGACATATTTGATTATCGAGGGAGGCTAATGCGGTCATTAAACAACGTAGAGAAAATATGCAAACAGGCCAGCTTATCTTTTTGGCCACTTTTGTCGAAATGCTCTTTTTGGTGAATTTACAACTGGCTGGCAGGTTGAATAATGAATCTTACTGGTTATCAAAATATAGCATTTGAGCAGCTGGCAACTTACCAACTGCATCGATCCATGTGATTTAAATTTTTTCCATTTGAGTAAAACGAGTTAATAAAAAAATGGTAGTTTGATGGCCTCCTAATCAGGAAATTGAATAGATGGTCTAGTCTCTACATATTTTCTGTCCAACATACCAAATATTTTATAATTCTATGAGAAGGTGACACATTTGAATAGATGGTCTTGTCTCAACACATCTTGTGCAGGAGCGGCTTACAGCACAGGAGGAACTCATGGTTGGATGGAGTGGCTGGGACAAACTGTCCGATCCCACCGGGGAAGAACTTCACTTACAATCTTCAGGTCAAAGACCAGATTGGTACCTTTTTCTATTTTCCATCTCTTGCAATGCATAAGGCTGCTGGAGCATTTGGCAGCATCAGAGTTTGGAGCCGGCCTCGGATTCCTGTTCCTTTTCCTCCTCCTGCTGGAGACTTCCCCATCCTGGCTGGAGATTGGTTCAAGACAGACCACCATGTATTATTCCCTTGACATCCATTTACAATTTCATCTTTTGCTCAAAATCCCCTCGATACTCAACCTTCTTCTCTCTGATCTGATGTTATAGAAACTGAGGCGCCGCCTGGAAAACGGCCATGGTCTTCCTTTCCCTGATGGACTCCTGATCAATGGACGTGGTTGGAATGGAAACACATTCACTGTTCAACAAGGTTGGTTCCTTGTTAAAATGAGAAAATACTAATTGGACTTAATATTGTATTCAAATTATCTTTCGGAGTACACGTGATTGAATCTGAACAGTTGAATGACAGTTTGTCATTGCGTACAATTGAATGACAATTTGTGCAAAAACATAAGTATACCTAGCATTGCTCTTAAAATGTGATCCTCTCCCTATTGATATTTGATTACTGATCAATTTCCTTGTTTAAGCATGAGTTTTATACTTACAATTTTCAAGCAAATGCTAGTTACGACATTAACATATCCAATAATTTTATTTGCAGGCAAGACATACAGATTCAGGATATCAAATGTCGGGCTCACTACATCCATTAACTTCAGAATCCAAGGGCATAAGATGAAACTTGTCGAAGTAGAAGGGTCTCATACCCTCCAAAACATCTATTCTTCATTAGACATTCACCTGGGACAGTCTTATTCTGTTCTCGTCACAGCTGATCAGCCTTCCCAGGATTACTATATTGTTGTCTCTACACGATTTACCAGACGGGTGCTCACAAACACTGCAGTTCTTCATTACAGCAATTCCTTCAAGGGTGTCTTTGGTCCTGTTCCTCCAGGACCGACCCTTAATATTGCCTATTCCATGGCTCAGGCCAGAACTATCCGGTACTCTTCTTTGGTCAACTAAATCACCTATTCAATGAGAGTTAATGGTTTATATTTCTTAAAGAATGATCACTGCATTTCTATGATCAATCTTGGATTATGCTCTGAACTTCTTTAATGAATCAGCAATTTGTTCTCATGGTGTGTTTGAATGCTCCTTAAACCAGCTGGAATCTGACAGCAAGCGGACCAAGGCCAAATCCTCAAGGTTCATACCACTATGGAATGATCAAGCCGACTCGAACCATTGTGCTAGCAAACTCCGCTCCTTGGATCAATGGCAAGCAGAGGTATGCTGTCAACAGTGTCTCATATGCTGCACCAGATACACCATTGAAACTTGCGGACTATTTCAAGATCCCCGGAGTTTTTAACGTTGGAACAATGCCTACCTATCCCACCGGTGGCAATGCTTACTTACAAACTTCCGTTATTGGTGCTAATTTCCATGAATTTGTGGAGATTGTGTTCCAAAACTGGGAGAATTCTGTGCAGTCATGGCATGTTGATGGCCATTCCTTCTTTGTTGTCGGGTATGCCTATTTACAAAACTTTACTTAATATTGTTACTTTTTTTATTTTTTATTAGGATTTTTTAGATATCTAACAATTGGCTAAGTTCGATTCAGCTTTGGCAATGGACAATGGACAGATGCAAGTAGAGCAAACTACAATCTGAGAGACACTGTTGCTAGATGCACAACTCAGGTAAAAACCTTAGAAATTGTTCTCGTGTTTGTTGATCTATTCGTTTGATAATATCCTAACCATAGTTACCAGAAATATGATACAGATTTGCATGGGAACATGATAAACCATTTTATTTAACCGTTTACATAAAAATAGTTATGAGATAATGGAACGGCTATGTAAAATATAAGTACTAAAACATAATAAGTTGATTGAAACAAAGTTGCTGATCTACGGTCAAATCAATAAAAAGGAATTGAGATTCTCTTCTTTTCTAAGAAAAGGATGAGGTAAATTTTGAAGAGAAATGAAGATAGAATTTTTTTTTATTTGAAATTGTAGGTTTCAGTAAAAGAAGTAATGAATACTAGACTAAGAATTCAATCTATATAAAAATAGTAGATAAAAAAAGAATAGGATCCAAATCCAATGCAAAGTTAAAATAGGTTTGTGATTTATGTTGTGGAATTGTACTCTTAGGTTTACCCAAGGTCATGGACAGCAATCTATGTTCCCCTGGACAACGTGGGAATGTGGAACATAAGGTCTGAGGATTGGGGAAGGCAGTACTTGGGGCAGCAATTCTATTTGAGAGTATATACCAACTCAAATTCATGGAGAGATGAATATCCAATTCCAAAGAATGCACTTCTTTGTGGCAGGGCACGTGGCCGTCACACGAGGCCTCTCAAATAAATATAACTTGACACGTGGGGAAATTTAACCATATTAGGAGCTCACCTTGAGCTTCGTATTGTCCAAGTTTCTGTCTCATTCTTTTTTCGTTTTTCCTTTATTTGATGATGCTCAATCTGCTTCTGCATGAACTTTCATTTATTAACAACTCAAATGAAGAAAGAATCAGTACTTTCTGCTGCTGGCAATGGCATCAATGATCAATACTCTTTGGCGTTGGCCGGGGCTTTAGTCGTGTTTCTAAATTCAACAGATCAATAGGACTGATTGTTGCTAAATGATTTCTTACTCGAACCAATAGGAAATGATGATAAATGGATCGGCAACACCCTTGTTGATGGACATGAAAAACAGGGCGGACTAGAGGGGGTGGATGAGCCTCTATAAACTTGCGTTTTAAATAGACATAATTGATGAGGCTCGTAGATAACCAGTGGATAATCTGCATTCTGTTATTATTATTATTAATAAAAATAATTAAATTATTAAAAATACATACATAAAGATCAAAGACCGAATTTTCAAAAGGATATTGCATTGAATTAGATTAAAAAATTTAATTTTTATAAATTATACTTGATTAATTAAAATTTTTATTTTATATAATAAGTTAATTAAATAAATTTGACAAATTATATTAGATTATTGTATATTGTATTATTGAATTAAAAATTAAATTGAATTAATTTTTTTATATATTTAAAGAATTATTACAAAATAAAAAAAAAATTAATTAAGTATGTGAGTAGCCCGCAAGAGCTGGGGGCTTACCCACACAACCTTCAATGGAAATAGGCTTTAAAAAGGAAGCTCGAACCGCTCCATGCTCCCGAGCTATTTATAAAGTTCATGGGCCTTAACCATTTTTTTACATCTCTACTAGTTATTGTTGCAGGGCATCTAATATTGTCTAAAAATCTTCTTTTCTTCCATGTTTTGAGATCCAACTCAAGATTTTACACTGGGAAAATTCCTACTTAGCGTGCAATGTGAAAGTAAGAATTTTTTTTATATATGTATTGAGTAATTTATCATTCCTTTATTAAAAATAATAAATTTGTAAGTATCTTAATAATGTAGTGGTATTCAATATTATTTTAAGAGTTTTCTTCTCTATCATAATTGGATTTCAACTTGTGAATTTGTGTATATGTATTGAATGGATTATTACTCCTATTATTAAAAAAAATGATAAATTAGTGGATTACATATTTTTTATATCAAAAAACACCATTTTTAAGGCATTCAAAGAACACATCTACATATTTAACATAAATTTCCAAACATAAAACATTTTTTAAATTAATTTTCGGAAAAGATTTATAGAAAATTATCAGAACATTCCGACAATTTGTGAGTGTAATTCCAGTGCTCTTAAGTCTATCTGTCTGCACTTATCTTGTCGAGTTGATGTTCATATCATGTTGGGTAAAATTAATTGTCTTCTCCTCATGATGGTTGTTTTGGTGTGTAAAAATGGACTTAAGCCAATTGATGATGATGAGTTTGTTGTAGCGTTGCTATCATAGGAAAAACTACATTCTCTCCTTCCACCAATCATAAAACATCGTATGTTAAAAAGTTGGATTCGTTTGGAAGAAGGAACAAGCTTTTTCAACATAATTTTAGCTTAATGGGTCTCGAACACTTGATATATCTCATCCCACTATAAGCAAAAATCCTTGGAATTGAAACTGTAATTATCAGGAAGACCTGGGCAAACGTTTAATGATATTGGCCAATACTTTTTCTCTTTGATAATTAAACTGGGTAAATATGTGGTATTGTCAATGTTTACTTAACAGTCACAAAACGGTATTTTTTTTTCTACAAAGGCACTATTTGTTTTAATTATAAAAAGAAATTTAAGGAAAATATTTTTTTGAAAAAATACATTTTGAAAATGAACTGATTTTTAGTTACATCACAACTCAAAAGAAAAATACTTTCTTTTGTTTAATACGTAAAAGCAAATTATTTTTCATTAAAAATATTATTATATATACAAATTTCATCTTTAAGATTAAGTGACATAATAATCATTTTATTATTAAAATGTTTTGTAGTGAGAGTCAACAAGTTTTTAATAGTAAAAATAAAAAAATTAACTTTACAACAAAATAAAAATTTAAGTGTACTTTGTATTAAAAATAACATTCAAAATCTTCAAATTTTTTGTTTTTATCATTTTTTATTAAGTTAATTCATATTTATCTGATTTTGACTAAAATTGATAACTATATTTATTAACTCTCTTAATATCAATATTTGTAGGGATGGAAGGAGAGAAATAAGAGAAAGTGAGGGAGGGAATGAGGAGGAGCGAAATGATAGAGTGTGAATTGAGGATGGACGTCAATCAGGAACGAATAATTAGAAGGAATTTAGTTGCCCGACCGTTTAGAATCTTGCATAGGAAATATCTAACCAATATTATTCGATTGCACATACCTAGCCGATTAAAACCAAATTTAGCAACTACAGTCGATTGTAATTGGTTCCTGTCTGTTTGAATTTTTTTTTTTTAAACAAAAAATGAGGTCCAATTTGACATTCTTCTCGGACCATTAAAATTAACCTTATGTAACTAAAAAAATGGAAAAAAAAAATTGACATTCAACCCAATTCATAAAATCAGTATAAATTAAGAACAAATTACAACATAATTGCCAATCAAAAATCAAATTTGAGAAGAAAAAATTAACAAGAGACAATAAAAAATCAAAGATCTTAGCTTTATTATTGTTTGAGAACAATTAAACCCATAAAAAGTTCATGCTTTTGACATGAATGTAGAAAACTTGCTAATCCCAATGTTCAAGGATTTTACAACATGTTGACTGAGAGCCAACAACTTTTGCACGAACGTTATAACAACTATATTGTCTTCTACAACTAGGTTATTAAATATAAAATTAGATTATAATCTTTTAGAGCATATGAAATTTGCCAACTGATAAGAAAATGCATGCTTAAGGAAAACTAAATATTCAAAAATTTTAACAAAATGAAGGAATTGGTTCCAGGCTTTGGATATGAAATGATGAATTGTTGTGAGAATGACTATTTGCAATCATTCTTGTTATACATCCTAAAGATCTAGCTAAGGATAATATAGGAGGATTTCCAACCAAAAATTGTAATATTTACTCCTTCTTTTTAGACTTCAAAAGTTGTATGTATTAGAATCCATTTCACATTTATAGTGAAGACATTGAAACACTAAGGGATGAGTTAGAAAATCTAGAAATTGTTTGCACTAGTAATATTGTAAATGATGATTTAGATGACCTTAATAAGGATGAAGAAGTTCAAGAAGATGACGAAAATGAAGATAATGAAGAAGAGAAAGATGATAGAGAATAAATTGATAAAGATGATGAAGAAGTTCAATATGATAATAGAGAGTCTTCATTATAGATTAGGTTATTTTTGGTATACATAGATTATTTCTTTTTGCATGTATATATCTTTAATAATTATTGCAACCGATACAAGTTGAATATTAATTTTTTACTCTAATAATTATTGCAACGGTATTTTTTTACTAACTTTTTTTCATTTTAACTTCTAAACACGTCAGAAGATATTTTGACCTCAAATTGAATATTAATTTTGGAGACACGGAGCATGACCATAAATGAAACCACACCAACACATTTGTCTGATAATGACGGGATACTGCCTTTCTAGGTAACGAAACGCTCGGCAACTGAGCTGAAGAACTTGAGACAAATTATTGAAACTGGTGCCAACTGCCAAGCTTTCGCCATCATTTATTCCCTTAGGCCCTGTATGTGCTTACGAAACCACCAAACGCTTGTCTATGCTTCTCCAAATCCATCCAACCAAATATTCTTCCCATTTTGAAACCCTCAACTCTCTTTGTTCGTCAGCAATTCCATGAAGTTCTCAAACCGACACTTACTTTAGGTTTCAGCCGTTTTGGCTTTGTTCACAGAAACTTCCATGCATGCCACCGATCTCAGTGCTTATTTACATTCCCCCACCAATTGCTATTGCGTGTTGAGAAATTATTGAGACGTGTTTTTAGTCTTAAGCAATAAGTGAGCGGCAGTTATCAATTTCATAAAGTTTATATATATTAAAATTTTAATTTATCAATTTCTAACACATTAAAAATTATAAAAATTGATAACTATTTTTTATTTATTAGTTGGATTATGCATTAAAAATTTGTGATATAATTAAAATGTACAAAAAAATTTCTTGCGTGTAACAGTTGCCATGAAAAGCCAGCAAGCCAGCCATGTGATGCCTGTCTACGTGGCAACACTAGTTTCAAGCCTTGCGAAGCTATAGTCTTCGGGCGGATTCGAGGGAGCTTTTAGTAATCTCGATGATGAAGAAAACGGAGTTACAAACATTGCAATTTAATGGGCCTTGAATGAGTGCTTTTAAATTTATACTATGTGTAATTGCCACTCTGCTTTAGTACAAGATTTTAAATTTTAAATTGCAGTCAACCATTGTAGCATTACACGTAATACTTGTTGCACACTATTTTATAAACTTCATTGGCCGGTGCAGTAATAAAAATAAATGACAATCTATCGATTTTAGTATGCAAGTTGATTTTATATTTGTCATTAATACATGAAATGATTGATTTTCTTGAAATTTAATTAACATAAAATATTTTGATAAAATAAAAATTATGATTTAAAAATATATTATGAAGAATAATTTATCATTTAATTATGATTTTTCTCTCATTAAAAATCTTTGACATCAATTCTTTTTGAGAAAAATTCATTATTATTAAAAGTTAAATATAAAATTATATTACACATTCAAATTTATTAATAATAAATTAGTCCATCGTTATATCAAATAAATCTTATAATTAAATATTTTCCTTGTGTAATTTTGCAGTACAATATTTTTATAATTATACCTGCAATCATAATTTATAACCATGCTTTGGTAGATTGGATTCTCTGGGCCATTCAATGCCTTTCTGTCATGTCTTTACTATGTTTCCATCTCGACGTTTCATTTTTCTTCCTCACATTCCAAAGTTTTCCTATTTTAGTTCAGTCCAGTCTTTTGTAAGGTTGTCATGTCTGGTTTTATTTTGATAGTCTTCAAAAGGATTTTATAATCATGGGAGTTGAGATTCTTTGTTACGATCAAGGTTTGAATCAAAAGAGGCTTTGTAAACACAGCTCCGAGAAGAGTATAAAAAATTTCGAATCGAACTACTCCAAAGCACTAAAAGTATTTTAGAGAATAAAGTGAGATATCATGATTATTAATAAAAAAATTAAAAGATTAGGTAATTATAAATATAAAAATTATGTTTTTAATTAATTATTATTTATTTAATTTTAAACTCTTAATTTTTTTATTAAAGTGAGAGATATCATAATTATTGATAAAAAATTAAAAGAGTAGGTAATTATAAATATAAAAATTATATTTTTAATTGATTATTATTTATTTAATTTTAAACTCTTGATTTTCTAATTAAGAGTTATAATGTCTCACTTTATATCTCAAAGTGCATTTTGTATAGTAGTCGGATTCAAAGATATCATAGGTTAATTTTTTTTTTATAAAATTATTTATAAGTAATTCCATCATGAACACGCTCAATTTCTTAAAAAAGAAGAAGAAGAAATTGTCTACAATTTTCTTACTCCTGTCTTATTTATAAGTAATTCCATTATTCAAGTTATTCTTATTTTATACTCATAAAAGTGATTGCTCTGAAAAGAGTAATAATGTTAATGAAATAGGATAGGTTAAAGATTATAATTAATTAAGGAATATATAGAGGATTAATCAATGTTGGGAGTTAAAATTAACAGAAAGGTAAAAAGGAAAAAAAAAGGAAGATAAGGTAAGTAACTGCAAGCGCTAGCACATAGTTTTACAGGTGAGCTGATTTTCTTTCTTGAATTCCTGAAGAAGAGACAAAAGAATGTCGGGAAAAGACTCCAGATGAGGGAATGTCTAAAGAGAATGATATCACGAAAGACATTTGTGCCCTAACATGGAACTGCCTTTTCAATTTTTTAACCTTTCTTTTTCACCCAATCATGAATGGCATTTTTGAACAAAACTATGGTTTCTCACTTTCTCAGTTTCCGTGTCCCAAATTTTTCCCTTTTCCTTTCATCAATCGAAACTCCCTCAGACTAAATTCAAAACTGACCCTTTCAAGCAAACAAAAGCTGCACAAAAGGACAAACATTCCAACACTCTTTCTCACTGTTAATATTCCCTTTTGTTTCTGCTTCATACTTCATATATACACTCCTCCTTCTTGATTATTTCTCTCTAGCTGGAGGTCATGGCTGAATTTGAGAGCCCTCTCATAAGATCCTCATCTTCCTCTCTTAGCAGCGAGGTTATTGAAAATAATTCATCACAAACTCACCGGCGTTACAGTAATCAACTGGTGGAGATCAGCCTCAGAACGCCGGCAGTTAGAACGTATGTAAGATCAAGGATGCCCCGGCTTCGCTGGACGCCTGATCTTCATCGCTGTTTCGTGCATGCAGTCGAAAGGCTTGGTGGAGAAGACAGTATAATTCTAAATTGCAATTTTCTTTCTTCATTTTTTTTACGGTGTTAAATCACTATTCACTAACCTACACGTGCAAGAAGAAATTCTTGTATGTTTCAATTATTTTAGCATTTTTAGTCATAAATAAAGAATTATTATTAATTTATTTTTCTATTTGTATGATTTTTTTAATTTCTAAGATATATTGAAAATTATAAAAAATGATAATTATTCTTTACTTATTGATCATGACTAAAAATATGTATCATAATTATAACATACAAAAATTTCACCACACGCAAGAACTGGGATTGTAATAGTAAAGTTGTAAGTACTTTTAATGTGCGGATTTGCAGGGGCTACCCCAAAGATGGTGTTGCAGCTGATGGATGTGTGTGGGCTTACTGTAACTCATGTGAAGAGCCATCTTCAGGTTATGATCTATTTAATTTCTTTTATATAATTGACTCTTTTTTTTTTTTTAAAAGAAAATAGATTTAGAATTTTTTTCCCAATTAAATTGAAATAGAGTTTTAACGTTTAAGGTTTCTGTTGACAGATGTACAGGAGCGTGAAGCATGAGCAGATGATTCAAGGTACAAATTATCAGATACTTGACATTGGAAACAGTTACTAATTTGCATGCATCTTCTAAATTCAAGAACAAAATTAAATATCTGCATATAAAACAGGACTTTGTGAACTTTTTAACTAAGACTCTAATTTAGATGGGGCGACATATAAATAAAATAAAGGAATCGGTTAGACGTGGTAAAAGTCAACTTTTACTGGTTGATCCCCTTTTCCGGGACAAAAATGCCAAATACATTTTTTTATATTAAAGTTTCAGTTTTTAACTCTAAAAAATAATATATATTTTTTACAAAATGATTAATTTATCAAAAAAGAAGTTGTCTTAAAATTCTCTAGGCCGGCGGAAGATGGTCTTTTTAGTTATTTTATATTATTTAAAAGAATTTCAAATATTATTATAAACATATCAAAAAAGTTACTAATTAGTGTGTCAGACATGTGTCAAGTATAGTATATTCATCATTTTTCTAAGTTTTCTTGGTGAATATAATTGCTAGGGACTCTATATTCCACGGTGGATATTGTTCTTTGGGGCCATCATGGTAAAATAACGTTCTTCTATTATTTCTCTTACTTGTGGGGCACTTTCCATATTGGATGTTACTTGAATTTTTTAATTGAGTCCCCAAGTGAAGTATAAGAATCGATAGAAAATAACTTAAACAAATTGTAGAAACTTTTATCAATTTATCTTAATATATATGAAGCTTCTGATACTTTAATTATATGTATAGTTTAATAGTTTAATTATATATATATTTATATATATAATTGCTATGTTTAGCAGGTGCAAAGAAGAATGGTAAGGCATTGGAGCTCTTACATCACTCGGGCAGGGGACAGCGGAATCTTCACCGAGTAAATATAAGGACCATTGATAATAAGGGGACAATGGAATCTTATTCCATGGAAGATCATGTTCGCTTTCAATATCAATGGTTAGTCTTTCCAATTTTCTAGTGACTTCTAACATAAGGATAGATGTTAGGCAAAAAATTCAAATGTGTGAAGCAATGCACACGTGTGTATGTACATATATTCAATAGTATTGGATTTCGAATATAAAATAGGGATTATTATTAAATATAAATTTATAAAAATTAATCTAATAAATATAAAAATTCAAAAATCAATTTTGAATCTCAATTTTTTACATCTATAACATTTTTTATGCATATTAATTCTATTTAATTAACATAATAATTAGAGATGTAAGAAGGGGAGATTAATAAGAGCAAGAGTTCTTCTACATATTTTAATGTCTTTTATATTTATTCATAACAATCTTAAATGCACTCCTTTAAAAAATTGAACAGTTGTAAATGTTTTATAAAATTTGATACTTGACCAACTTTGCACTAAAAATTTTGAATATGTACTACAATGGAAAAAGTTCAAAATGGTTTTGTGAGCTGCATTGGCAGGGCTATATTTTTATGGATGAAACGTTACTTCTTTACTTCATGTTATATATGTGAATCTGAATGCTAAGCAAGTTGAAAAGACTTTTCATAGATAATTAAACTAAATAAAACATATCAATAACATGTATACTTTGAAAATCAGAATCAGAAAAGGAAGTCAACTTCATCTACGCGTATGTGGTGATTGTTATAGGAGGTTTAGGATTTCAAAATTCAAAATAATGTAAATAATTTTTGAATTATTAAATTAAAATTATTTAATTATAATTATCTATTTTTTAATAAATATAAATAAATAATTTCAATTTAATGATTTGTAATATTATTATATTCCCTCAAATTTTGAAACTTCTGAGATAACGTAGAATTCACCGTGTATATACACATACATTCAGAGCTGCAACTTCAAATTTGTCTCTTTGTGGACTAACATGGCAGTAACCATCATGATGAGCAAGAATCTTATAATGGAAGCCAAAGCAGTGAATCACTACTTTGCAACAGCGAGGAACAGAAGACACACACCTACATCAACTTCAGTAATTTTCTCAAAATCCAAAGTGCCAAAGTAATGTGCCTCTCCTTGTCTTATTCACCTTGCATAGTTGCATTCCACATAATGACACATTTAATCGGATATTATACCCAGTTATGATGAACAGTTCATTCCATTTTGTTTCTCAGGAGATCAATAATAATAATATTGATCCCAAAAAGGCATCATCACTAGGGGCTGCTGGTAACAAAAGCCATCATGCAAGATTCGAAGATTTAAGTGATATAGGAGAGAGAATGGATGAAGACAAACTGTCATTGTCATTATCATTGGGCTCAACAGGTTTCCAGCAGTGCTCCAAAGGTCCTAATGCAAATGATGTTTCTCTTGAGCTCACTCTCGCTTAAAAATGTGTTATATTAGATACACAGTACAACTCTTGATTCGATAATCAATCCATACAGTCTCGATCACATAATGCGAGATTTATTGTCTGTCTTACTGACTAAGAATTGTGAGTTCGAATCTTCTAGGAACCATAATGTAGTACACGTGTTCATCCTCCTTTGACAAGTATATATGGCTGTTGGGTGTCCTTTTGAGCATTATCAATCAAAAAAGCTAGTTTTAGAATTGAAACTTTCCCTCACATTTACATACTAATACGTAAGATGTGGATGACCCAACAATCGCTAACAAACCTAAATCTAAAGGCACTTGAAGAGCGCAAGAGTAACAATAGTGCAGCTTGTGCCCTAGGAGTTAGGAAGAGCGATCTAAGCTATAGGTCCGCTTTACAGTGAACTGATATGACCTTAGTCCTTTTGTTTTGTCGAAGAAGCATTATGCTGTTTGAGTTATGACATACTCTATTTTGTCCAATTATCTGTGATATCTTATAAGGTACTCGGTGTTTTGGTAGAATAACGATGGGGACAATAAATTTGATTCCTTGTCCTTTTCATTATATAATTGATAGAATCTCAACAAACCGAACTACAAATTGTTAAGTTAGCCTCAGTTAGATTTTATAGAATATGCAAATAAGTTGAGGGATTAAAATTATAGCAATGCAATACATGGAAAATAAAATTTAAAATTAAGTTTAAAATATGAATAAAAGGCTATCAATTGAATATTAAATAGTAAAGTGAACTTATAAAATTTAATTTAATAAATATAAAAAGTTCGAATTATACTTTCATTCTGTAAAACATTTTTACTAAAATTAACTATAATTAGCATTATTTGTGTTTTCATTAATCCTTTGGTTATACAATTTGGAGACTCAACTTCTATTCTACTTTTTACTAGAAGTTCGCTCATAAAAGTTTCACTTTGTGTTGCGCCAAGGCATATTTCATGTGAGTTTCTATTGAGTAGTACAATTTAATTCTTTACCTTCAACTTTTTTAATATATATGGTGTTATTTTCTTATATGCTAAATTCTAGATTGCGAACAAATTCATAAAACAAGGACAAGAGGCAAATTGCTCGGTATCTGTTGAAGCACGGATTGGGTATGACATAGGGCAACGGTAAAATTTAAGTCCTTCACATTAACCCTCAACTACTCTCATCAGCTCTATATTGAGCTTCTATAAATTCCATCATTCCATGTTTATAAACCCAGTCTCTCAGAACTATAAAAAATATATGGTTATTGAATATTGGTCATGATTTGCAAGCTGCTTTTGCTTGTTGTTCTTGCTGCAACTGCAGCTGCCCCGATCACCAGTGCTAGAAAGCTAATTGGGAGCCAAAACGAAGGACTTGACCAAGAGAAGACATTCTTTTACCACTTTCCTGGCTATGGTGGAGGGCTAGGTGGTGGAGCTGGCGGTGGTTATGGGAGCGGTGTGGGTGGTGGCTTTGGCGGTGGGGGAGGGTTTGGTACTGGTGGGGGTGGGCTGGGATCTGGCATTGGAGGTGGATTTGGGTCTGGAGGAGGTGGAGGTTTTGGTGGTGGTGGAGGTGGAGGTTTTGGAGGAGGAGGAGACGGCGGCAGCAGTGGCAGTGCTGGTGGTGGAGGTTTTGGAGGTGGTGGTGGCTATGGTGGAGGGATTATCAATGGGCTACGGCCATGAGTTGAAACCCTGACTTCAAATTTTACGAGCAACGGGCATAGCTAATAAATGATCAAATTTTATGCTGCCCTAACGATTTCATTTTCATCTATCGATGTTCAATTACGAAGGAAAGTGTTAATAATGAAAAAGTGTTTCAGCAATTGGCATGCCTTTAGTTAATATATCATGCGAGCTACTTGTTTGAATTCAGTTTTCATGAAGTTGATCAATATTGAACACTACTTTGAAGATCCCAGGTCTCAATCTTACAAAACAAAATGCAGAAATCTATGAGAAAAGAACAAGCAACGTAAGTTCCTTTGTTTAACGTAAACCAAAATATACAAAGGAACATTTATAAAGAATCATAATATAATGAATACGTTGGGTGTGTATGCCCATCCTTTTTCATTGAAAGTTACTTATATAGGTCGTAAACTATTCATTCTTCAAAATGTACAAATTTTAAGTTGAGAGGTTTTATCTCAAATAATATTTAATGTCTTTTAAAAATTTTACATATTCTATTATATTTAGAATTCAATTCATGATTTTTTTTATACACATTTAGTAATTTAGTCATTCCTATATTTATCATATATATATATATATATATATATATATATATATATATATATATGAGTTTTGATTGTATCTGAGTGAATGGGAGTTTACTTTTGACATCGTAGGGTAGTATTTCTACATTGTAGATCTTGAGCCTTAACGTTAAAAAAGTAAAATTCTGTTTGGATGGCGAGAAAATGTTGCGATGGGTATGTCTGCATCAAAATAGAAAATCTTAGCCATGGGCAAATTGGAGAAAACATCACTGAATTGCATATTGCGAGTAAATGCTACAGAGTACAAATCATAAGTTGATTTTAAGCATTCCATGTTGAAAATCCAGAATCCAAACTCCATCGTCAAACTCATTTTGGGACGAAGCAGGAAGAGTTGTAAACTTGTGATTTCATTTTTCCCTTTTTCCTCGGTGGTGGAGTAGAAGCAGGCGACAAAAGGCCATGACTAAAATAAAAAAACAAAGGGCCCAACAAAGTGACAAAAAAGACTTAAGCCCTTGTCCGATAGACATACAAAATGGAGTCCAAAAACATCTCACGTAAGGCCCAAGAGAATTCTCTTCTTCTTTTCCTATATTTTTTTAAAATATTTATTGTGGGATTTGTGTGGTTAAAATACCAAAATACGATTATTTCATAAACTATTTTTCGCTTTACCGTAATTTCGAAACTATTTACCAAAATACGCAGGGCGCCACACTGTATAGCGTCATTGGCCGCTGAAGGGCTACTGAAGGCGCCTTTCAATATGGCGCTTTCGCGCATCACGAATTCTGCGGGAAGGGCTGGGAGGCGCCATTTCACTTGGCGCCTCCCCAACCATAAACTTAAGTTTAATAAACTTAGGGGTTGGGAGGCGCCAAGTGAAATGGTGCCTCCCCAGCCCCATTTTACAAATTAATTAAATTTTATAAATTTATATATTTATTTATATAATTTTTATTTTATTATTATTTATAATAAAATTATAATTTTTAAAATATAATTAATTATATTTTATGATATTGTTTATATATATTATAATTTAAAATTAAATTAATTATATTTTATAAAAAATATTTAGATTTATATTATAAATAGTGTAAATTATAAATTAATAAAACTATAAGGATAAATTTGAAAAAAATTTGAAAAGATAGTAATTTATATATAAATCTAAATATTTGAAAATATTTTTTATATATATTGCAAATTAATTTTAATATAAATTTGTAGATCAAATATAGTAGATCAAATAGTAGATTAGATTAATTTTTTCAAATTTATCTTAATCTGAATGTAGATATAATAAAATTGTATACAATTTTCATATATAAATTTATATACAATTTTTTATATTGTATACAAATTTATATATAAATCTAAATATTTGAAAATATTTTTTATTAATTTGAAAATAATTTTTATATATAAATTACTATCTTTTCAATTTTTTTTAAAATTTATATATAAATCTAAATATTTGAAAAATTTTTTTATTAATTTGAAAATATTTTTTATATATATAAATTACTATCTTTTCAAATTTTTTTTAAATTTATCCTTATATTTTTATTAATTTATAATCTACATTATTTATAATATAAATCTAAATATTTTTTATAAAATATAATTAATTTAATTTTAATATAATTATATCTTAATTTTAAATTATAATATATATAAATAATATCATAAAATATAATTAATTATATTTTAAAAATTATAATTTTATTATAAATAATAATAAAATAAATATATAAATTTATAAAATTTAGTTAATTTATAAAATGGGGCTGGGGAGGCGCTATTCCACTTGGCGCCTCCCAGGCCCCAAGTTTATTAAACTTAAGTTTATGGCTGGGGAGGCGCCAAGTGAAATGGTGCCTCCTAGCCCTTCGCGCAGCGCATTCGTGAACTGCGCAGCTGCGCGAGGCGCCTTCAGCGGTCGATGACGGCGCCATGTTAAAAGGCGCCTTCAGCGGCCGATGATGCCATACAGTGTAGCGCCCTGCGTATTTTGATAAATAGTTTCGAAACCGCGGTAAAGCGAAAAATAATTTATGAAATAACCGTAATTTGATATTTTAACCGATTTGTGTCTTCTCAATTTTAATTGGTATTTTACAAATTTACGATTTAAAAACTTTATATGATAGGATTCAATAAAAAATATTGAAATGACTAAAAGTTTATGGATAAATAAATCTATGGAGTTAATTATATTATGAACTTTGAAATTCCTTTGCCAACGAGAATAATTTCATTTTATTCATTAAAGGCAAAGTGTCCCGATTACAACAACAAGAAATATACAATATAAACAAAGTTAGATTTCTCAAACAAAAACTATAATAATCAATAAGCTAAAAAACTCCATATCCACCGAACATTTCAGAAAAAACTCAAAACTCATTTAGTTAAACAGGTCTAACCCTCATTCCTCTAACGACTAAAGATCTCGCAAATAAATTAAGTTTGAACGATCTACATAAAAGAATAAATCCTCACCAACGTAAATTTTCTCATGAAAATTTTAGAAGAATTTCATTGTATAGGATACAATATCTTATAAACTCCATTTCAAAAGAATAAAACTCCATTATGCGAGCACTAAATCAAAACACAAGGAAAAAACTATAGAACGATTTATATTTCGCTCTGTGAGATCGGTGTAAAGCCCCTCACAGAGTAAAATATGCCAAGACTGAAAAAGGTGTCCTCAAAGTTTCTGAGAAGAGGAAGAAGACGAGCTTAACAATGGACTCGAGAAAAAGCAGGGACCTTGAATGACGCAGCTAGTGAGGCCCATCATGGAACTTTTTAAAGCCCACTTCTAACCAGTACGTCTTTTAGCATTGAGAAATTCCTAGTCATTCTCTTACATATTGATGTAATCAATTTTAAAACGTGTATGGTTAAATTGACTCAATTTGTTAGAGAAGTGAAAATAATACTACTCTCTAACACTACTGTGTTAATTCAAGAGTAACATTAGAAATCTTTGACAGAGAAGAAAAACATGACGATTATGCTACATTCAACATAAGAACTTCAATATAACTATACACCAATTTTTAGTGTAACGTCTTCCATTTTCTTATTTATTTTCCATTTTTCCCGCGAGGCATAATAATATTGCCATACTGCTTGACAAACACAAGAAATACCAAAATAAAGCTCCATATGAGACAGCTGCCAATGGATTCAACTTGATTCAGAACTCTATACTCTTGGCCACTGGGGACTTACAACCTGCATAAGTCAATTTAATTATTAACGTAAATATCATACAGTGATAAAAATGAATTGAGACGCTAATACATACTTTAATATATCTAATCTTTTACTCTGTCATAATTTTTAAATGCTTTTACAATCTAATAAAGCTACCTTGAGATCCATCTTCCTCCAATAGTTATGAAAATCGAACCGGACATTAAATCAGATAAGGATGTGGTTCACCGGATCATTGATTCAACCAGTAAGTCATTGATTCAACCGCTTATAATATAAAAGAATAAAAAAATATATATTCAATAAGTAAAATAATAATAGGTTCACATTATAGTCATCAAAACATGATAATAAAAAGAAAATGAATCAAGGTCACACAAAATTTCATAATCAAATAAATTAGAATTTTTTTGAAAAGCAAACAGTTTTCACTAAAAACCACTGGTTGGATTAGTATTTTACTAGTTCACATGCAAAACTAGTCTGATGTAATTCAAATCGGACCAATCACCGCTTCACTAATTTATCGATTGAACCAGTGGTTCGGGCGGTGTTAATAACTATGCCTCCTCCTTAAGATGAGCTGAACATACTATGAACTAATAAGACGGCTAACCATGTCAAATGTATTATGCTCTAAATGCTATAATGAGTAATGCTATACGCCTCATGCAACCCTTCACGCTCACCATTAAATCATCAAAAAGAAATTGTGGACTCTAATCCAAGAGTTAAGAGTGATTGTGAGGCCTAAATCATGTGCAGCTTTACTAGGATAAAATTCATCAAAAAATGTAATCAAACTGACCTCAAGTGTGCTAAAGACTAATCGCATTCGGCTAGCGACAACTGAAGGCGTCTCAGCTTGACCCATCACAGCCAATTGCTCTAGTTGAAGAGTCTTTACGGGAAGCCTTCAATAAACACATAGTGAGTATAATATTATGAACATCCAATAGGCTTTTGCTGCTTATGAACATTAATGTTCTTACTAGTCACTACAGCTAGGACAACTGAACAAGATATTAAAGCCAGGTAAGAGAACAAGATTCATACACTAATCACGGCATTTAAACAAATTTTACCGACAAAGATTCTGGTAGTCAGTGACTCAATATTCACTTCAAAAAGCCCGACCAAAATTAGAGCCACTAGAAGTAGGAAGAGAAAAGGTAATACGAAAACAGATGCAAAGGAAATTGTCTCACCATGCCATTCCCTTCACATAATATGCATTTGCTATGAGAGCACAAAATCCTTTCCACTGAAGCCTCACTTCATCTGACACTGGAGGTGTAGATGACCATCTAACAATAGTTGGCTGAGGCGTGCATAAGATGGTGATGAATATAATGCTTAACCAAAGAATGCACTCATCAACCTGCAGTACAGAACATGAATACGACAATTGTGGGACCTAAGAGATTCATGATCTGATATACGAAATCAATGTTCCGAGTTCAGGAAGCCTAGTTGATCCACAAGTGAGCTGGTGAAAAATAAAAAAGCAGCTTGGTTGAACCATGAGATCCTCACCTTTATAGATAGAGGTGAGCCTTGAGCTTACTTCTAGTCATAATACAACCCTAAAGAAGAGAGAGAAAATGGGCAGAATCTTACACCATCTTTGATGGTTTGTTTGGGAGATGGGGAAGGGAAGGAATTGAGGCTTGTCTTTCCACTTTTAGTTTATTTTGTGAAGGATAGCCTTACGTCCCCTCCATTCTCCCCAATCTAAACAGACCATAGCTCTACACCAAAAAAGCCCTTGCAAATTCTATAAAGCAAATATTGCAGAAGAAATGCCTTATGATTGCGATGATCATGCTTCCTCATCAATAGGTTGAAGCTGAGGTAGAACTTACCTCCTCTGAGATAATCTTGGATTTCAAACTCGTGCTACCACCATAACTTTGCATAGCTTCAATTTCAATACCAGAATTTTTCATATCAGTAAGTTCCTTCCTTAATCCTTCATCAGTGCATCCTAGTGCATAAGCATTTACCCCAGCAGTAATGAACTCCTGAGAGTGAAAACAAACAACTAGTTCATGTCAGTAAAGAATTGACCAATGAAGGTGCAAAAGGAAGGAAATCAAGTAAGCTGCTGGGTATACTTTCAGATTTTCACCTCCGCCACGATGAATGAAATTCCTGTATCGCCTAAACAAGCTAATTGCTATATTGCGTGATGAACGATATTCGTCATCTGATGAAACAGAATCACCCAACCCACACTACAATGCATATGGCATTAAAACACATCAATCGCAAGAGTATTAAAATAATCTAGATAACACAACAATATGTGTCAAAACATGCTTACAAGCCATTTGTGTGTAGGAACTTGATGAATTATCTGAAGGCTCTTCTGTTGCTTGTCACATTTTGGAGGGAAGGAAGAACTATGAAATATACTACTGCAGGGGCTCTTTGAAAAATTAGGGAAAGTAGAATTACAATTCAAGAAATTAACATTTTTTGTCTTGTCTGGATATGCTTGTTGCACAGAAGCTGAATCTTGATACAAACGGCACGCTAAAACAGCTCGGAAAGCATACACCGTTGACATGGTTTAACCATGATATTGTTGCCTTCACAAAAAAAAAAAAAAAAGTTAGGGGGATTCAAGCCAATAATTGAGCATTTTAGATTATTGCATGCAAAACCGCATTTGAAAGAGAAACAAATAGCAGTAAAGACAGACTATCCAAAAGGCCAGCAATTAAGTCGGGTCCTCCCACAATTTTAATCTTCAAGATTAATATCATGAAACGATAGCAACGGTCATATTGTGTGTTTATGTTACCTAAATTCCGAGTGAACATTTAACAGAGAGATATTTTAGCAGAAAAATGAAAAATTTTCCATAGCAAATTACAGATGATAGAATGATGAGAAAATGAAAGGGATTCATCCAACAAACCTGCTGGGCTTAGCTTAGCTCAGCTTAGCTCATCCAGCAATAGCACCACTAACTCCAAAATCAGAACTTTTGTATAGAGAAAAGGAGTATTAGGAATCAACAATTGCAATACGATTAAAGAAGAATCTAGGCAGGAAAGGAAGGGGGCCTCACCGGAACCACGAATTCTATGAATGGTCTCCGGCCACGGAACAACGCTTTCAACAACTAAAATAAAAAAAGTTTTAATTTTGTTGTGGGAAATTAATTCTGGTAGTGGCTGGCTACAAATACGAGTACTGAATACGTGTATTGTATCACAAAGCAAACCCCACAACGACAACGTTTTCTGTGAGTATCTTAAGGGACTTGGTCTTTTGCAGCGTACACTGCACAGTACGAGACACGTTCCTCTGCAGAATCGGCCAAGCTTCCTCTGCCTGCTGGCAAGACGACAAATAAGATGGCGTCAGATGAAATGGATTGTGAGAGAGAAAACACACTTCTTAAGAATCATCATTCTTGACACTGGAGTTGTATATGGACCGGGCTACTAATGGTGCCTGCCCAAGTAATTTCCAGACTTAATTTTTTAGGCTCATTTTCATTTAGATTATCCTTCAACTTGATTTTTATTGGGTTGTGACGGGTCTAGCAGATAGCACTGCATCGGACTAGGCATTTGAAGTTTTTTTTTTTAAAACTACATAATTGGCAAACATTGGGCTTAAAAAAAAATGATTTAAAAAAAAAAAACAACATAAAAATGCACACTAGACATAACCCAATTTTGTGGGGTGGGGGGAGGACTACATGCTAGCATTAGTGATAGTACATGAAGAATGCCAGAAATAGCTCGACTGAAGAGAACAACCAAGAGGGAGAAGCCACTTGGATTGGTAAGGTATGAACGATGTTGTCGTTTTCAAAGACCCAATCACAACCCACGCTTCGGCTTCGGCTTCGGTTTCAGCTTCGACCCTCTGTAAGATTTGTTGGAGGTGCTAATCGAGGAAGAAGACAAATAAACCTTAAAGCTGTAGTGTGGACCAAATGAGAGCAGAAGGCCAAAGGCTAAAAGTGCAGGAGAGTTGGACGAGATAAGAGCAGACATTTGGGAGTTGGTACTTGGGAACTATACTATAGATATAGAGGAGATGGTATCAAGAGAGATAGCACCAGTAGTGTGGACATGGGGGATGGAGCCCTGCTCTGCTAAGGTTTTCCAAAGGAAGAAAGGCGGATAGGATCAGACTTGGAATAAAGCTGCGCTAGGGTTTGCTGGCCAACTGTAGGTTTTATATTTTAATCCAAACGACGTAGTATTGGCAACTTAAAATGACACCACATTAGCCTAATAGGGGGTAACAAATTTGTTCCACTTGTATCGGGCAGGTCTGGGTTAAAACGAGTCAAAAAATTAAACCTCGTGCCCGCCAATGGAAATCCATTTTTCTTCCTCTTTTTTGTCCAATTCTACCCTATTAACCCATCCTGAACCAACCCAAATGTCAAAAATCGATCTGGTCTGAGTGGGTTGGGCCAGACTTTAATTTTTTAGACACCCCTTCTTGACACAATGGATATGATAGAAAATTTATTTGAAAGTGAAAATAAATAGCGATGGGATGATTTATTTTGTCATTTTTAAATTGAATATATGATTATATTATTTTTATTAAAATTTTAAATTTTTAAAATTATTTTTTAATTATAAATATTGTTTAATATTTCTCTTTTATTATAAGGGAAAAATATTTCAAACTAAAATATTTCAAACTTGTTATTAAATATATTGAATTTAACTTTTTTTAACAACCTATAATACTAATGAATATAGTATATATTTCAACTCATCTATTTTCTTTGTAACATATAATTTTTTTAACAATGCAAAATATACCTATTAAGATTGTTTTTAAATTAAAAGTATATACCTTAAATCAAAGAAAGAGTGCAATTATAATTTATGTATTCATCTGTAATATCTTTCTTAATTGAATATAATATAATTTTAAATTAAATTAATTTTAATCATTTAAGATATTCAAGTTAATTAATTTAATCCAAATTATCTATATATTCAAATGTATAAAAATTTTCAAATAACAAAAAAATAACAAAATCATATTTCATACAAAAATGTATTAGTTTCAATACTTTCTTTTATTTTCAAGAGTATTATAATTGTTAGTAGCTTTTTTCTCATTCCATTGTAACAAAATTTTATTATACCAAACATAATTATAGGACGAAATGCTCATTTTATTCCTTATCATACTAAATATAATTATATAATAATCATTTTATTGACATTTTCATTCTCATTTTATTCTATCCAACTAAAGATACTATAAATTAATAATTAGAGTAATACTTTGGAAAACCCTATTTTCCAAGAGATTGAGTATTTCTACCATTGAATTACTTTTTTTTTTTAATTTCAAGGCAAGTAAATTAAAATATAAAAATGAGTCTTAATGCATTAAAAATAATGGAAACATTCAATCTCTTAGAAAGTGAAGTTCTACATAGTATTACCTTAATAATTATGAAGAATTCACATTTTATGTAAGGCAGTGTTATGGGGAGATCCATTTTCTTAGAAGTTGATTCTTTTTACCATTTGATTGCATTTTTTTAAATATTAAAGTAAGTAAATTAAAATTAAAAATATAAATATCAATGCATTAAAATCAATCTAATAACAGAAAGTTTCAACTTCTTAAAAAGGTGGAACTTCCAACATTATTATTGTTATTATTTCAAGTATTATTTGTACTTTATGTTAGGATTTAACTATCAATGTACATTAGTTTCGCTAAATACATACATGCAAAAATTAAGGATCGAATTCTAAATATAAAGAAAGACATAAAACCTTTAAAAAATATCAAATACTAATAAAGTTAAAGGCCCTTGACTATATTATTATAAGAATTTAATTATTATTATTTTTTAATAATATATCTTCTTCTTATTTATTGATAGTATAATATATTTTATACTAATAGTAAATTAAATTTAAATTCTTTACGTTAATAAGACAAAATACATTATAGAAAGAGTAAAATATAATTTGTTATGTGTGATTTTGTCTTTTTACACTTAATTCATTTACAATTTTAAGTGTTAAAATTTATTTATTTACATGTACTTTTGACTGTTAACACTTTACCATCTAAGTTATTTTTTGTTCAAAATTTAATAAAAAATTCATGCTTATTGCATGTGATTTTTTGAATTAATTTAAGGTTCATTTAGAATTATCCGAAAAAATTAATTTTATTAGAGATTTATCTATATATTAAAAATATAAAATGAACATTAAATAGAGTTTTTTTAGCAAATTAGTAAAAAAGGATGAAATTATGTATAGATAAAGCATACTTTTTTCCTATTAAAAAAAGTGAGACAGAAGAATGCTTTATATATCACTTTGTACAAATATGACTACATCGTTGTTAAATAAAAAAATAAATTATTCTCTTCAATTTTAGAATGGTTAGACTCTGTTTTCTTTAATTTTGAAATTTTAAAAATCATCTCTTAAATTTTATAAAACTCAAAATTAATACTCATTATCTACTTAATTAACTATTTTATGAAACTATGTGATTTTTTCATGAAGTTTTTTTAAAGAGAATCATAATATTATAGCATAATGTATTTTTTTGAATATTTTTCACATATAATTTTTATGTCATATAATTAATAGAAATTAAATTATATATAAAGAATTTTAATTAAATACTTGTAAATAAAGTGAAAAATTATATGCAACAAAATAAAAAATAAATCAACATTTCATAATATATATTTCTTATTTAAAAGTTTCATAAAAAATAATATAATTTGATAAAAATAATTAATTAAGTAGATGATGAGTGTTAATTGTAAAATTTAAGTTATTGATTTTTAAGTTTTCAAAGTTGAAAAGAATAAAATCTAACTATTTCAAATGTGAAGAAAGTATTTTACATTTTACTCTAGATAAAATATAAACCCTAATAGAAATTATGTCCCGGTGGTAAACGGTGAAAGCTTGTCCGTGCAAAATGACTTGTATAAATCATCAAAATATAATTCTACCTAGTTAAATTTTCCTTAAGGATGTACTTTAGTAATCAAGCACTAAGCTTAATATTGAATATTTTGAATTTATTAAGTAAATTCGTATTTAAATTCTATTGATGATAAGGGGCATGTAGCATTACGATAGAGATTGAGTTAACCGTAATTGATCATAGCGCTACAAACTGGTCTACTTTTTCTCTCTACTGTATGCAAAATAGAAAAATGGTGATGGAATATCATTTTGGACATTTATATAAAGGACATTCTAAGGTTAACTTAATGCAAAATAGAGAATGAGTTAATGCTAGAAATGTTATATGCAAAGAAAATAAAATTTAAAATTGGATTTTGCTTTTTTTATAATTATCAAATTAAATTTTATAAATTTGTACTATTATCCTGTATTTAAATGACAAATTTTGATTTATGTTTAAAATTTAATTTCAGATCTTATTATTAGTATATATAGCATTATTATTTATATAATAAAAATGTTATATGTACCAAAAATAAAATTTAAAATTAAATTTTTAATATTTTATACTTATAGATTAATCTTCATAAATTTATCTTATAATTCTATATTTAATTAATAATTTTTGTTATATTTAAAATTTAATTTTAAATTTTATTTTTAATACATATAATATTATTATTTATATAAATGTGTCAAAATTTTAAAGGACTTTCTAACAATCGAATCAATAAAAATAGACTTTATATAAATATACCCACATAAGATAGCAGGCTAAATATATAGGTAGTAATCTAAAATATTAGTTTATTATGAACTTGTTTAGTAAACAACTGTTTATAACAGTTGATTCAAATGAATCAGCTGTTGCATTATGCATTTATAAAATGACTAACTTGTCCCTTTTAAACGAAGCTTTCAGCTAGTGCCCTTCTCTTTATTACGTGTAATTTTATGGAAAACGTTAGCAGCCTCAACGTCACCCAATGGGAAATGTTGGGCCACCTTGCAACTTTGCTAATGTGCAAGAAAGCATTTCTCATGCCAATATTTTTTAGCATATTTTTGTTCAAAAATATATATTATATATTAGATATTTAATTAAAATTAAAACTATTTAAGTGTAATTGTAATGATATATTAAGATTTTAAGATTTTACTTTAGAATAATATTTATTTTATTAATTGTAATAAAAATATATATAAATTTGTAAATAAATGAGTAATATATATTAATACATTTATGTAAAATTACTAAATAAATACTTAGTTCAATTATTTTGTATATAGTAAGTTAAAATTTATTATGTTATTTTATATTGTGTGGGTAATAAAATAAAAAAAATTTAAATGCAATTAGTGTAAAAAATATGATAATGTGCATTCTAAATTAAATAATTATAGTTATTAATTTTTATTGATAAATTTATTTACTATAAATATTATATTAATTTAATTTTAAATAAATATTTAATATATAATAAATTATAATGGCATATTATTTACAAAAAAAATTAATGTACTAAATAACATATAAAATCTAAAATATTAGAATAAAAAAATAATCAAATAATTCATAAAATATATTCATATCCTTATATATCATTTTACATATAAATAACTAATTATAAACAGCTAGTTTATCAAATACTTTTATTCAAATAGTTAATGCAATTAGTTAGTCAAATTAATTAAAATAATAATTATTAATTAACAGTTAATTGAATCAGTTAACCGCTATAGTTATCAGCTAATTGCCAAACATTCCCTATGTCATTTCTATATGTTTAAATATATTTTTATTTTTAAAAATTATTTTTAAATTTAAAAAGTAAAATTAGAGAATGAATGATATTATAAATAAAAAATATTTTATTTAATTATAAAATTAACATTTAAAATAAGAAAATAAATTTAAAAAATAATTAATTTTTTTTAATTTTAAATTACACATTTAAAAAATAAATTAACAAACAGGTCTTCTGTTTTTTAAAAATAAAAAATTTATTTTTAAAAATAGAAAACAAACGGATCACAATTTTGGCCATGTTAATTGTCGGAGTTACTCGTATTTTGCACACGCAAGTTATTTGTAGTAACTTAACTCGCTTTTCTGTTTCTGCACCCCGTGCTATAATGCAAGTTTCCAAACAATTTTAGATCCACCACATGAATTATGATCCACAGAGTTAGACTCCGCGTTGACCACCGTGCAGCTCTGATCAGAGAGTGCTCATCGGTTCCCTCTTCTCAAGGGAGGACCCACGTTTGCTATAACCTCGGACAAAACAAACGGTAACGATTGAATCTTCCCAACCCCTCATTCTATGGGTCGTCCGATATTTCGAGTAGACAGAAGGCAGAGTTTAATTGAGCAACACTAAAATGGCAGAGAGGGAGAATGAGATGAGAGCAACTCGTCGGGTAGTGCTTTCTACCACTCACTGGTGATGGGGTATTCTTGGCTCTCTCGATTCGGTCACAGCCACCAACCCCATCAATTTTTATCATTGAAATATCTTTATTTGAATATATTTATATCCAAGTCCAACCGATAAGCGAGCCTCTAATGTGATACACATATATAAAGGTTATCTGTCAGATCCTCATCTATTTGAGCTAGCTCATGCTTTTCTGGGTTTTCGGATTTGCATCATTCTGAAGAAGATACTGCAAAAGAATAAACCCAACTCCGTGAGTTCTCTATATTTACCTGGTTGCATTTTGTTACGTGGCTCGTATTTGTTTTCCTATAATATGTAAATGATCTATGTTTTTGGATACTGGTTTTGTGACGATGTGGGATCGCCCTTTAGATCTAGACAATTGTTAAAGATTAAATTTTTATGAAATTCTGTGTGTTGGGTTCTCTGGATGATGCAGAACTTGATTTGATTACGATTCTTCGTGGCATTATATGCATTTTGCCACTTTACAATGATAAATTAATCATACAATCACTCACTTGTTCGAGGAAAAGTCACCTTCTATTCTCTGTACTGCAGTATCTGGGTAGCGGTTTTCCATTAAGCTTTTCATATGGTATGTGACATTTGCATGCCTCATGGAACTATGGTGGTTTGTTTCATTATTGAATACACAAAGTGAGGTCAACTCTATTTGAAGTGCAATTGCGTAAAACTAGATTGTTGTTCTCCCAAGTGTCAATTTCTGAATCCAGCGTTTGGCTATTAACCTCATTTTTTATGCCCCCCCCCCCCCCCCCTTTTTTTTTCAATCACAGTCAATCACTTTCTGTTTATAATCATTTTGATAAATTATGAAAGCACCTGAATGCAATGCCACCGTACATGTTTCAATTTTGACATCGAAACTTTTTCTCTTCCAAGTAACGCAATGCCCTTTTTTTTTCGCCCCCTCTTTTTTACCAGATTTTCCTATACAAATGACATGAAGCAACAACATGCATTGTGCTTTGTCAAGGATCTACTCTTGGTCTTGCCTTGTTGTAAATTGATAATTTGTTATTTCAATTTCTATACTTCCTTAGATATATTGCTTTGGAAATGAGGGGGAGCTTGTGGCAACTTGGTCAATCAATCACCCGTCGTCTTGCCAATGGCGATAAGAAGTCTGTTGCTCATCGGTTTTTTGCCTCAGAAGCGGAGCTGAAAAAGACAGTTCTTTATGACTTCCATGTTGCCAATGGCGGCAAGATGGTTCCATTTGCTGGATGGAGCATGCCAATCCAGTACAAGGACTCAATCATGGATTCAACCCTAAATTGCAGGGAGAATGGTGGCCTTTTTGATGTCTCCCATATGTGTGGACTAAGCCTCAAGGGGAAAGACTCTGTGCCTTTTCTTGAAAAGCTTGTCATTGCTGATGTGGCTGGACTTGCCCCTGGAACTGGTTCTTTGACCGTCTTTACAAATGAAAAGGGGGGTTCAATCGATGATTCTGTGATTACCAAGGTGAAGGATGATCACATATATTTGGTTGTGAATGCTGGGTGTAGGGATAAAGATCTGGCTCACATAGAGGCACATATGAAGGCTTTCCAGGCGAAAGGTGGTGATGTCTCATGGCATATCCATGATGAGAGGTCTCTTCTTGCTCTGCAGGTCAGTTATCACACTCTTCTGCATTAGCCTCTCTCCAGAAATACATTTCTTATTTCCGACTTGGTGTTTTCTTTGTTATATGGCTGTGACATCTTTATTCTGCTGCTTTTGAGGGCTTTCAATTTGTAAGATTTGGAGCACATTTTGTGAAATGTGATAAAGTTCAATTCTCTCTGGAGCAGGGTCCTCTTGCAGCCCCTGTTCTTCAACACCTGACAAAAGATGACCTGAGCAAGTTGTACTTTGGAGAGTTCCGTGTGTTAGACATCAATAGCACACAATGCTTTCTCACTAGGACAGGGTATGTTTTCTTTTGATTTCCTTTAGCTATAATTAGCAGTATACTCTGCTAAGCAAGAAGCCTGATTTATAGTCATGCTAATTAAAATCCCAGCTTCTATATCGGTGTTGTGTACATAGCAGACTTGCCTTCCATAACTCCTGATTCCATTTTATCTTCTTTCTTACTAGCTAATCTAGGTTTATTCAGGACATAATCCATAATCCAAATGATTTTACTATGCATAATCACACCCTTTCTGTCTTCACTGAAATTTCCAGGTACACTGGGGAAGATGGATTTGAAATCTCAGTTCCTTCAGAGCGTGCATTGGATCTTGCTAAGGCAGTTCTGGAGAAATCTGAAGGGAAGATAAGATTGACAGGATTGGGTGCTAGAGATAGTTTACGGCTTGAAGCTGGATTGTGCTTATATGGTAATGACTTGGAGCAGCACATCACACCTATAGAGGCAGGGCTGACATGGGCCATAGGTAAGAGGAGGAGAGCGGAAGGTGGTTTTCTAGGAGCTGAAGTTATACTGAAACAACTTGAAGAGGGTCCGAAAATCAGGCGTGTAGGTTTCTTCTCTTCTGGTCCACCTCCCAGAAGCCACAGTGAGATTGAAGATGAAGGCGGCAAAAACATTGGTGAAGTAACTAGTGGAGGCTTCAGCCCTTGCCTCAAGAAGAACATAGCCATGGGATATGTGAAATCTGGACTTCACAAGGCAGGCACCACAGTCAAGATCATCATTCGAGGAAAAGCTAATGAAGGAGTTGTTACAAAGATGCCTTTTGTGCCAACAAAATACTATAAGCCGTCCTGATTTACTTTGGTATTTCAACTTAAGCTCTTTCTGACCTTCTTTGACAAATTTCCAGACAACTTTGCATTCAATTGTAATATACTTGTTCGATTGGCATCGAGTATGAGACGAAAGTCCTGCATTAATAACATGGTTTTATTGATAATTCAGTATGCTGTATCACCTCGAAATTTTCTGAATGATCAACTCAGCTCACAGTATGAGGCAATGCTGCATCCAACTGGCAACACTTCTTATTCATACACACCAATGTCAGTAGAATGGGAACATTTTTAAAATGATGCAATATTATCATTCTACACAGATTATTCACTCAACAACTCTGATTATATGCTAAATGTAAAAATCATCTCCCTCCTCGGTCCCCTGTTCTTTTTACGCCCTCAACAATATTGTTTTTCCTCAGAAATATAGGAAATAATAACTTTAAATTTCACAAGACACTTGGAGATATCCTCTCGTATATGGAAATTCTCTCTATGTCTGATTTTACAAAATGAAAGGAGAGGATGCTAGAACATGGATTGCTGACTAAAAGCATTTGGACGGTCGTTAACTCATTCTTTAATTGACAATTCAACATTACTTGAAAGACACTTTCTTAGTCTTTCTCCTCACAGAATTTTGTAAATGAGCATCCGTTTAACTAGAACAACATAAACCACAAGCCGAGTCATGAAGCAAGTGGGAAGCAGCAAAAGAACTTTGAAATGAATGAAGACATTTATCATATGACGAGGCCTTCCTCGTGTAAAGTCAATGATGGCAAGCTAGTTCTCAGAAAAATTGTTAGCATGTTGCTTTGGTGAGAAAAACATCTAGTTTTACTATAATACTAAAAGACTCAGTACAACTTCCCATTATTTGTTGACAAATAAAAAAACTTGTCCATTAATTCTAGGAACCATTGAACCATGACGTCATAATTGTTGATTTGTCAAAATATAATAGGAAGTAGCAATGAAATCTTAGTATTATGACAGAATTAGGAAATTTTCCCTTCTGGTGGATTCATATATCAAGCAGCAACCTCCGAGGATCCTCAACAACGTCTTTGATACGCCTTAAGAAAAGTACAGCCTCTCTTCCATCAATCAGTCGATGGTCATATGTTAATGCAACATACATCATTGGCTTTGAAACAACTTCCCCGCCAACTACCACTGGACGATTCATTATTGAGTGCATGCCATGGATTGCTGACTGCCAAACATCCATGATATTAGATAAGAAAACAGTTATTGCCAAACAATTATCAGATTCAGCTAAAATTGAATAATATTTGTAATAAATATCAGAAGATTCATGTAAATGATCATAAACAGTGGATCTTTCTACTGCATAATAGATATGGAATAAGGATCTGTGCAACATACCTGAGGGGGCTTGATGATTGGAGTACTTAAAAGGCTTCCATAAACCCCACCATTAGATATGGTGAATGTACCTCCCGTCATTTCATCAATAGATATACTACCATCCTTTGCTTTTTTTGCGAGGGAGTTGATTTGCTTTTCAATCTCAGCATAGTTCATTTGATCAGCATTGCGTAACACCGGAACAACAAGACCCTTTCAACAAAATTCCATGAGTGAATCATCACTTACACATACACACAAGCTCTGACTGTGACAGGCAATGGTATAAAGAAGATAACAATTTCTAATTAACAACTCAATTACACATGAGTAGGAACAGTATACTTTTAGTATTATCTTCTAATCAACAACTCAATCACTTGTCGTCCTTTGGTTTCGCCAAATTATGTTATGTCTTGTCCCATAATTTTTTCCTTGAGTCAATACTCATGTTCGTAAAATTATATAAGACACACACCTTTGGTGTCCCAACTGCAATACTAATATCATTATAATCTCTATAAATAATGTCTTCTCCATCAATGACACCGTTAATAATTGGCTGATGCTGGAGGGCACTTACAGCAGCCTGAAATAACATAAAATCATCACAAAATAAACATGACCAAGATATAGTAAATACACTGCATATCACAAGTACTTTTACAAATCCTGAAATAAGTCCTAACTTTACACCATGTTTCTCAACAAAAACATCCTTGTAATCAGCCCAGAGCTTCGTTAAATTGGTCCTGCAAATTAGACGATATTTCAAACAGCATTAAAATTATCAAATGTTATATGAGTCAGGTCGGCATGCAGACATGTCTCGTACACGCGCGTGCACACATAAAGAATAAAGAAAGCCTACATCAGAACAAACTCAAAAAATGACAGTCCCAGCAGAGAAAAAATTAGTTGAATACTCCTTGTAGATCTAACTTACGCACAAGTGAACTTACATATCAACTTCATTAAATGTTGTTAGCATGGCAAAAGTGTTCTGTGCATCTTTCAAACGTGTTGCCACACGTTTCCTGAGTCTTGTCATGGGAACCTGAATTTTTATTTGCCAAATACAAGTGATGAATGTGAATCGGAAACTTTATGGGTAACCAAAAGTAAGAAGATAAAACTTATTCTTCTTTCCCTTTCCTTTCCTTGGGAGGAAGCTGAGGTTCTTTCACTGAAGGTCTAGAGGGCTGCCCTACTGTCACCGAGGATGGGAGAGAAGGACCTTTGAGCTTTTCCTTAGGAGGAGGAGGTTTGGCCTTGGGACTTTCCTCAGCTACCTTCTGCTTTTCCAGAGGAGATGGCTCAGGGGCCGCCTTGCGGGGTATTTTTTCAGACAGGGCAACATGCGTTTCACCAGATTTTGAAATTACAGCTACCTTGGTACCTGGCTGAACAACATCACCTTCTTTTGCGACAAGCTGGACAAAAGTTGAGAAAGTAATTAGTCAAAACCCTGCTAGTATCCAAGTTCTAATGCATTCATAACTTTAAAGTATATAGTACTTTTATTCATTAGGACTGTTACCTTCTGTATTATGCCAGACTCAGGACTATTCACATCAATGGTCACCTACTTGTGTCATAGAAAAGCAAATTAGGAATAATTTCAGACTGGTCAATGTTTACAAGGAGAATTTTGTAAATAAGGATTCTTCTTAGAGAACCTTATCAGTTTCTATTTGGGCAATTGTTTCATCAACTTCTGCAGGATCACCGGGTCCTGCTCCCAGTTAATCAAACCATGAACACCACAAGAAATTTAACCATTGGTGTTTGTAAACAAAGTCAATTCACAACCAGATGAAAATTGATAAGGCACTTTAATTTATTCTTAATAGCAAACATTAGAATAGCGTACTCTTTAAGAACTTTGCAAGAGTTCCGTCGGTAATGGATTCACCCATAAAGGGCACAACAGCATCAGCAAGATCTCCTTCATTGCAACCATAGGAGGTAAAACATTTAGCATAATTAACTTCTTCAAGCAGTAGAACATGTTTCATATTCAGAAGAAAATGATACCATACCATTTCCAGAAGAGTAAAACCTAGTCCACATAAATTTAGGAGAAGCTGCTTCAAATGGCAAAAAGGTTCTGTACCAATAAAATATTGAAGAGAATGAGGAATAAAATAACATAAATACTCTTAGCCCTTGCTTCCTACCAATTCCCCCACTTAGTTAAGATAATCCATCAGAAGTTGAAAAAGTAAGGGTTCAAAACTATGCTACTGACCTGATAGAATTGGAATTACCTGGACAACCTGTCATCAAGTGTAACCTACATATTATTAATAATGAAGTAGCAATCATGGAGTATGGTTACATGCCAAAATGAAAATTCATCTCAGACGAATGTGGTTAACAAAGTTGTCACTGTAAATACTGAGCCAACCTTGGTGATCACTGCTAATGATACTTGATCTTCTTCCAAGTAGTAGTAACTGTTATAAAGTGAAACATACAAGAACCTCAAAAGGCAGACTATATTTATGAGTTTACTAAAAATCTTAAGCTATTAAATTAGAGAGAACAGCTTGGAGTAAAATAAAAATACAATTTTTGTAATCAGATGAAATATTCAAAGAACATAAAACCAACTAGTCTGTGGTAAATTTATTAAGAACAACAGAGATGGTATTCGTGTGCAGATAACACATCAAGCAGTTTTTCCTGTTTTAAGAAGCCCATATATTACCTACCTAAATACTTATAAGAGTTAATCTCAGAATATATCATGATGAAATCTGGTACGGATGCGCAACAGACAGATATTTAAATGATACTCAAAGGTCAAATCATTGCTATTACTTCAAAAATCAATCCTGTCCAATCTGTTCGATGCAGTTTTGACATGTCTAATGAAACCACGCAACCATGAACCTCTGGGCTAACAAACTTCAAACTTAAACTCCAATGCACCAATTGTTTTAGTCTGGAATTTCAGTTGTAACGTACAGATAAGTTGGGGCACTTAAAATGACGAAGTGACAGTGTCAAAGAGCGCATATAATCCACTTAAGGCAGTAAAAAACAATTCTTACCACTCCCATGGTTTTCACTCCAACGAAAAAATAATGGCCAGAATAACGGACAAAGCACGGATTTCATGGAAGCCAATCTAATGCATCGACAGAGAGCTACCTCTTTTGTTTTGGTTGCATAACGGTAACACAAATCAATGTAATCTGTACTGTATTTCATTAGTAGATTAGTTAGAAGGTTTAGTTAGTTAACCAGTGACACAGTTAGTTAGTTACAATAGTTAGTTAGTTCAATCCTCTCTGTATATATATATGAACAAAGTAACTTGATAGTCACAGAGAATAATGCAATATCTTCCTGAGTTCAAAATCTGATATGGTATCAGAGCTATTTTCATTCAATACTTCTTCGATCTCTTCTTCTCTCTCAGCAAGCAAACAGAATCTTCTCTGGTTCTTCCTCGCATTTTCAGAGGTATTTTCTTTCAATACTTCTTCGATTTTTTCTCTCTCAGCAAGCAAACGGAACCTCCTCTGGTTTTTTCTCGCATTTTCTTGGCCTTAAATTTTCTCAGCAACGTAATTTCCTCTGTTTCTTCCTCTTTTCTTCCTCCAGCAAACAAAAAAAAAAAAAAACTGGAATCATTCTACTTCATTATCTCAAGCTTCTTAATGGCAAATTTTTCAAGACCAGAGGAACTTCCTTCAAGTCCATTCTTCTTACATCCCAGTGAAAATCCAGCATTAACCTTAGTATCTCCAGTGTTGGATGAAACCAATTACTACTCATGGTCAAGAGCTACGAAAATGACTCTTGTTTCAAAGAATAAGTTCCAGTTTGTGAATGGAACCATCCCTGTTCCCGACAAGAATGATGCTCTCTTTCCAGCATGGGAGAGGTGTAATACAATGGTGTTAACTTGGTTAATTCGATCTCTATCTCCAACAATTGCTCAATCTATTATTTCCTTTGATGTTGCTGCTGACATATGGAATGATTTGAAGGACAGATTTTCTCGTGGTGATGTAGTAAGAATTTCAGACCTTCAGCAAGAACTATTTTCCCTCAGGCAAGGTTCTCTCAATGTTACCTCATACTTCACTCGATTAAAGACCTTGTGGGATGAACTGCTTAATTTGTGACCAATTCCAGTCTGTTGTTGTGATGTCAAATGTAGCTGTGGAGCTCTCCAAACAGTCAAAACATACCAAGAAAATGATTACCTCATTAAGTTTTTGACAGGATTGAATGACACCTTCACTCACATTAGATCCCAAATCCTCATGATGGAACCATTACCATCAATTAACAGAGCCTTTGCTCTCGTAATTCAACAAGAAAGACAGTCTGGACTGGCCAATCCTTTGCCATTTGAACCTACCATTCTGTACAGCAATACTAGACCTGCTTCAACTCCCAATCCTAGCTATCTAAGACGGTTTCATTTTTCTGGTAGGAGACCTGTTTGTACACACTGTGGACTTGAAGGACATACTATTGACAAATGCTATAAAAAACATGGTTTTCCACCTGGCTACAGACCTAGAGGGAAGCAAGTAACGAGTTCTGCCAATCAAACTGAACTGCAAAGTTCAGAACATATCAATGACTTTTCTTCAAGGCTGAGACAACCTTCTTCACCCGACTTGCAGCATAATGAAGTCCCAGATATGAATGATTCTTCTCACACTCAACAGCAACAATTTAGCTTCACTCAGGATCAATACATCAAACTTCTAGCTCTAATACAACCGTCTGATTCCCAAAATGTTCAAGCCAATGTTCTTACTACTCAATATGATATACAACCAGACCAAGGTATCCATTTCTGCTTCCATTCTAGTTATCAAGTGCAAAAGAACAACACCAAATGGCTTTTAGACTCTGGTGCTACTGATCACATTGTCTGCTCTCTAGATATCTTTGATTCATATATACCTATCCAAAATTCTTATGTCAAGCTGCCAAACGGCAACCAGATTCCTGTTTCTCATATTGGAACTGTCAAATTGAGCTCAACATTGGTCTTACTAGATGTTCTCTGTGTTTCTAATTTTTCATTTAATCTTCTTTCTATCAGCAAGCTTACCAAACAAACACCCTCTTCTGTTTTATTTCATTCCAATTTATGTTTTATACAGGACACCAAGACTTTGAAGATGATTGGGTTAGCTGAACAACACAATGGACTATATCAGTTTTTAGTTCCTCCTTTCAAGCTTCCAAGTCACAACATTTCCTCTAATACATGCTTCCATTTCCAAAATGAAATTGTTACACCATACAGATCCTACTATCCAGTTTAAATGTAAAGACCTTTGTGATATTTGTCAGCTATCAAAACAAAGAAAGTTACCTTTTCCTATTAGTAACTCTTCCACAGAAAAATGTTTTGATCTTATACATGTTGATACTTGGGGACCTTTCTCTTCAGCATCAATTTATGGTCATCTTTATTTCTTAACAATTGTTGATGATTTTAGCAAATATACCTGGGTTTTCTTGATGAAATCCAAATCGGAGACTAGAGACTAGAACCTTCCTACAAGACTTTTATCAGTACATTAAAACCCAGTTTTCCACCAAAATCAAGTCTATAAGAACTGATAATGCTGCCGAATTCAACATGCCATCCTTTTATGCATCCAAGGGTATTCACCATCAAAACTCATGCATTTACACACCACAGCAAAATAGTGTAGTTGAAAGAAAACATCAGCATATCCTTAATGTGGCAAGAGCTATACGATTTCAAGCTCATTTACCTTTAAATTTCTAGGCATACTGCATCACTCATGCTGCTTACCTTATCAACAGACTTCCCACTCCCGTTTTACAAAATCAAGCTCCCTTTGAAAAACTTTTCAAGAAAATTCCTTCTTATTCACACCTCAAAGTTTTTGGTTATCTTTGCTATGTCTCCACCTTACAACACACCAGACACAAGTTTGATCCCAGAGCTGCCAAGTGTGTTTTCATTGGTTTTTCTTCTAGAACAAAGGGTTACAGAACCTACAACCTTTCAACTCACACTATATCGATCTCTCGAAATGTTGTTTTCTCAGAAAGTGTTTTTCCTTTTGCCTTATCCTCACCCAATTCTTATTCATTAGCTGAATCTTCTACTTCCTCCCAAAATAATCCTAATGCTTTTATTGATTTTACTGATCTCAGTCCCTCTGCTAATAATAATCATTCTCCTCCTTCTCTGCCTACTAAACACTCTCTGTCCCCTTCAACTTCTCCTCTTGACATTATCCCACTTCCCTCACCTTCCACCATTCCATCATATTCTCACGCCCCTTTACAATCTCCAATACTACGAAGATCACTTAGATCTCATCATGTGCCTATTAAACTCACAGATTATGTCTATAATATTCATCAACCTAAATCCCATACTTCCCCACATCCTATTTCTTCAACTTTGTCCTATTCCAATCTTTCTCTTGTTTATCATCAATTTGCTCTTAACATCACCCATACACCAGAACCTAGGAGCTACTCTGAAGCTATTAAACATGCTAGAAAGAAGCCATGAGTCAAGAAATTCAAGCTCTTCAACGAAATAATACATGGCAAATTGTCTCCCTGCCTGCTAATAAACATCCCATTGGCTGCAGATGGGTTTACAAACACAAATTTAACCCAGATGACTCTTTGGACAGATGCAAAGCTCGACTTGTAGTCAAATGTTATACACAACAATCAAGAGTTGATTACTTGGAGACTTTTTCTCCAGTGGCCAAAATGACTACAATCAGAACCCTCTTATTAGTTACAACTGCTCAACACTGATTTCTTTATCAACTTGACATCAATAATGCATTTCTTCATGGTAATCTTCTTGAAGAAGTCTACATGCAGGTTCCCCCTGGTATCACTACCACAATTCCTAATCCTGTATGCAAACTTCTCAAAAGCTTATATGGACTGAAGCAGGCTAGTAGACAGTGGAATGCCACCCTTACTCACTCTCTCATTCAATATGGTTTCATCCAATCTCTGGTTGATCCCTCTTTGTTTCTCCACCATACTGCTGATTTCTTCATTGCATTACTAGTATATGTTGATGATATTATCTTGGCTGGTACCTCCTTGGCTCAATTCTCTAAAATCAAAGCCTTTCTTCATGATAAATTCTAGATTAAGGATCTTGGTACCTTAAGGTATTTCCTTGGTCTTGAAGTCGCCAAATCTTCTAAAGGCATTGTTCTTTGCCAATGAAAGTATGCCCTGGACATTTTGGCTGACACTGGCTTCCTTGAGTGTAAACCAACCTCTTCGCCAATGGTTTCTTCTTCTAAACTCAGTAAAAATGATAGTCGTCTTCTTCATGATGTCACATCTTATAGAAAACTGATTGGCAGACTACTTTACCTCACTAATACAAGACCTGATCTTAGTTTTGCCATCCAACAATTATTTCAATTCCTTGACTGTCCTACCATTAATCATTTAACCGCTGCCCACCGTATCCTTCGCTACATCAAAGAAACCCCAGGTCAGGGTCTATTCTTTCCCGCCATAAATGACCTCCAATTACACACCTTCAGTGATTTAGATTGGCTGCTTGTCCGGACACAAGAAGGTCTATCACTGGGTTCTGTGTTTTGCTCGGTTCCTCCCTTGTCTCTTAGAAATCTAAGAAACAACAGACTGTTTCTCATTCCTCCTCTGAAGCAGAGTACCGAGCCTTGGCCTCTGTGACTTGTGAACTTCAATGGTTGACTTACATTCTTCAGGACCTTGGCATTACTATTTCTCAGCCAGCTTCCTTGTTCTGTGACAACAAATCAGCCATTCAAATTGCTGAGAATCTAGTCTATCATGAGAGAACAAAATATATTGAGCTTGATTGTCACTTAGTCAAGAAAAAATTACAATCTAGACTCATTCATCTTCTGCCAGTGCCATCTTCTCATCAGCTTGCAGATTTTTTGACTAAGCTTCTTCCCATTTCTTGTTTTTCCTCTTCATTATCCAAGCTGGGCATCATTAACATTTATGCTCCAGCTTGAGGGGGGTAACACAAATCACTAATCTATACTGTATTTCATTAGTAGATTAGTTAGAAGGTTTAGTTAGTTAACCAGTGACACAGTTAGTTAGTTACAATAGTTAGTTAGTTCAATCCTCTCTGTATATATATATGAACAATGTAACTTGATAGTCACAGAGAATAATGCAATATCTTCCTGAGTTCAAAATCTGATAAACGGCATGAACTTGCAGCGTGCGTGCCCTGCAATGTCTGCTTTAAAACCTGCACCGTCCAACAAAAGAACACCAACGACAAAATGAGAACTTGAAGAATTAAAATTCAGATACAATATAAGAAAAGAAAACTAAAAATAAAAAACTTTACAGAGGCATAGCAGCCCTCGGTAGCTGCTTTCCGTCTGATGATACCCAACATCATAATCTTCCAAAGTCACAGAGTAAAATATGTACTCAGAATAAAAAAGAGAGTAATTTAAGGAATTCCCAGGGAAATGGAAGGAAGAAAGTTAATGTCAACTTGGAGGCAGCGCAAAGTGAATGAAAAAGACACAAGCTTTATTGGTATTAAGTGCATCGGGATGCGGTAGCAAGTATAATAATAATCAGAGAGAGAGACAGAGATTGGACCTGCTCTGCTGGTTGCTAGCGAAAAAGATGAGGAAGGAGAAGCGCAGTCCAACTCTAGCCCAGGCAAACAGCCAAATAGGGAATAAAATGATATGATAATATATCAGCAATCAACATGAAAGGTCTGGAACATGACGGGATGGTCCTGTCTGACTCCTCATAAACATAAACAACAATATAATCATCGTCATTATTCCTTGTCATTCTTTAGTTTTGATACTTGCCATACTGTCGGCCATCTTGGGCTTGGCTGAGATAATTAAGGTGAGTGATTAGCCATAAAGGTCGTGTTACATCTACATATTGAATTCTCATACTCTCTCTACACTGTATTTGTATGTCTTTAATTTGATCTTATTAGTGTTTTTTTTTTTTCAAAGAGCAGTGCTATTTTCACTTGTAAATTTACTTCTTACTGATATCCATTTTACAGATTATGAAATTTATAGTTATGTGAATCTACTATGACACTGTCTATGAAACCGAATACATAATTTACTTAAAAAAAAATCTCATCAAATATTTTACATTTTAGAATAAAGACACAATTCTTTTAGAATTTTGAGTTAGAAAGTATAGTTGTCTGTTTGAATAGGCTTTTTACGTTAAAAATGACAGGCTATCTAATACTTATGATTTTGGGATTCCAATTCACTGCACTAAGAAATTTTTTTTAAAATAATATCAAGTATCGTAACACAAATTAATTATAATTTTTAATATCTTTAAAATAAAAATGGAAAATTTTCAAAATATGTGAATTCAATCAAACAGAGCAATAAACAATAAGATTAATAATAAATTTGTTTCTGAAAATAACCAAGCTTTCTCAAAATCACACATTTAAGCATACCTTGGAGTGAGAGAGGATGGCACGTTGCAAATTGAAGGCTGCAAGACGATGAAGAATAGGGTTCTCTGACTGGCTTTCCTTTTCCTTCAGATGAACCATAAAGTCGATACTTTCTGTCTGTCGCATCTTCAGCCGTAGAAGGCACACCGTACATTGCCACTTTGATGGGCTGCTAGACTGCTATAGGCACCTGCGGAAAATTTCGAAATTCAACTTAAGATGCGGCAAAAAGTAAAATTTTTAATAAATATTTAGAAAAATTATATTTCTTCTACTTATAATTTTATTAATTTTTATTTAATTTTATTATATTTTTAAATGTTATAATTTATTTATATGTATTTTTTAATATTAATATTTTATTCATTTATACTTTTTATTTAAATTTTAACAGAATATTTCATAACAACTAAATTAAATAAATTTAAAACAAATTATAAGGGTAAATTGTAATTTTATTCATATTTATGTAATCTAATATTCAAAATTTTCAATTAGGATTAAAGATATATTAATATTTTCTCCTTAATTTAGATTTACAAAATATATATTATTATATACTTTATAAAATTATCAATAGAATAGAATATAAAAAATTTTAGTTGATTTTTTTTTCTTGTTTAAGATGTATTATTAAAAGAAAACGACAATTTTGTTTCTGTCTTTATTGAAAATTTTGGCATCAATTCATATAAATATAAAAAGTTAAATAAATTATATTTTACATGGACATGGTTTCAAACGATTTCATTTAACTCATTAATTATGATATTTTTTGCTAAAAAAATTAAATAAATAAACTATTAATAATATAAAGTATACATAGACAAATTGTGATGCTTAAAAATAGAAGCAAGTTAAGTGAAAATTGATAAAATTATATGTGAATAAAATATAATTTTTCTAGATATTATATGTTATTTAAATTAAAGTGGGTCTACTATTATGATATTATTTTTCTGAATTTTGGACATTACAAATGCTCATTTTTCATGATTAAAATTGTCCATTTTTATTCAATAATTTGATTACTTTTACCATTATCAAAAACAAAAAAATATTCCTTTCTCATTATTTGTGTTTTTCAATTTAAAGACAAAAGCTTTCATGAGCAATGTTTTAAATAATAGATTGAATAACGAATAAAAAATATCATCAGATCATAATTTAATTGATCTAATTGTTTAAGCTAATGTTCAAACCGAATGATATCATAAATAAATATTTATATAAATTTATTAAATAAATTAAATAATAATCAATTTACATTGAATATATAAACTCGTAATTTATATAAAAATAAAAAATTTAAAAGAAAAAAGTAAGTTAATTATTTTTTAATAAATTAGATTTTAAACTTGTTATTTAATTTTTTAATCATATAAAGACTTTTTAGATCAACCTAACTAAAAAAAGAAAGAAAAATATAAATAGAAAAATAATTAATTGATCAATTTTTTTTAATATCGAACGAATTTTTTAATTTTTTTATTTATTGTTAACTTATGTCAATTCTAAGGCTGGAAGTTTTGGGTAACCACTATAAACCATCTGTTTAAATGTAAATTTATGCGATTTCGATTGAATTAAATATCATAATGGATAAAAGTGAGTGAATTTTAAAAAAGGATTTTTGTTATGCAGGCAGGTACAAGTTAAAATTCATTATCTAATACTAACCACAACTTGCCCACTAATGTTTAAAGGACAACATTATTTTAGGCATTGATTGCTAAAAAAAAATTTTTTTTGCTAATTTCTTTCTCATTAGACAAAGATGACAAATATTGAAAATATAACTTAACCTTTTATCTTCCACTCCATCCATAGAAAGCAATCCAACCTTAATAATTTATGTATACCTAATTCATTTACCTAAAGATTCTATACATTTAGGAAACACACTAGGTTTGTTTATTTATTTCATCTATATAACGTAAAATAAAAACTAACAATATTAGTCTTTGAAATAAATTGCATTTACATTTATATCTGATTTCAATTTTAATTTTAACTCTATTAATTTCTTTAATAGAGTACAATAGTGATCTATGTATAGCTAATTCCATTTAATGAGAAAATACTTACTAGTTCTTTTATGTTAATTTTACGGGTTGAAATAATAATATTTCACATAGATTTAGATTGCTTTATGATAATGTAACATACAAAAAAGTAAATGGTGAACTGGTTTATAAAATAGTTGGTGTGTAAGACATTTCTATTTAAAGTACTCTAAACCTATCTGTACCTGTTGGTACTCACAAAGTGCGAGTTTAAGCGGGTAACATAATTTTTGTGGATGACTGTGGATCTAATTTTATGACATATAATTTTGGGTGGGCAATTGATTTAGGGATCCTTAACTACTCCTACCCACCTAATTTCTAACTCTAGTCAATTCCATCACTAGGACAAATTTTTTAATTGATTTAAATTAAATAACGCAGTGGTTAGTGGTTAAACCAATTGAATGATCCCTGTTCTATTTTTTAAAACATTGCTAGTAAGTTTCAATAATTAATAAAAAAAAGCTAAGGAAGATCATTGAAATTGATTCAAAAAGCTAAGACTAACAACATTACTTAACATCTCACACAATTGTGAAAGGTGGTTAGAATTAAGGGTGTAAATAAGCTAAACCTAGTTGGACTTTATCCTAAATAGGTCAGACCTATTTTTTAAATTATTGGCCTGAACTTGACTTGTTAACTTGTGTAAGGCTAAAATTTAAGCTCGGTTTAATTTATTAAAAAAGCTTAACTAGGCTTGTTAGTCTATTTAGAAGTATTTTTGTATAAATAGGCTTTCCAATTTGTCAATAGATTAAAGTTTTCTTAAAATTTAAAATTATTTAATGGCCTAATTAGGCTTATATACATATGTATATATATGTGTGTGTGTATCAAAATATTTATATTATTTGTATGTATAATATAAATTATATTATATTATATTATTTATAAATATATTTATAATTAAATAGGCTAGCCTAATAGGCTTAATCAGGGTGTGGGATGATTTTTCAATATATTTTTAAATTTTTGAATTTTTATTTATTGTTGACTTATGTCAATTCCATCGTTAGGATGATTTTTTTAATTAATTTAAATTGACTAATGTAGTGGTCAGTGGTTAGATCAATTGGATGATCCCTATTCAATTTTTTACAACATTGCTAGCAAGTTTCAATAATTAATCAAAAAAATTGAGGAAGATTGTTGAAATCAATTTAATGTTACTTAACATCTCACACAATTATGAAAGTTAGTGAGAATTAGGGGTACAAATAGGCTAAATTGAGCTGGACTTTACCATAAATAGGTCAGGCTTATTTTTTAAATTATTAGCTTAAGCTTGACCTGTTAGCTTGTATAAAGCTAAAATTTAAGTTCGGCCTAACCTATTAAAGAAACTTGACTAAACTTGTTAGCCTGTTTAGAAGTTTTTTTTGTATAAATAGGCTTTTCAATTTGCAAATAGATTAAAGTTTTCTTAAAATTTAAAATTATTCAATGGCTTAATTAAGCTTATATACATATGTATATATATATATATATATATATATATATATATATATATATATATATATATATATATATATATATATATATATGTGTGTGTGTGTGTGTGTGTATCAAAATATTTATATTATTATATGTATAATATATATTATATTATATTATTTATAAATATATCTATAATTAAATAAGCCGATCTGATAAGTTTATAGATTGAGCCTAAAAGAAAAAAAAATCTGGCCTATTTATGTAAATAAACTAATTTATTATTTTAAGCCTAATTTATTTAAATAAATAGGTCAGGTTAAGTTACGCTAGACCTTAAATAAATTAGGCTGTCAACCTCAGATAGGGTGTTTGACCTCTTAGTGAGAATGGTTGATGATGAAAATGAACAAGAAAGGATAAAATTGAAATTGTATAATATTAATAAAATAAATTTTAAATTATATTAAATAATTAATTTTATTTTTAAATAATAATTTATATAAATAATTTTATTTTCATATAGATCTATATAAATAGCTTCATGGATATATGTATCAAAGAATGAAATTATTTATATAAATTATTATTCAAAAATAAATTTAATTATTTAATATAATTTAAAAATGATTTTATTAAAATCATACAATTTCATGAAAGAATAAGAAAGTAAATTCTCAATAATGATCAAAATAAAATATTGTTATTTGAATATCTTTTATCTTTTAAGTCTTCCAATATTTTATAACCACCTAAATTATCAATTTGCATGGCTCTTATCTATCATCTGTATGTACCTTCTTATTTTATTACACAATTTGTAAGAGATTAAATCCTACTTAAAAAAGGAAAAAAAAGGAAGAGACATTAGTAAGACAGCCGGAGAAATTGTCAAAGTGAGTACCTTGGTCAACTAATCACACCAATGATGTTCAAAGATGTAATTTTCTATTTTCATGCGAGGTACAGTTTGATCTAAGCCAGCTTTCTCTTCTTAAATGCGCAAAGTGGTGATTTTCTTTGGTAACTCGGAAGTTTTGATTCACACATAAAGTAAATCTGCATGGAATTGAACATTTTAAAAAATATTTTTTTTAAAAGATATTCAAATTATTTGCTTTATTATCTAAAATCAAAATTTTTATAAAAGGTTTCTTTTTATTTAGGAGAAGATAGATAAGTGACTTTTCTTATTTAATAAAAATAATTTTTTAAGAAATAATTCTTTTATTTGTCAATTAGTGATTAATTATATAATTCATTTATTTTTTGTGTTTTCAAAAGTTACTCATGATGATGTAATTTTTCACCAACCAAACAATTTACCAACATCTATGATGTATATTAGTTTCAAATTAATGTACTGCAGTTAATTATTCAAATGATTATCTATACTTTAAAATTTTGAAATTAGATATTTCTATTATTTTGCGTTCCTTGGATATCCATTGTTAAATTTCCATTTTTTTTTTTTTTTGACTTGACAAGCTGATGATAGTAGTAAGATGTCCAAAGTATTTTAGCCACTAATATATAAACGAGGAGAAAAACTAGGGTCATGTTAATTAGGCCGGAAATTGTCAAACCAAATTATCTTCACTGCTCAGTTCAATGCAGTTGATCTTCCAATTCCAATTTTGTAATTACATTCTAATCCTTGTGCAGTTTTGCACAAAGAACATTGCAACGATAAACAAAAAGAGGCATAAAAACAAAACTGAACTGTATCAGAAGAGCTTGCTAGCAAATTCATCAATGGCAAATCCCTCTATCTGACAATAAGCCGATTTTCTAGCAAGCTCCTTAAGCTGTGACAAGCTTCTTCCTAATTTCAAAGCCACATTCATCTCAAACATTTCCCCGTTTTCTCTGTCCTCTACGTCTTCCTCCATTGTCTCTCGAATCGAATTTTCCAACATCTGAAAAAATCCAGCACTGTTTCTGTACATCTCAGAAACCATCCCAACTTGACCACCATGTTCAAAGGCATTAACTGCTGTAGCCAATGTCCCAGCCATGACAGGCACCATGGCTGCCCATGAATCCTGGCTCAAAAATGCAGACCCCACTGCTGCAATCCCAGTGAGTAAAGGCCCAGCAATGGCCAAAATCTTGTTCACATTGAGAACCAAGTTTCCCAATCTCTCATAATCCTCAATGTCTTTTCTCTTCACCACTTCAATGACATTTTTCAACTCTGTTTCCAATTCTTCACTCCATCCATTCTTCGTCTTCTCTGTTGTCATTTTCCCGATTAATTTCTCTTCCTGGAATTTATTTCCACTTTGGGAATTAGACCACCAAACTTCGGGCTCAAATTTCGCAGGGAATTTGTCGATCATAGCTCCCAGCAGAGGAAGTGGAAAAGCTTTGTCAAGAGCCAAAACCTTCTCCACGGCATCTTTAACATCTTCCTCGGTTGGATTTCCGAGAGTAATTTTAGTTTCAATGCGTGTCTGAAGCTGCTTGAACAATCTCGTAGCGTTCCTTTGTTCCTCGGCGAGCTGTGAAGGCTGGATTTTGTTCATCGCCACCAACAATCCAGTGGCAGCGGAGAACAGGAGTGCGGATGACAATTTCAGAGCCAGAAGCGGTACGCCGGCGGAGCCAACGGCGGCAACGCCGGCCATGGTGGAAGCTGTGAGAGTGATCATGTTGATGGAGTTCAAGAGGAGGGTGTTCCAATTGTTGCGTTGCTCTCCAATGTTGTGGTGCATTTCAACTCTGTCGGCTATGGCTTCCAAGATTGAATAGAGTTGAACTCTGGTTTTTGAATTACTAGAAGAAATTTGTGGATTTTCTTGTGATTGCTTGGTGATGAAATTGTTTTCGAAGAAAGGGATGGTGTTTGTTTGTGAGAATCCGTTCAGTTCCTCAAACAGCTTTTTACTTGGTAGAATTGGAATTGAAGTACCGGAGATGTTTGGGTGTTTTGGTACATTGAAACAGGCACTGACTTTATTTGACGAAGAATAAGAAAGCAAGGTGGAAGCTTGTAAATAAGCCATGGATGAACAACAAAGAGATTGCTGGTTTGGACTCCAAGGGATTGGTGATCCATATTTATATTGACTTACAAAGAAGAAAGAAAGGACCGAGGGTGCAAGGAGAAAAGTTGACTTTGACTTGCTCCCGATTTGGGTGACTCTTTCCCGGTCTAAAATCCATCCCCAAACGAACATGACATGACGTCGTATCGGGCTAGCGACAAATTAAGGGCAATTGGTCTTCACACGCTCTGAAATTTTACCTTTGGTTGAAATTGAGAAAATTCTACTCGAGAGTGGTTGGTGTCTCAAAGATCACTGTTCATTAATTGTTATGTTCGGATGAAATAGACACTTTTAATCCGATTAACATACATATTTTCATTGAGCTTTATTATGAAAGTAAGTCTAGTTGTGAAGTATGAAAGGTACGTTAAATGCCTAAATTTTAATCAAAAGTTTATCTATGATTTAAATCATTTGATTATGTAATGCATTAATATGGGTAAAGTAAGAATTCTATTTTATTTACGGTTATGGTGGTACATATGAATCATTTATATGAAGGGTTTTGTCTATTGCATTTAGACGTAAGAATAATATTGTATTAAATATTACTTCGAGTGAAATAATATCATTATTGCTTCTAAGAGATTGGACAATTCATTTAAGATTTACTCTCTTATTAATTATAGATGAAGATTTAACTTGTAACATAAAACAAATGATTTCTTTAGCTAAACTATCAGTGAAAATCAAACTAATAATATGGCATAAAACTCTTATGATGAACAAATGCTACTTTAAAGTTCTAGATAATTTATTGTGTGATTTTTTAAAATTTCCAAATTCTAAAATTTTTGAAAATTCATTACATGGGAAAATTATGATTTTTTGAGGTGGTTTTAGACAAATAACGTAATTCCTGAAGGAAGTAAGCAACATATTATTTTTGTTACTATAAACTCTTTTTATTTTTGAAAGTTTTGTGAAGTTCTTACATTATGGAAAAATGTAAGACTTTGCCCATATTCAAATGATAGGGAGTCCATCAAGATGAAAGAATTTGTGGAATGAATTCTAACAATTGATAATGGAAATATTGTGCATATTTCAAAAGATATATTAATAAAAAAATATTATTAACCTTATGAAAGTAATAGTTCAAAACACTTATCCAAATTTGATTGACAAATCAAATGATCACTAATACTTTTGTCAAAGAGCAATTCTCGCTTTAACTATTTAGGTTGTTGATAAGGTAAATAAGTATGTATTATCTTTGTTCGTAGGAGAAGAAATAATATACTTGAGTTCTAGCATTGTCTATAGAGAAGATTCAAATGAAAAAAATACATGATGGCATGTATATATAAAGTTTCTTAATGGTATTATATCTTTTGAGACACTCCCAGCCATATATAATTTCTGACAAAAAAAAGCATTTCTCTTATGTTTTTTTATTTTTTAAATATAGAACGATCAATTGGCCTGATGATTACTAAATTTGAGAAGCATGTTTTAGAAGTTAAAATTATATTTGATAATAATATTGGAGAGAAGGGATATATTGCTTGAATGATTATCACGTTATTAGATAGTTTGATTAAATTATAGTATAAACAATTTTCTTTAAATATTTACTTTGCAGTGATAATAAATAAAAGTTAAAGATAATTTTTATCTCATGATTGAAATTTTTAATAACAAGTAAAGGTGAAAATCCAAATAAAAAATTTTATGTTAAAGAGGCATTTCAAAATTTGCAATAATTTTTTTTTAGTATCATATTAATTTCATTTGTCAATCGTTGAACGTTGCAAAAATTTAATATTATCTTCTATGGTCCCGTCAAAAAATTATGACCTTACGTTATTATATATTATTAAAATAAATATCATGCGGTGCAGCGGACGGTTGGATTACTTGTAATTTGGTATTCGGGGACTCTTTCCCGGTTCAAAATCTGGCTCCACACGAACATGATATGACGTCGTATCGAGCGGCGACCAGTTAAGGGCAATGGGTCTTCACGCGCTCTGGAATTTTACCAATCATGATGCTTTTTGGTGGAAAAGTTGATCAAAATGTTTGTAACAACCGAAGAGCAATAATCATAGAAGCCTTTTTAGCAAGGGATCTGCGTCAGTCTATTATCTTATGTAAACTTTTTGTCAATTTCAAATGAATAAAGACACAAAATTTATTCTGAAATTTATTTTTTATTTGGGATTCACAATTTTAAAAAATTATATTTATTTTTTTAAATTCATCTAATAAATTTTTTTAAAAATACATTGAATCTATTTCCTTTCCTTTAACAAGTGATTTTTGGTTTTATTTTAAGACTATTAGGAAGTGAGCCCATGATATATACGGATGTGTGCTTAATTTATTATAAAATTAAGATAGAATAAAATTGATGAATTATGATTTTTATATAGTGAATGTGGACATAAAATTAAATTTTTTATTAATTTCTATAATGTTATATAATATATGTGAAGATAAAATTTAAATCAATATTTATTTATTAATTATTTTAATCCATTAATAAATATTATAAAAAATTACACAATTACATGCTATATATAAATATAAATATAATAAATTCAGTAACTATCATAATACCTTTAAAAGAAAAAGTGAAAAACATAAATAAACTAAAAAGCTAAAAGCTTAAAAAACACGATTTCTTTATTTCTTTATGAATAAAATTACTTACGCTCTTCTTTTCTCATTCTTCCCTCACTCTCTTTTCTTTATCAGGAATCAAGAACCTTTTGGACTTTGTAAAAAATGAAGCTATGTTATCATACTTTTCTTATTACGATAAAAAGAGCGAGTGAAAAGTGAATATTGATGATTACGAATATTATTACTTTAGTTCTTGTAGACCTTTCATAGGAAGACATAGATTATATATATATATGATGAGTACAAATATTATTACTTTAGTTCTTGTAGACCATTCATAGGAAGACATGGATTATATATATATATATATATATATATATATATATATATATATATATATATATATATATATATATTGAAAGCAATATCTTCGTGTTCTTTTTCCTAGAATAAAAGATAGATATCTATAAAAATTTAAAATAGGGCTCTATTTTACATAATAACTAATTTAACTTATAACTTATTGATTTCATCAAAAAATTATAAGTTAATTTTTAAAAATATTTCATATACTAATTTACTAAAAAAATAAATTTTGATTTAATAAACTAATTTAAATAACTTATAACTTATAAAATATTACTTCTTCAATTTTTTTTCAAATTTATCCTTATTCTTTTTATTAATTTAAAACTTATGCTCTTTATAATGTAATCTTAAATATTTTTTTTAATTTTAATGTAATTATATCTATATTTTAAACTATAAATATATAATATATATAAATATATAATATATATAAATATATAATATCATAAAATATAATTAATTTTATTTTAAGTAGTTATAATTTTATTATAAATAATAATCAAATAAAAATTATAAAAAATATAAAATACCCTCTTCAACTCTAAGGTAGTTAGATTTTATTCCTTTCTATATTGAAAACTTATCATTCCTTTAAATTATACAGAACTTAGATTTAACACATTCCATTAACTTAGTTTATTATTATTATCAAGTTACATAAATTTTTAATAATATTTTGAAATAATAATTATAATATTATAGCATTTTAGTGTATTTTATTATTTTTTTCACAATTAATTTTTATGCTATATAATTAATAGGAATTAAATTAAATACATTGAGTTTTAATTAAATAATGAAAAATGGCTTGCAAAATTATATATGAAAAATGGTGAAATAAACTAATATATCATAATATTGTGATTATTATTAAAAAGTTCATAAAAATTTATATAATTTAATAAAATAATTAATTAAGTTGATAATGCATGTTAAATCCATCTTCGGTGAAGTTTAAAAAGGTGATTTCTAGATTTTCAAAATAGAAGGAAATAAAATCTAATCACTTTAAAGTTGAAGAGAGTATTTTATTTTATTTTTAAATTATATAATAAATATATAAATTTATAAAATATAATTAATTAAATATTAAATATTATATTTTTATTTTAAATATTTCAATTGTATTAATATTATTTAATCTTTAGATAAATATGAACTATTTTAAGTTATATACCTATTTATATTAATATATCCTTTTATTTTGTAATTTTAATTAGTTCAATAGGTAATTTTATGAAATACTTATTACATAAACAATTATCTTATCAACACTGAATTATCAGCTATTTGTTATCTAACATATCAGTTATTTATTAGTTATCTTATCACTTATTAGTTAATTTATTAACTATAAGTTAATTTATTAATTATTTACATAAAATAAAACTTAAATATAAAATAGGAATATAAAATTTTAAAGAACACTGCTAACAATCGAGTTGAAAAATAATATTACTCTATTAAAAAAAGTACACTATTACCTAAGTTTTTATGCATTTGTGTCTCTTCACATCACTTGATTTTCTTTGATTATTTTACATATTAAATTTATTAATCTATTAATCCTTAATTTAAATATGCAACTAATATAAAATTATACAAATTAACTTTATAAGTCAATAATTACAATAACAAACCCATGTCTTCCATTTAGTACTTAATAATAATACATATGTGCAATCTTTTTAACTTAAAAAGTTAGGATTTTGAAGAATTCATTTTTAATATTTTAATTTATTTAAATATTTTAATAATTATCAAGAGAAGGATAAATAAGTTACATGTTCTTATTTGAATTTTTTACTGTATTAATTATTATATTTATTTAGTAACTATTGTGCTTACTATATGATAAAAAAAATCTATGCGTTATATTCAAATTATAGTTGTTTAATTTTTGTGTTTGTTTATTGATTTCATCCATTAATTAATACTATAAAAATTTTACACCATCATTATTATGTATAAATATAAATTTAAAGAAATTAGCAACTATCACATAACATTTAAAAGAAAAAGTAAAAATATAAGTAAAACAAAAAAATAAAAACTTAATAAATATATATTTTTTATTTTTTTTCTTGTAACCCTATCAGTACGTGAAGAGACTTGGATCTCAAGAATATATTTTTTTTCAAATCAATGTGTTTTTCTTTTTTTCTTAAAACTAAAGGCATACATTATAAAGACTTTAAACTAAACATGAAATATGAATAAAATTTTTAATGAGAAATGCTAATAATCTAGTTCAAAAGAAATATTTATCTATTAAAAAAGTGCGCTATTAACCAATCTTTTGTATCTCTTGATCACATTACTTGCTTTTCTCTAATTATTTTGTGTGTTAAATTTATTGATATATTAATTCTATACAATGATACAAAATTATATAAATTAACTTTATAATTTAATAATAAAATCTAATAATTAGTATAACAAATCCGTATCTTTCCTTTAGTATTAATAATATAATACATGTGTATTTATGTAAATTTAAGTAGAAAAGACATGCTCTTTTGACTAACTTTTGATTAAATGCATTGATTCATTTGCATAAATTCATTTTTGGATCAATATTTACTATTACAAGCATGATTTCTAATTTCTTACTGATATTCACATTTATTTATATAAAATTATTTATTGCAATTGAATATGATCATATTTGATTTATTCTTGAATTAATTTGTTGAATGATAATTAAAAATAATATGATATTAGTACCCTTTTACTATACATCATTATTCATTCCCAAAATATAGAAGCTTCACTTTTGTTTTTAGTAATAATAAATACAAATTTTATAAATTAATACTATTATATTTATTAATAAATTAATTTGTTGAATGATAATTAAAAATAATATGATATTATTACCCTTTTATTATACATCATCAATCATTCCCAAAATGTAGAAGCTTCACTTTTGTTTTTAGTAATAATAAATACAAATTTTATAAATTAATACTATTATATTTATTGATAACTCTGAGATTTAAATTCAATTGATTATTAGTGCCAAAATTTTTTTATTGATGTGTTATCTTTTTATTCAATAAGTAGCTTAACTCCCATGCAAGGCATGGGATTATTTTTTTAGTGAAAATTAATATATATATATATATATATATATATATATATATATATATATATATAAATTTCATAATTCATAAACAAATATTATTAAAAAATTATTAAAATATCAATATAATTTTTACATTTACAAAATAATTAGACATATAAAAATATATACATATGTAAATATACAATAATAGTAAAAAGAGTGGTAAACGTCTGGTGTATCAAATATGAACTATAATTTTAATGGTTAATTGATATTTTTAATTATATTTATTAATATTTTCATTATGTATTTTAATAAATGACTTTCATTTGAAAATAAAATCTATCAAACATTATTCTATTATTAAAAAATTCTATATCAACCACCAAGAATTAAATGTTTTATTTTTCTATATTTATTTATTAAAATAAGATTGAGATTAAATTTTTTATTGATATAAATAAGATTGAAATTAAAATTATGGTTTATTAATATTAATTAACAATTATAATATTTATTTATAAATATAATTATATATTTAAATATAATAATAATTATATATTATTTATTGCAGTGAAAAGATATAAAACTCCAATTTAAATAGTTGAGATTGTTAGTCAAATTAAGTTAAAGAATAATATAAACTAAGGTGTTTGATTTAGTAGTATTAATTCATAATCGCATCTTGAAGGTTATGTGGTCAACTCAAAATAATGTTAATGCTAATTTACTCTTTTATTTTAGTATTGCAGTATTAATTTTTTATTAATTTTCATAATATTATGCAATGTATATATATTTTTTAAAATGAGATGTATGTATTTATGAAAGCTTTAAACTAAACATGAAATTAAAAAATTAATGAGTAATGACAATAATTAAGTTCAAAAGTGATACATTTCTATTTAAAAACTCCATTATTAACTAGGCTTTTGTACATTTGTGCTTTTCCGCATCACTTACTTTTCTTTACTTAAAATTAAATATGTTATTTTATATTATATTTATTTATTGAAATGCCATTCAGATGAATTTTTTTATTGATTAAAATAAGAACAAAATTTAAATTATTATTTATTAATATTAATTGATAACTATAACATGATAGATACTTTAATTCAAAACGGCTAAAACTACAGGCCAATCCCATAAGATTTTATAAAGTTCAATAATAATAAAGTGCACTTCAAAAAAAGGTTAAAACTTTGCTAAAGCTCAAAAGGGTCCAAAAGTAATATTTTTTAATTAAAAAGTGCAATATTAGCTAGGCTTCTATACTTGTGTCTTTCCAAATCACTTGATTTCTTTTACTTAGAATTAAATATATTATTTTATGTTAAATTTATTTACGAAAATAAGATTGAGGTTGAGGTTGAATTTTTTATTGGTTCAAATAAGATTAAAATTAAAATTATTATTTATTAATATTAATTAATAACAATAACATTATAGATACCTTAACCCAAAAGGCTAATGCAATATGCTAACCCTATAAGATTTTATAAAATCCGCTACTAAAGTAAATAGAAAAAGAGAATTAAAAATGCTTAAAAAGACCTAACTTATATTAAACTAATAGGTAGTTCTATGGATGGCTTGGAGGAATTAGAATAAGAACTCCATCCTCAATAAATTGGAGCATTAGGCATATTACATATTAACATATTCTTTGAGTTAAAATAAGTAAGGGAGGTCACAATAACTCTTTTTTCACCTTTTTATCTAGATATATCATAATTATTTGTGCCTCCAAAGAATCACTCATATCACCTACCTTCATTATTACACATTTTGTTATGCTACTTGCCTCTAATTTAAACTAACAAATTGCCAACTCATTCCTCATATTATTACATACTTTTCACATGACTCTATATCTATCATCACCTATAAACACCATATCTTCACCCATTAGAAGGGTTAGGCATCACATGTTGAGCTTTTTTTTTTTTTTTACCCTGTTAAACTATTTCACTTGGAATGTTCATTCTTTCTACCTTTAAGCCACTCTTAAGAAGTTCATACTTGTGCTTACACTTTCACTCTTAAAGTTCATTTTTTTTCCTAACTTAAACAAATATTTATCGATAAAAATAATTATTTATTTAAATTTAATAATAATTATAGATTATTTATTGTATTGGGAACTTGTACAATTGTAATTCAAATAATTGGGTATGTTAGTTAAGTCAAAGGATAAAATAATCATATAGGTGTTTGGTTTAATGCAGTACAAGGAAAAAAATTAATTAGTGACAAAAAATTCATTGCTAATTTTAGAAAATTTGTCAATAAAAAAAACTAGTAATGGAATTAATAATAAAGAAAAGTGGTAGAGCTGTCAAAAGTAGAGGGAAGTTTCTAAGAAAATGGGTGTTACTAAAATGAGGAGTTATTGTTGTGAACTGGATATATTCAAACAATAATGGTGGAAAATTTTGTCACTAGTTTAAACTTTATAAAATAGGGCATTTAGATTGGAGATAGATTTAATGTCGAATTATTTTTTTATTAGTAAATCCATTGCAAATTTTTGCAAAAAATTAAATTTTTCACTAAAGAATTTTTAAATTTTTATATAATTATCTATCCATAAATTAAAAACAAATTTTTTATTCTATCTCTAAGTTTTCACATTATTTGGCGACAAAATTAACGGTACTCAGAACATACCACTACTAATTCCATAACTAAAAATTAATTTTTCGAATTTTTAACATCAGGGTAGAAATTAATTTTGCAACATGTATTACATCACTAAATACCAAAATTATTATAGTGGTGATATCATATTATGATTTAATTCTTGAGATTATTTTTAAAGTTATGAATACACTTTAAGAGGATATTAATTTTTTTTGGGTATTGCAGAGTTTAAAAAGATGAAAAAAATATTTTATCTCATAATGTCATGTAGCGGGGACCATTCACCTCATAATTACATGTGATAGGGAACAAACTCAGTTCTAATAATATAAATAAATATACAGATTTGATGGGTGTTCATTGGGTCATCGTTACTCATGGAGTTATTTAAAAATTTTAAATAGAAAGGAATTTGTCCATTTTAATATCTCATATTTCTGGTTAGAACTAAGAAAACTTCTACCCAGTTGAATTTTGTTTAAGTTTTGTCCGCTTTGGTAAGAGCATTCGTCAAACATCTTCGTTTCTCACTTTATTTGTTTAAATTATGCTATTATAAAATGCAGTCAAACCTGGTCATTAACATCTTTGTTTCTCACTACATTTGTTTAAATTATGCTATCAAAAAATGCAGTCAAGCCCCCTCATTATATATGATTAAGCTTATTATACAAGCTCAATGCTTAAAGGAAACATCATCTCCGCGACTCACATGATGTCAGTGAAGACGTAAGACTTTTTGTCCATTTTGGATTCATGGAAGATGACTTTTAAAGCTAAAGACCATAACATTTTGGTTTCATTTTCTTAGCTAGACTAAATGGGAAAAGTATGAATAATATAAGGTCGGTAATTAATAAAATCTCAGAAACTCAATCAACAAAAAAATTGATATATACGAATCAGTCGGATCTTTTCTCGTCCTAAAATTTTTGATCTCATAATTCTTACAGCTACTTGGCTTTTGCACAAGCGAGGCTCTAGGAAAGGTCGTCGACTTCATATACTCATGCCGTTAAACAAATTTGCAAGGGAAAGTAACATCATTTTATTACTCATTTTTAAGTCAATTTTTTTTAATTCTTTCTTTTACTACGTAAAATTTATTATTATTTGCATCTTGCAATGTCAACAGGATAAAATGAAAGTTAGCAAAGGTTATAAGTAGAGGATAAATTGTCAAAGTACTAAACCTTTATTTTCTTGGTCAATGATAATAGCTCCAATTCAATGACTGCATGCGCATGTCCATTCTGCAGTTGGCGCGTAATTGGCATTATAGAAGCTAAAATATTATGGAGATCAGAGAATTTCAATTTTTTTATATTTAATTATATTAAATTTTATGAATTTATCCACCATCTTGTATATATTTAATAAGAGTTCTGGATTTGTATTTAAAATTAAATTTTAAATTTTATTTTTAATATATAATATTACTGTAATAAAAGAACAAATAATTTTACCCTAAGACATTGATCATTGCTAATATGTTACTTCCTTTTCGGTGTTGTATATATCATGAATGATTTACAGAAAAAATGAACGAATCTAAAAAATTAGTTTGGTAAATGCCTAATTAATAAAAAATGGAATGAAAGAATGACTAGCTAGCTGCATCAGAAGAGCTTGCTAGCAAATTCATCAATGGGAGATCCCTCTATACGAGAATAAGCCGATTTTCTGGCAATCTCTTTAAGCTGCGACAAGCTCCTCCCCAATTTCAAAGCCACATTCATCTCAAACAATTCCCCGTTTTCTCTTTCTTCGGTGTCTTCCTCAATCGTCTCCTGAATCGAATTTTCTAACAACTGAAAGAATCCAGCACAGTATCTGTACATCTCAGAAACCATCCCAACTTGGCCCCCGTGCTCAAAGGCATTAACTGCAGTAGCCAAAGCGCCGGCCATTACAGGAACTATAGCTGCCCATGAACCCTGGCTCACAAATCCAGATCCTACCGCTGCAATCCCAGTTAGCAAGGGCCCAGCAATGGCCAAAGTCTTGTTAACCTTCAACGCCAAGTTTCCTAGTCTTTCGTAATCTTCCATGTCTTTTCTTTTTACCACGTTGATAACTTCCATCAATTCTGTTTCCAGTTTTTCGCTCCATCCATTGTTCTCTGCCTTCTTTGATTCACGGAAACGGAGTTTATTTTTCTTCTGGGATTTATGAGCAGGCCACCAAACAGCTGGCTCAAATTTAGCGGGGAATTTGTCAAGCATTGCTCCTAACAATGGAAGTGGGTAAGCTTTGTCCAGAGCCAAAACCTTCTCCATGGCATTCTTGACGTCTTCGTTGGAAGGATTGCCAATGGCGATTATGGTTTGGATGTGGGACTCAAGCTGCCTGAACAACCTCGTAGCATTTCTTTGTTCCTCGGCAAGTTGTGAAGGCTGGATTTTGTTCATCACCAGCAACATCCCCGTGGACGCAGAGAACAGGAGAGCTGACGACAATTTTAGGGCCAACAGCGATGCACCGGCTCCGCCAGCTGTGGCGGCAACGCCGGTCAATGTTGAAGCAGTGAGAGTAATCATGTTTATGGAATTCAGAAGAAGAGTGTTCCAGCTGTTGCGTTGCTCGCCCATGTTGTTATGCATCTCTATTCGATCAGAAACTGCCTCCAGAATCGCGTAGAGTTCAGCAATGGCCTTAGAATTACTGGAAGATGGCAAAGTTTCTCGTAAATCTGTGTTGGTAGCATCGTTATCTAACGGGATTGTGTGAGTGAACGTTTTTAGATCATCAAACAGCTTTCTGCTTGGTATTTGTGGGACTGAAATCGGAATTCTTGGGAATTTGGGGACATGAATAGCAGCATTTACCCGACTTGAAGAAGAAGAAGAATAAGAAGTTGAAGTTTGTAATAAGGTAGCCATGGGATGAACTGCAAGAGCTTGTTTTTTAGTTTGTGTTGTGAATGAATGGATGACGAATGTGAGAACTGGTGGCTCATAATATTTATAGAGTAAGCAGCCGAAAGGGAAGATGGATGCAATTGCGTCCGATATAGGAAAATTAATTACATATGTATTGACTTTTTCCTGTTGGCAGTGGCTGACCGGACTCATTCATTGAAGACACAGATACTAGATACGAAAGTGAGATCTAAAATAAAATTTCAAATATATATTAAAAATTATTTATTAAATGTAGAATGATAAAATAAATTTATAAAATTTAAGTTAATAAATATAAAATATTTAAAATTTAATTTTAGATTTTATTTTTGATAATATAATATTTTGTTAACAAATATAACTAACGATCGAAATAAAGAATCCTAGAAATTCATGGAAAAGGTTTATTATAATACCTGGGATTATCAGGGGCCCCCACGCAAACGGCGGAATTCTACCCATGATGTTTCATAAGTTGATCAATCAAATATATATGTTGACGTCCAAATACTGACAAGCAGTAACATGTTGAATGTTGAACGTTCGTTGATTCAAATTTCTTGCAATTTGGAGTTTTTACTTCGTCTTAATGTTATTGCTTCAAACATCTCGTCTTTTGATATCGTGCTCTTATTGTTTGTCTGTTTTTTTATGTTTTTGTGCGCGCGGTTATTGTAATTTTCTTATATGTATAACCCAGTAAAAATGTAATTGTTTCCCCCTAAACATAAATTATATTGATCTCTCTTAGTTTGAAAATTCTACACATTATTCCAAATTTCTAAATTTTATCTATTATTATTATAAATCAATTTTATATTATCATTTATTTATGTATTATTATATTATTAAAAATTATTAAAAAATTTTTTATTGTTAATAAAAATTCTTAATTAATATTAATTTTTTAATAATGTATCATCTTTTTTATTCATTGATAGTTTAAAAAGTTTCTCAAATTTAAACTCTTATTCTAATTAAACATGTTTCATTAGGATTATAATAAAATATTGAAAGTGTTTAACAAATAGCTAATTAATTGACCGATCAAATTAAACAATTATTTTAGATATTTGATAAAAAGTTTTTTTAATCAATTAATTGATTCCCAATTATTCAATTTGAGAAAAAAAAAGGAAATTCAGCATTTTGGATCAATTGATCCATAAAAGCTTTGTAGAAAGATGAAACTATTCCTAAATTGCATAATTATATATATTTATTATTTTGCTTAAAATGTTAAAGAGAGAGGTTAAATACCAAATCTTAGACTACACAAGAAAGAGTTTAACTATTTAGTGACTAAACATTTTTTTATACGTATGCCAATTTAATATATATTGCAATGTAGTAATTCTTCATAAATAATTATTTAACTTTTCATTAATTAAATTTATATAATAAAATTTATATAAATTGACAAAATAAACATTACAATATGTTAAATAATTATTTAATAAATTTAATTTTTATATTAAAAGTAAAAAATTAATAAGATTAATTTACACACATATATAATATATAAATATGCAATAAATTTTAATAATTTATTTTTGTACAATAATTTAATAAATAATAAATTACAACAATATATCTTTTATAGCAAATATCTTAAAATGTACTTGTATCCTTATATATTATTTTACATATAAACAATAGTAATAAATAGTTAATTTTATTAAATATTTTTAGTTGATCAAATCAAATTAATTAATATAATTAGTTATCAACCAATTATTAATTGAATCAATAAACCACTATTATAATCAATTAATTGTAAAAGAGTCATTGATTCCTTTAACATTAATTTATTTTGTTAGGTCATAAGTCTGATTTATATCTCAACCAATATTTAACTACTAATGCATTATTCAACCTTTTGTGAACCTAGTTAGAAATTAGTACAAAAAATTTCCCCTTTCTTTCTCTCTCAGTTATAAGAACCAAATCTTAATATAGATGTATATATATATATGTATGTATATATACATATATATATATATATATATATATATATATATATTTATATATTTATATTTTCATTTAAGGAAATTAAGAGTTGCCATTCGAAGTCAAAATTACAATTCTCTAAGCAAACTATAATTTTTCTATGTTTCGTTACTTTTTATATTTTTGCTTATTTGTTAAATGTGTAACTTTTTTTTAAATGAGTCCTATTTTTGAATTAATTTTTAAGATAACACAATTTTTGATGATTTATTTATAAGATACGAGTTCTCTCTCTCTTTTTTTTGCGATTAAGACACGGGTTCATTTTTTTTATGATAATAAAAATAGTTTTTCTGTTATGCATCTTCCTTCTTCGATTTTTATTACCTAATAAAACTAGATGATAAAAAATTATCATTGTTACAAAGAATTTTAGTAATGATCTCCATGATCGTAAGTCCTCTTTTAGTAGAAATTCTTATCCCACTATTTCTGATGAAATACTGGTGGTAAGGACAAAGAAAACGTAGGGGATGATATTAAGAAGACTCATCCTTTCTCCATAAGAATACTTCTGGTAGGTAACAAAAGTGATGTAAAGGAATTTTACATGCAAGATAATCATGTTGAAGGGATATAGGTTGAAGATCCTCTTAAACAATTAAGAAAGAATGAAAGTAATTGTATTCATATTTCTCATACCCATATTGCATGTATAATAGGTAGCATTTTTGAACTAATAATTAATTTCTAATATATGTTTTTATATTCTAATATTATAATATGATGTGAGTTTTATATATAACCCCAATCATCTCTGCATCCGATGGTAAGAACAGTGCTCTCTAACTCAACAAGCAACACATAATACTATAAAAGCATAAGTTAATAGTAAATTTCTCTTCAAAGGAATCATATAGTAGTAATTTTATACCAAAAACATCAATTTTGACATGCTTATGCTTTTCTTTTATCATAGTAGGGTTTCATCAAGATTTTTATTGGCAACCATGTCATTGCAATATAGTATAAGTTCCTTTGTTGATATTTAGAAGTATTAACCTAATTTTTGCAACATGTGCATATTATATGTTTTTAATTATTTAGACTAAATTTAATATATGAAATTATTTCCTTGGGTGTTTATTGTATTTTTTATATTATTTTTTACTATAGAGATCCACCAAAGCCTTTGGTGAGGATAGATTTCAGCCTTGTATTATCATAAAAATTGAAAAATTATGGGTGACATTATATTTCAGTTTGTTAAAGATGTTTTCTGAGGAGGTGTTTAGAAAGTGAACAAAACTCTTATATGCCTCAAAGTTTGATAAACTAGAATTTATCAATTAATTTTGGCCTATTTTATTATCTAATGTTATTAACTAAAATTGTAATCAACCACATCGAGACTCTTTTTCCTAACTTAATTTTCTTGTATCAAGCAAGTTTTGTTCTAGGAAAATGTATCTATTACAATATTATTATTGTTCAAAAGATAATTCATTTCATAGGGAGAACAAGGAGTAAATAGGATTTCTTTACTATCAAGGTGGACTTGGAAAAGACATATGATAGATTAAATTGAAATTTTATTTGAGATGTATTACTATTGATAGAGGAAAGGAAATCAAAATTGATCATGAATTATATTCAAACTTTAGTTTTGAATCTAATATGGAGTGGAAGTAAGACTTGAAAGTTCCAAACATCCAAGGGAATCTAGTAAGGTGAACCCTATCTCCTTATATTTTCATACTATACATGGACAAGCATTCTCTTCTTGTTAGTAAAATTGTGAAAGATAAAAAATGAGTACCTTTCAAAGTGGGAAGGAATAGCCTCGATATATTCCATCTCATATTCACAAATGATCTTTTACCTTTTTGGTGAGATTACCATGAATAAAATTGAGGTGTTATTGCACACATCAGATCATTTTTCGAAGATGTTAAGTCAGCAAATCAATTATGTTAAAACTCATATCTTCTTTTCAAGAAAAGTAAAACAAGAGGTGAGATAACAAATAGTCTAGAAATGTGGTTTTGAGATGGTTGCAAACTTAGGTGTGTATTTAGGGTTCCACTCATCCATAAACAAGTCACCAAAAATACTTATTCCTTTATTATAAAAATGGTTCAAGATAAATTAGTTGCTTAAAAGATGAATTGCCTTTCTATTGTAGGAAAAGTGGTGCTAACTAAGTTAGTTATAGAAGTGTTGCTAACATACATCAAGGGTCATTTATATGGGGGACATGATAGTTTAGAGAGAAGAATTTGTATCATCCTTTGGGAGATAGTGACACTCCCTAAAGTGGCAAGACGTTTAAGAGTTAGAAATCTAAAGTCAATATGTTAAATTGAAGAACTTAATAGTATATTGCTTTTAAAACGTTGTTGTTCCAATTTGATACAATTACATCTCGCATAATTAGATAGCGTCAATAGTGCATACCTCTAAGGAAGATAATAAATGTTGGAGTGGCTTGCCTTACATAATATGAATTATGAGTTGGGTATTCTAGATTCTAAATTGTCCTTCATTGAAATAGAGAATGTTGATTCAAAGTGATGTTATGGAGATTTCTATCTCATGAGTAATTAATTTATATAATTTTGGGTTTTGACCCATTCTATTAAAAAATAATTTTATTTTTATATTTAAAATAAAAACTTTGAGTATTCTCGAGGTAAAAGGAGAGTATAAATCACATAAACTATATTTTTAATGTTAATTGGGCAAATCACATCATTAACCGTAACAAAATAATTATGTGAAAGAAGAATTGACAGAAAATTTTAATTTAAATTTATGTACAGAGGTCTTGCATATTCCACAACTAAAAGATATATTAGTGCTTAAAACAAAGGTTGATGTATATTTTTAAACTAAAAGAAGTAACACATGTGGTTAACAATTAATGAAGCTCAATTGATATCAATTTTCACTAAAATATAACACTAGTAATTTGAAATGACTTTGCCTTTCATGACAATTAATAATCATATTTAGGTTGTGTTTCGTTAGATACTTAAAATTTTGGGAGTTTTTATGTAAGTTTAATGAAAAGTCACAAAAGTGCAATATTTTATACAATATTGGTAAACAGTTGGAAGGGGAACTCTTATAAAATGTAAGATACATTTTAAAAAGTAAAGTAGTGCATCATTATAATCTTTGATGAGAAAAATGAAAGTTTAAAATTTTATAAATAATAATAACATATAATGTACTTTATCCTAAAGAGTGAATATTACGCTTTAGAGAAGTCAAATCTAAAAAATTGCACATGCATTATATATATATATATATATATATATATATATATATAAAGTTTCTTAATGTTATTTTTGAAGTTATAAATACGATGTAAGAGAATATCAACTTTGTTTTTTCACTATTGCAGAGTTCAACGAAGTGGGAAAATATTTCTCCTTATAATGATATGTGGGCAGAGACGAGCCATATCATGACAACATATGGCAGGGAACCAACCTTATTTTAATAACGTGAATGAAAAGATTTGGGGGGTCTTTATTGGGTCATCCTCACTCATGCAGTTATTAAAAAATTTTAAGTATAAAGAAGTTAGTCCATCTTAATATCTTATTTTTTGCATCAAGCATATCGTGATGTCATAAATTATGTACATCTAATCTAATCATCTCATATTTTTCTGGTTTGATCTAAGAAACTTCTACCCACTTGAATGTTGTTTAAGTTTTGCCTGCTTTGGTAAGAGTATTCGTCAAACATTTTCGTTTTTCACTATATTTGTTTAAATAATGCTGTTGAAAAAAATGCCGTCAAACCTGGTCATTATTTATGATCAAGCTATACAAGGCCAATGCTTAAAGAAAAGATTGTCTCCGCGACTGACATCAATTAGCAGTATAATGTCATTCCATATTATTCATTTTTTTATTTTAAGACTTTACACATGGTGCAAAATTTAAACTTAAAATATTGCATATGTATTTAGTAATTTGTGACTCAGTGACTCATATTATAAAATAGAGAAAATTTTTAAATACCTACTTCAATATCTTTACTAACTTTGAAAATTTGTAAATCAAATCCTTAAATTAATAAAAAAATTTACAATTATTACCCACCATTCACTTAATTAACATTTTTATTAAATTGTGTAACGTTTTGATTAATACTATTATATATTATTTTATTATATCATTTTTGCATCTAATTTTATAACTTATTTTTAAATATTTAATTAAAATTCTATATACTGAATTTAATTTTTATTAGTCATATAACATGAAAATTATGTGAAAAATATAATAAAATGATATACAATGATACTGTAATTCTTATTTTAAAACTTCTTAAAAATATGTAATTTAATAAATTAGTTAATTAAGTAGATAATGAATGTTAATTAATTAAAATATATATGTAATTTAAGAGTTTTATTTTATTGTATCATTTTTTGCATATAATTTTGTAATTCATTTTTAAGTATGTAATTAAAATTCTATATATCTAATTTAAATTATTATATAACATAAAAATCATGTAAAAATGATATAATTTAAATGATATGCACTAATAAAGTAATATTATAATTCTTGTTTAGAATTTTTTGAAAAAATCACGAATTTAATAAAATAATTAATTAAGTAAATAATAAATACTAATTAATATTAAGTTTTGTATAGTTTAATAATTTAATTTTTCATGTTTTTAAAATTTGATCGAGTAAAATACAACTACCCTAAAATTAATTAGAATAAAAAATATAAAAGAAGCTCAGTAATCATTAAAAGGAAAAAAAGGGTAGTGCGTGATGCAATACGTAAACGAAGATGCTAGATTTTTTGTCCATTTTGGATGATGGCCAATGAGATCGAAACCATATGAACCTTCGGGTTTCATTTTCTTAGCTAGAATAAATGTGAAAAGTATGAATAATATATGGTTGGTAATAAATAAAAAGCCAATGTTGTATACTTTAAAAATGAAATTCAAAATTAAGTATCAAATATAAATTGAGGAATATCAATCAATAAACAGAATTATTAGATAAATTTATAAAATTTAATTTAATAAAAATAAAAATTTTAAAATTTAAATTTAAATATTATTTTTGGTGATGTAATATTTTTATCAATAAAAAACTCAAAAACTCAATCAACTACAAAAGTTGATGCAAATTAATCAGGTTTTTCCACTTCCTAGAATTTTTGTTCTCATATGAAAGAAATTAAAATTACAATTTTGCAATATTGCCTCATCTTATCTTCCATATTATGGCATTAGAAAACTTAAAATAATTTACAAAAATTGATTATGAAAGATGACATATGCGTATTATGTAAATCCATCTCTTAGCGTTAATATCACAAAAGATAAAATAGGAGATTAATTGTTTCAATAATCGTTGTGTTTGCGTAATAAGGGGGATCAATGGAGAACTTAAACCTTAGACACTTGAGATGTGAGATAGGCACTCCTTATTTATAAACTAATTTGAATTGTAAATTATGTCCATGGATTGTAATTACATGATTGTGCTTTCATGTTTACCCTTAAGTCTTTTGGTTAGTAGATTTACAAGTATATGAACCGTGAAAATTAAGTAATATACTCACATATTTTTCTCTCTTACAAATAGTTACTTTAATTTGAAGTCCTTCACATAGGCAAATTCATCATTGTTGAGAAAAAATTCATGATAGTGACATCGTCACAACATAAATCTACTTAGAATTAGGAAACACCAAACTTATTAACTTGATAAGGAAATTATAACACATGACATGTCTTGCCCTTTTATAAAGTTTATTATAGTTGACTATATAATAATTTCAGAATACAATGCCTCTTGATATATATCCAATTACAATTTCATTATTACCTAGACAATATATAAAGTAAGTTTAAGTAACATATATATATATATATATATATATATATGAGATCTCCTGATCTCCATTAGATCAATGTGAAATTAATTGTATCACTCGAATATAGGATGGTTTGCAATCTAAAGTTGTTTTTCATAAACAGTGGGTTACATATGACTGATGCATATAGCATAATTGTTATCACTTAGTAAAATACTTGGGCCTTATAAATTTTGATTTTATCAAATTAGCAAATATGAGAGCAAACTAATGTATCAAAATTTTTTAATACTTGGGACCTATGTAATGGGCCCCCCATACAAATAATGTTGGTCTTATTATACTTTATTCCTAAGCTTTTAATAATTTTGTACAAAGTACTTTGTCTTAATTAAAAATGCATATTCACACTATACAGATCTAGAATTACAAAAAATGCCTATTTTTTCTAATTTATTTTGCTCTCTTAGTTTCAATCTTTCTCACATATCTTATTAAGTTATAAGACTATACTTTCTTTTTAGTTAACATCACTCCTATTAAAATGAATTGCTTTAGACTATAAGTGAGTTTTAAATATTTCTAAAAAGGAAACTCTTTGTTGTCTTTGAAAACTAACCTAACCCAGAACCTATAACTCTATTTAGTATCCCTTTTGTAGTCAAAATTATAGGTTCACATTGGATAAAACCATAAGAAGTAGCTGAATTAGTTAATAATGGAGTTGGCATGTATTATTTTTCACTCCTATTATTTAGGTATTTTGACAGCACCCACTACAAAAAATATCATAAAACAATTTAAAAAATTTAGAGATAGTTTCAAAACTTTGATAAATATAAAAATAATTGAGATATGTACCAAGCCAAATACTTTATTTAATTTCACAAAACAAGATGAAACATCCATCAAGCATAAATAAGATAAGTTCATAATTGAAAAATAAGATAAAAAATACAAAAATTCTTTTAAGTACAAGCTTAATGAAAACAACCATATTTAACTAGTGAGCTTTTCTTTCATATTTCTTCAACTCTTTCTTTTTTTCCTCTAACCATTTCTTACATTTGAAGTAATGTACTTTCTTGTTCCTAAATTTCTAGCCAAATTGACACTTGCCCTTAGATTGATCTTATTTAGGTTTTAAACAATCATCAATTTTCTCTTTCTTTCCATTATTTAAAAACTTCCCACGTTATCTTTAAAAAGTTCTCTCACTTCTTGTCTAAAAGGAGAATCATGAACCACCAAATTAATTGCATAATTTTTCCCTTTTCTTATGTGTTCCTCCATTTAACTTAAAATGATTATTATGTTATTCATTGTCCATTCACCCTTTTAAGCATAATAAATAGCCTTTTAAATATCAAACTGTGAAGACAGCGACTCTCAAACTCTCTAAATAAAGAAATCATCATCAAGATGAAGTCCCTAGGTTTTCAATTTGTTACGATAATTATTAAGTTTTAAAATGTGATCTCAAAGTCCACTGATTCCATTATAAAAGGTCTTTTCAAGTAGTGAGAGATAGTAGTCCTTTTGTGCTTTGTCAAATTCTAAATTTTTCTGCCACGTATTCCTAAAAAGTTTTTACATCTATGGTATTAGCCATGGGGATGCCTTCTCTAATTGCTAGGTCAAGTGAATACTTTAAGATTATTAAACATATCCAATTTTCACATCTTGCTTTCACATTTGTAGTCAAATTTGGTTCAAATTTGGGTTCTAGTTATTGATTGCCATATCCAACCTGACAATTGCTAGGTACAATCTTACATATTCAGCCTATTCATTATAATTTATCCCATGTAATGTCTTTATAGAAGTTAATTGCTTGTGCAAAGTAATTGAAGAAAATGTATCAAACTATTAATGCATGTACATACTCAATCATGCTCTCATCTTCCTTTCAATCATGTAATTCCTTATAGTGTTGTATTGTAAAATTCAATATTGAAGGGTATTTAAGAACTTTAAAACAAAATACAAGAGTCAAATGTCATGTTCTTAAAATACTAACATTGAAGAGCATTTAAGTAATTTAGATGTACAATATTCAACTCTATACTTACATTATAGCTAACCAATTGTATTAATAACATAATGCCAAATGGCATTTTTATCATTAATATAGCCTTTGCCACTTTAAATAATTTTCCTTATCAAAAATCAAATAAAAAATTTATGCAATTAGCCCTATGAAGGCAGGTGCATAATTACATGAATTTTTCATAGCATAATGTAACTCAATAGCAATTTTCTTTTAATAAATACAGCTCCAAAAAATTACAATATACATACAATATCCAAAAAATTCTACAAAAATTTTAGAAAGTGAAGGATATGTCAAAGAATATATAGTAAAATTTTTGACTTAAAATAAGCACATTTAGATATTCAAATAAAATAGGTAAAGATTAATCAAAATCATTTTTATTTTAAAAAATTTTAAAAAAATGCCCATCGAGAAGAGCTCAGAGAGTGGAGCTCGATGGCATGTACACTATTGCCAGCCTCCACAGTAAGGTGGCGCATGGTCCCCATATGCTGGTTGTGCAATTAGGTGTGCAACATGGGCACTATAGCACGTCTTCAATAGCCAAAAGCTTTGTATGTAGATCGATTCAACTCGATTCTAAGCTAGTATGTAACCTAATAGTTCAAGCCATTTTCACACGATCCCATGCATGATTTTTGTTAGTTTCTTATCCAAATTTTTTTCCTAAACTTCCTATTGCCCAACCTTACAATCTCTAACCTAGAATACCCGAAAAAAATTGTAGTTTTAAAATTATCAAAATGGCACTTTTGGCCATGGGGGTTTCAGGTTTCTAAAGGAATTTTTTTAAGCATTTTATGAAACTTCTCTAGTACATTGATGTCTTTAAAGATTTGATCTTATTTATCCATATTCCATTCTTAAATTTCAAATTCATAGAAATTCATCAATGGAGTTTTTTGAATGGGTTCTAATTTTTTTTTGATAAAATGTGTTATGCAATCTCTACTAATTCTCATGGTTCTATGCTAATTTTCTATGAAGACTAGAATCTTCATGGTCATTATAGTAGAATCATACATCTACTAAATTTACATATCATTCTAATACACAGAACTATACAAACAATTTTCATGGTAGAAGAATAGCAAATTTTCGAACAATTATAGAGGCATAGACATGATTCGAAATTCCTCCAAAATCATGTCTAAATATGTAACTTAAAAATAATAAATAGAAATAATTTTTAGTTATTTTCTGAACTTATTTTCTTATTTTAGATGTTAGTTTTGTAATTAAATAAAATATTATCAACTATGATCTAATCTTAATTTTTCTTCAATCCAAAAATTAATTTTTGAGAATAAGAAAATATTTTTTAAAAATAATTTTTGAGTATAATTTTTAAAAACATAAAAATAAAAATATATCAAAATACACTTTAACTCTTTTAGCAACTTCTATATTTGTATAATAGGGTAGATCGATAGAATACTCAAACTCTAAATACTTGAGATGTGAGATAGGTACTCCTTATTTGTAAACTAATTTGGGTTGTAAATTATGTCCATCATAAAATTTATACCCATATTATCAATATTGAGCTAAGTACCCATTTGCTTATTAGTTAAGTCATACAGGGCCTCATAATAGTAATCCTAATTCATTGATAAATTATATATAGTTCATAAATTATTTAACACATAATTCTTACAGCTAGCCTTTACACAAGCGAGGCCCTGGGAAAGGTCGTCGACTTCGCATTCTCATGCTGTTAAACAAATTTGCTAGGAACAGTAACATAATTTAATTTCTTATTTTTAGGTTAAACATTTTTTTATTCTTTGTTTTAGTACGTAAAATTTATTATTATTTGCATTTTGCATGTCAACTAGATGAAAAAGAAAGCGAAGGTTGTAAGTAGATGATAAATTGTCAAAGCACTACACCCTTAATTTCTTGGTCAAGGCTATTAGCCACATTTCATTGACTGCATGCACGTATACTTTCTGCAGGTGGTGCTTAATTGGCATTTATAAAAACAAAAATGCTAGAAAATGAGATTCGAAGCTTCCGAATATTTTTATATTCATTAAATTAAACTTTATAAATTTATCTTATTATCCTATATAATAATAATAATAATAATAATAATAATAATAATAATAATAATAATCTTAAATTGCATTCAAAATTTAATTTCAAAGTCTATTTTTAATGTATTACTATTACAAAATTTTAATTTTACACTGGTGCATGGATATTAGTAGAAGGCAAAACAAACGTCTATATTGGCACATGAGATTTTTGAAATTATCAAGATTAATAAAATAATAGTTAATAAATATAATTCACATCTATTTTGATATAGTAACATATTTGAAATTCTTGATAATTTAAAATGATGGCTTTTTATTTAACCAATATCATATGGTATGACATTTGAAAAATATTGGGAAAATTGGAAAATTTAAAATGTTAATTTTAGAATTAATGTCTATTTAGATATGTTGACATTATTATAATTGTTAGAAAATTTAAGAAAATGATTTTTTTTAATTAATCTCATAATGTATAGTGTTTAAATATTGTTGAAAAAATAAGAAAATTTAAAATGTTAATTTTAGAATTCATCATAATTTATTTTAATGTAATGACATTTTTGAAATTATAAGAAATTTTAAAATATCAATTTTTAAATTTAATTGATATCATAATATATGACATTTAAAGATTGTAAGGAAAATAAAAAAAAACTTTAGAATTCACTGATATCCATTTCAATGCAATGATATTTTTTACATTATTAGAAAATATAAGACACTAGTTTTTATGTAATTGATGTTAAAATGTATAACATTTAAAGGGTGATAGGAAAATAAGGAAAACCTAAGACATTGATTTTAGAAATAACCAATATATAAAGGTATTAAAGTCTAGTAAAAGTTCTTAATATCATGATATTTATATGTTAAAGCATGCCTTATTCTTTTTTTTTTTATCACTATTATTCTCCTTCTTATTTGTTCTCAAACTTAATCTCTGTTTGCATCTAACTCTATCTACAAAACTTTAAATGTTACTCTATCCTTCATCACATGTTAGTAAGTTGCCAGTACTCTTTTAATTAGTAACAAGCATGAAACAAAAGTCACACCAATTCAAACATGTAAAAGATGTCTTTTTTTTCTTCTATTTTTCTCAAATCTTCAACTTTTCTATTCTTGTGATTTTTATAAAAGTTTTTTAAGAGATTTTTTATTGTGTTTCCCTTATATAAATTTTTATGTTTATTTGAGTGTTAAATACTTATTATATATTTGATAAAATGTTATAGTTGAAATCGAAGTAGCCTAATAACAATAAAAGATGGGAAAAAAATGGAAAAAGTTCATGAAACGATCATTTTTTTGATTTAAAGAGAGGTAAAACCTCCTATAGATGAATAGATTTCAAAAGGTTATATGAAATTAACACAAAATTCACTTTAAATGGATAACAAAACATGAAATTATGACCTTTTAAAATTTTTAGGTCAAAATACATGTTTTTGTATGAAATGTTGAATTTATTTAATTTTGACTATAGATATTCTAGTGAAAAAGGCAAAAAATTGATTTTAAAAATAATGTATTTAATAAATATTTCACATTGATTATTTATTAAAAATTAAAATTTTTAACTTTGCACTCATTATGAATACTCCGTCTTACCAAAAATGATGATATTTTTTTATAAGAATTGATATTGTTTTTTTTTTCACAATGATGTCATAATTGACATAAAATATTTTCTATAGTGCTTAATAGAATATTGGTTGTGAAATCTTCTAAACATCCAATGTTCACCATTGTAGCCCATAGAGCTTTGTTGTTATAAAAATGAACAAATGATTTTACCCTAAAACATTGATCATTGCTAACATGTTACTTAAGGATGACCTTACAGAAAAAAATGAAAGAATACAAACAATTAGTTTGTTAGATGCTTAATTAATCAAAATGGAATAAAAGAATAATCCGCAAGATCAGAAGAGCTTGCTAGCAAATTCATCCAGCGGAGATCCCTCTATCCGAGAATAAGCCGATTTTCTGGCAATCTCTTTAAGCTGCGACAAGCTCCTCCCCAATTTCAAAGCCACATTCATCTCAAACAATTCCCCGTTTTCTCTTTCTTCGGTGTCTTCCTCAATCGTCTGCTGAATCGAATTTTCTAACAACTGAAAGAATCCAGCACAGTTTCTGTACATCTCAAAAACCATCCCAACTTGCCCACCGTGCTCAAAAGCATTAACTGCAGTAGCCAAAGCGCCGGCCATTACAGGCACTATAGCTGCCCATGAACCCTGGCTCACAAACCCAGATCCTACTGCTGCAATCCCAGTTAACATGGGCCCAGCAATGGCCAAAGTCTTGTTAATCTTCAACGCCAAGTTTCCTAGTCTTTCGTAATCTTCCATGTCTTTTCTTTTTACCACGTTGATAACTTCCATCAATTCTGTTTCCAGTTCTTCTCTCCATCCATTGTTCTTTGCCTTCTTTGATTCACGGAAATGGAGTTTATTTTTCTTCTGGGATTTACCAGCGGGCCACCAAACAGCTGGTTCAAATTTAGCGGGAAATTTGTCAAGCATTGCTCCTAACAATGGAAGTGGGTATGCTTTGTCCAGAGCCAAAACCTTCTCCATGGCATTCTTGACGTCTTCGTTGGAAGGATTGCCAATGGCGATTATGGTTTGGATGTGGGACTCAAGCTGCCTGAACAACCTCGTAGCATTTCTTTGTTCCTCGGCAAGTTGTGAAGGCTGGATTTTGTTCATCACCAACAGCATCCCTGTGGCCGCAGAGAACAAGAGAGCTGACGACAATTTTAGAGCCAACAGCGATGCACCGGCTCCGCCAGCGGTGGCGGCAACGCCGGTCAATGTTGAAGCAGTGAGAGTAATCATGTTTATGGAGTTCAGAAGAAGAGTGTTCCAGTTGTTGCGTTGCTCGCCGACGTTGTTATGCATCTCTATTCGGTCAGAAACTGCCTCCAGAATCGCGTAGAGTTCAGCAAGGGCCTTAGAATTACTGGAAGATCGCAAATTTTCTCGTAAATCTGTATTGGTGGCATTGTTATCTAATGGGATTGTGTGAGTGAATGTATTTAGATCATCAAACAGCTTTCTGCTTGGTATTTGTGGGACTGAAATCGGAATTCTTGGGAATTTGGGGACATGAATAGCAGCATTAACCCGACTTGAAGAAGAAAAAGTTGAAGTCTGTAATAAGGTAGCCATATGGGATGAACTGCAAGAGCTTGTTTTTGGTTTGTGTTGTGAATATGAGAATTGGTGGCTCATAATATTTATAGAGTAAGTAGCCGATAATGAAGATGGATGCTATTGGGTCAGATATAGGAAAATTAATTTCAAATGTATTGACTTGGTCCAGATGGCAGTAGCTGACCGGACCATTTCTTGTATGACAAATCCTAGGCTTGACAAATCGCGGATGTTGTTAATTGGAATATGAGATTAGGTTTTAAAGGTATATTAAAGATCGTTAATTGAATATATAGTGATAAAACAAATTTGTAAGATTTAATTTAATGAATATAAAATATTTAAAATTTAATTTAATGAATATATATGTTGAAGTTCAAATACTGGCTAGTAGTAACTTGTTGATTGTTGAACGTTCGTTGATTCAAATTTCTTGCAATTTAGAGTTTTTACTTCGTCTTAATGTTATTGCTTCAAACATCTCGTCTTTTGATATCATGCTCTTATTGTTTGTCAGTTTTTTATATTTTTGTGCGGTTATTGTATGTTTTTTTATATTTATAACTAATATTGTCTCTCCTTAACTAAACAAAAATTATATCGATCTCTCTTGATTTGAAAATTCTATACATTATTCCAAGTATTTAAATTTTATTTATTATCAATATAAATTAATTTTATACTCTTATTCACTCATAATTGCTATGTCATTAAAAAAATATTAATATTTTTTTACCATTAATAAAAAAATTTAATTAATTTTAATTTTTAATAAGGTGTCATCTTTTTTTTTCATTGATAATATAAAAAGTTTCTCAAATTTAAACTCTTATTCCCATTAAACACGTTTCATTAGGATCATAATAAAACATTGAAGGTGTTTCGCAAATTCTTGATTAGATGGTTGATCAAGTCAAACAATTGTTTTAAGTGCTTGATAAAAAGTTGTTTCAATCAATTGATTGATCCCCAATTAGTCAATTTGAAAAAATTAGAAAATTCAGCATTTTAGGTCAATTGATTTATAAAAGCTTTGTAAAAAGAAAAAATTACTTCTAAATTGCATATGTACATACATTAATTATTTCTTTTAAAATGTTAAAGAGAAAAGTTAAACATGAAACCTTAGACGATATAAGAAAGAGCTTAATCATTAAGCGACTAAATATTTTTAATTATAAGTATATTAATTTAATATATATTACAATGTAATAATTCTTCATAACTTATAAATAATTATTTGATTTTTATTGATTAAAATTATATAATAAAATTAATATAAATTGACAAACAAACATTACAATATGTTAAATAATTATTTAATGAATTTAAATTCTTTTCACATTAAGAGTAAAAAAATTAATAAGATTAATTTATACATATATATAATACATATATACACAATAAATTTTAATAAATTATTTTTGTACAGTAATTTAATAAATAATAAATTACAACAATCTATCTTTTATAACAAATTTTAATTTATAAAAAACATATAAAATTTAAAATGTTATTAAAATAAAATAATATGCTTAAATAAATGTAAAAATATACTCATGTCTTTTTATATTTTTTTAAATATAAATTATTGATAATAAATAGTCAATTTTATTAAAATTTTTTATTTAAATAACTAATATTATTAACTAATCAAATTAGCTAATATAATAAGTTATTAACTAACTATTAATTAAATTAGTAAATTGATACTATCATTAATTGATTATCAAACAAAATTATTAATTCCTAAAATATTAATTTATTTTTTGTTAAGCCATGTTCTCAAATCAAGATTGGCTTAACCAGTTCCAGCACTTGAAAGAGAAAATGGTTTAATGTGACCTTTAAATTTGAATTAGGCAAAAACACAAGTTGACTTGGCCAAACTTGGTAAAAACCTAATTGAATTGGCAACCTAGGTGACTTGGCTCATTCCTTTTTTTTTTTTTTTGCTTTTGTCTTAAAGATTTATTATATGTTTAAAGAGTAAAATAGATGAAATTTCTTAAATTATATTAACTATTATATTATTTGAAACGCTTTGTAAATATTAGTTTTGCTTAAAATGATCTTTCAGTGAGTGATTATGAAATATTTCACAATATAACTATCTCTTAAACTATCTCAATTAATTTATATTTTTTACATTTTGAGATTTATAACTTGATCATCTATTTATCACAATATGAATTATTATTATATTTTTATATTAAAATATATATTAGAAGTAGTATTTTGGTAGTATATTTAAACCTATTAAAATATGAATTCCTAATAAATAATAGTTTTACAATTTGAATACAAGACATTATACTTCAACAGTTTAGAAGTTTTTAATATCAATTTTTCTATTAATTATTTCTTCTACTACTACATTACTTATAATTGTAATAAGATCGATATTTATTCATGTATTAAAAAATACTAATAAACTTATACTAATTAAATAAATTTATTTATATATATAATATAATTTTTCATATATAAAAATACAACAATTGGTTCCATAATCTAATTTAACTGATTGAACTAATCCAATCTTGACTCACTCATCTTGCTAAATCGATAACTAGTCCAACTTTGAGAATATTAACAATCATAAGTAGGATTTATATCTCAACCAATATTTAAATATTAATGCATTATTCAACTTTTTATGAACCTAATTAGAACTTAATACCAAAAATTTCCACTTTCTTTCTCTATCGTTATAAGAATCAAATCTTTAAAAAAAAATATTTTTATCTAAGGAAATTAAGAGTTGCCATTCAAAGTCAAAATTACATTTCTCTAATTGACTAATTTTTATATATTTTATTATTTTTTATATTTTTCTTATTTGTTAAATGTGTCATTTTTTTAAATGAGTCCTATTTTTGAGTTAATTTTGAAAATAACAAAATTTTTGAAGATTTATTTGTAAGATTTGAGTTCTTTTTTTTTGTGATTAAGATACAACTTCATTTTTTTTATGATAATAAAAATAGTTTTTCTACTATGCATCTTCCTTTTTCGATTTTTATTACCTAATAAAACTAGGTGATAAAAAATTATCATTGTTACAAAGAATTTTAGTAATGACGTCCATGATTATAAGTCCTCTTTCACTATAAATTCTTATTCCCCTTTCTTTGTGGAGTACAATAAGGATCTACCAAAGCCCTTGGTGAACATGGGTTTCTAGCCTTGTTCTATTATAAAATTTAGAAAATTATGGGCGATACTGTTTCAATTTGTTAAAGATGTTTTTTGAGAAGGTGATGTTTAGGAAGTGAACAAAACTCTTATATACCTCATTTTATAGCTTGATAAACCAGAATTTACTAATTAACTTTAGCTCATTTTGTTATGCAACATTATCTGTAAATGTATCACTAAAATTGTAGTCAAGGGGATCAAGCCCCTTTTTCCCAACTTCATTTCCTTGTACCAAGCAAGCTTTAATTCAGGAAGGAGTATCAATAACAATATTGTTATCATTCAAGAGATAATTCATTTTATGAGGACAATGAAGAATAAATGGGGTTTCTTTACAACCAAAATGGATTTAGAAAAAGCATATAATGGATTAAATTAAGATCTTATTGAAGATGTATTATTGATGATCAATTTAAGCAAAGGAAATAAAAATTGATCATAAATTGTGTTCGAACTTTAGTTTTGAATTTAATGTGGAGTGGAAGTAAGACTAAAAAGTTCCAACCATCTAAAGAAATCTAGCAAGGTGAACTTTATCTTCTTACATTTTTGTGTTGTGTATGGAGAAGTTATCTCACAATATTACTAAAGTTGTGGAAGATTAAAAATGAGTTCCTTTGAAAGCAAGGAAGAATAGCTTTAATATATCTCATCTCATTCTAGTAAATGATCTCTTACTTTTTAGTGAGGTTACCATTAATCAAATTGAGGTACTATTGCATACATTGGATTATTTTTCTAAGATGTCAAGCTAGCGAGTTAATTATGTTAAAACTCATATCCTCTTCTTGAAAAGTGTAAAATAAGAGGTGAGACAACAAATAGTCCAGAAATGTAGTTTTAAGATGATTGCAAACTTTGATATTTATCTAGGGGTTTCCATTCATCCATAAACAAGTCACTTGAAATATTTATTCCTTTATTGCCAAAAATGTTCAAGATAAATTAGCAATTGGAAGACAAATTGACTTTCTATGGCAAGAAGAGTGGTGCTAGCTAAGTTTGTCATGGAAGCATTGCCAACATACATCGTGTAAGTAACATTTATTCCTTCTATTACTCTAGCTGAGATAAAGGAACATCAATGATCATTTATATAGGTCATGATAGTTCAGAAAAGAGAATTCATATCATATTTGGGAGATAATGACACTCCCAAAAGAAGTAAGAGGTTAAGGTGTTAGAAGTCTAAAGTGGATATGTTAAATTGGAGAACTCAATGGTATATTGCTTTTAAACATTGTTATTCCAATGTAATATAATTACATCTCACATAATTAGATAGTGTCAATAATGCATACTTATAGAAAAGATAATAAATGTGGAATTAGCATGCGTTGCATGGTATGAATCATGAGTTAGGATTGTGGATTTTAGATTGTTATTGGGGTTTCTGTCTTATGAGTAGTTAATTTGTATAGTCTTTTTATTTTTTGGACTTTGGCCCTTTTGTTTTAAAAAAAGAATTTTATTTTTGTATGTAAAATAAAAACTCTGGATATTCCTAAGGCAAAAAGAGAGTATAAACCATATAAAGTGTATTTTTAATATTATTTTTCAAAAAATACTGACTCTTAATTGAGGGATAGGCTAAGTAATGAGCTGGGTATTGCTCATAGTGGGGAATTAGGTAAATATTTAGGGGTTAAAATTAAATCAAATTACAAAATGGTGATTTTTAGTTTTTTGTTAACAAACTAAGAGAAAGAATCCATGAATGTTAGCCTAAATTTTTGTCTTGAGCTGGTAGAGTCATTTTAATTAGCTCTATTTTGTTTACTTTGCCCTTATATCATTTTCAAATTACTAAGATTCTTGAAGGAATTGTGGCAAGATTAGACTAGGTTATTAGAAATTTCTCTAGGAAGGGGGTTCAATTGAAGGCAGGAACTAGCTTTAGTTAAATGGGAGGTAGTTACTCTTTTGAAGGATAAAGAGAGCCTTAGGATAAGGATTTTGTTTCTATAAATATAGCCATGATGGGCAAATTAGCTTGGAATTTTATTTGTAATCATCAATTTCTTTGGATGGAGGTTCTTAGGAGTAAATACTTGAATTTTAACAATGTCAACCAGATAAAGAAAAATAGATGCTATTCACATAATTGGAAAGTTTTTAAAATGCACCACTAACATAGTCAAGGTAGGTTTGAACTGGATGGTTGATAATGGGGATAAAATTTATTTTTGGCATGATAAATGGCTTAAAACTAAATCTCTTAGTGAATGCATACAAGGGTTATTAACCCAAGCTGAATTACATGTAAAAGTTAAAGATCTAATTCAAATTGGAGCTTGGAATTTAGATAAAATTTCTTTTTCTTTACCTATTGATATAAAAAATGCAATCATGTTAACACTCGGACGAATAAACGATTCAAATAGCGGGTTGTTCATTTTCTGCGTTACCTCTCGCCGCGTGGAACAATAGTAGTCGTGTCATGATCGAATCTGCGGTGTAATATTTAGAAATGCCCAGAATCGAATTCATGGTTAAAGTATATGAACAATTAAAAAAAAAACAGTTAGATATAAAATAAAACAGACTTCTATTTCCTCTTGACAATCCTCAAAGCCTTTTAAGGGTTCCATTGATTATTGATAGGCTTGCCACTTCAAGATTTTCCCGCATCATCATATGCTACTGCATGAACACCGAGAGCAGCGCGACCAGAAGGATCATGATTTTTTAACCAAGCTGCATCCCATTCTACAGCTTTTGCAGTAATGCATGCAATGCTAGGGCCTACTGGAAAATTATTATATAAATTATTATTTAAAAATAAATTTAATTATTTAATATAATTTAAAATTATTTTATTAAAATCATACAATTTCATGTAGGAATAAGAAAGTAAACTCTCAATAATGAACAAAATAAAATATTGTTATTTGGATATCTTTTATCTTTAAGTCTTCCAATATTTTATAACCACCTAAATTATCAACTTGTGTGGCTCTTATCTATCATCTGTATATACCTTCTTATTTTATGATACAATTTGTAAGAGATTAATTCCTACCTAGAAAAGGAAAAAAGAAGAAGAGACATTAGTAAAACTGCCGGAGAAATTGTCAAAGTGAGTACCTTGGTCAATTCTAATAACACCAATAATGTTCAAAGATGTAATTTTCTATATTCATGCGGGGTACGGTTTGATCTAAGCCAGCTTTCTCTTCTTAAATGCGCAAAGTGGTGATTTTCTTTGGTAACTCGAAAGTTTTGATTCACACATAAAGTAAATCTGCATGGAATTGAACATTTTAAAAAATAATTTTTTTTAAAGATACTCAAATTATTTGCTTTATTATCTAAAATCAAAGTTTTTATAAAAGGTTCCTTTTTATTTAGGAGAAGATAGATAAGTGACTTTTCTTATTTAATAAAAATAATTTATTTTTATTTGTCAATTAGTGTTTAATTATATAATTCATTTATTTTTTATATTTTCAAAAGTTACTCATGATGATATAATTTTTTACCAACCAAACAATTTGCCAACATCTATGATGTATATTAGTTTCAAATTAAGGTACTGCGGTTAATTATTCAAATGATTATCTATACTTTAAAATTTTGAAATTAGATATTTCTATTATTTTGCGTTCCTTGGATATCCATCGTTAAATTTCCCTTTTTTTTTTTTTTGACTTGACAAGCTGATGATATTTGTAAGATATCCAAAGTATTTTAGCTACTAATATATATACGAGGAGAAAAACTAGAGTCATGTTAATTAGGCCGGAAATTGTCAAACCAATTATCTTGACTGCTCAGTTCAATGCAGTTGATTTTGCAATTTTGTAATTACATTCTAATCCTTGTGCAGTTTTGCACAAAGAAGAACATTGCAACTATAGACAAAAAGACGTATAAAAACAAAACTGAACTGTATCAGAAGAGCTTGCTAGCAAATTCATCAATGGCAGATCCCTCTATCCGACAATAAGCCGATTTTCTAGCAAGCTCCTTAAGCTGTGACAAGCTTCTTCCTAATTTCAAAGCCACATTCATCTCAAACATTTCCCCGTTTTCTCTGTCCTCTATGTCTTCCTCCATTGTCTCTCTAATCGAATTTTCCAACATCTGAAAAAATCCAGCACTGTTTCTGTACATCTCAGAAACCATCCCAACTTGACCACCATGTTCAAAGGCATTAACTGCTGTTGCCAATGTCCCAGCCATGACAGGCACCATGGCTGCCCATGAATCCTGGCTCAAAAATGCAGACCCCACTGCTGCAATCCCAGTCAGTAAAGGCCCAGCAATGGCCAAAATCTTGTTCACATTGAGAACCATGTTTCCCAGTCTCTCATAATCCTCAATGTCTTTTCTCTTCACCACTTCAATGACACTTTCTAACTCTGTTTCCAATTCTTCACTCCATCCATTCTGCATCTTCTCTGTTGTCATTTTCCCGACTACTTTCTTTTCCTGGAATTTATTTCCAATTTGGGAATCAGGCCACCAAACTTCGGGCTCAAATTTCGCAGGGAATTTGTCGATCATAACTCCCAGCAGAGGAAGTGGAAAAGCTTTGTCAAGAGCCAAAACCTTCTCCACGGCATCTTTAACATCTTCCTCGGCTGGATTTCCGAGAGCAATTTTAGTTTCAATGCGTGTCTGAAGCTGCTTGAACAATCTCGTGGCGTTTCTTTGTTCCTCCGCGAGCTGTGAAGGCTGGATTTTGTTCATCACCACCAACAATCCAGTGGCCGCGGAGAACAGGAGTGCGGATGATAATTTCAGAGCCAGGAGCGGTACGCCGGCCGAGCCAACGGCGGCAACGCCAGCCATGGTGGAAGCTGTGAGAGTGATCATGTTGATGGAGTTCAAGAGAAGGGTGTTCCAATTGTTGCGTTGCTCTCCGATGTTGTGGTGCATTTCAACTCTGTCGGCTATGGCTTCCAAGATTGAATAGAGTTGAACTCTGGTTTTTGAATTACTAGAAGAAATTTGTGGATTTTCTTGTGATTGCTTGGTGATGAAATTGTTTTCGAACAAAGGGATGGTGTTTGTTTGTGAGAATCCGTTCAGCTCCTCAAACAGCTTTTTGCTTGGTAGAATTGGAATTGAAGTACCAGAGATATATGGGTGTTTTGGTACATTGAAAGAGGCACTGACTTTATTTGAAGAAGAATAAGAAAGCAAGGTGGAAGCTTGTAAATAAGCCATGGATGAACTACAAAGAGCTTGCTGGTTTGGACTACAAGGGATTGGTGATTCATATTTATATTGACTTACATAGAAGTAAGAAAGGAGCAGGGTGGAAGGAGAAAAGTTGACTTTGACTTGGTCCACATATTATTACTATTTGGGTGACTCTTTCCCGGTTCAAAATCCATCCCCAAACGAACATGACATGACGTCGTATTGGGCTATTGACAAATTAAGGGCAATTGGTCTTCACACGCTCTGTGAAATTTTACCTTTGGTTGAAATTGAGAAAATTCTACTCAAGAGTGGTAGGTGTCTCAAAGATCATTGCTCATTAATTGTTATGTTCGGATGAAATCGACACTTGTAATCGATTAACATACATATTTTCGTTGAGCTTTATTATGCAAGTTAGTCTAGCTGTGAAGTATGAAAGGTACGTTAAATGCCTAAATTTTAATCAAAAGTTATCTATGATTTGAATTATTTGATTATGTAATGCATTAATATGGATAAAGTAAGAATCTTATTTTATTTACGGTTATGATGGTACATATAAATGTCTATTACATTTAGACGTAAGAACAATATTGTACTAAATATTACTTGGAGTGAAATAGTATCATTATTGTTTCTAAGAGATTGCATAATTCATTTAAGATTTACTATCTTATTAATTATAGATGAAGATTTAACTTGTAACATAAACAAATGACTCCTTTAATTCTACTATCAATGAAAATCAAACTAATAACATGGGATAAAACTCTTATGATGAACAAATGCTATTTTAAAGTTCTAGATAATTTATTGTGTGATTTTTTTAAATTTTCAAATTTTAAAAATTTTGAAAATTCATTACATGGGAAAGTTATGATTTTTTGAGGTGGTTTTACACAAATAACGTAATTCCTAATGTTGTTACTATAAACTCTTTTGTTGGTGAAAGTTTTGTGAAGTTCTTACATTATGGAAAAATGTAAGACTTTGCCCAATTTTGCCCATATTCAAATGATAGGGAGTCCATCAAGATAAAAGAATTTGTAGAATGAATTCCAACAAATTGATAATGAAATTATTGTGTAGATTTTAGAAGATATATTAATTACAAAAATACTATAAACCCTATAAAAGCAATAGTTGAAAACACTTATTCAAATTTGATTGACAAATCGAATGATCACTAATACTTATGTTAACAAGCAATTTTCGCTCTAACTATCTAAGTTGTTGAGAAAGTAAATAAATATGTATTATCTTTAATCGTAGGAAAAGAAATAATATACTTGATTTCTAGCATTATTTGTAGATAAAATTCAAATCAAAAAATAAATGATGACATATCTATACAAAATTTCTTAATGGTATTACATTGCACCCAACTATATATAATTTTTGAAAAAAAAAGTATTCCTATTATATTTTTTAAATATAGAACAATCAATTGACTTATATAATAGGCCCAATTAATAATTACTAAATTTGAGAAGTATGTTTTAGAAGTTAAAATTATATTCAATAATAATATTGGAGAGAAGGGACATATTACTTGAATGATTATCACTTTATTAGATAATTTGATTAAAATATAGTATAAACAATTTCCTTTAAATATTTATTTTGTAATGATAATAAATAAAAGTTAACGACAATTTTTATCTCATGATTGAAAATTTTAATAACAAGTAAAAGTGAAAATCCAAACCAAAAATTTTATGATAAAGAGGCATTTCAAATTTTGCAATAAATTTTTTTTTAGTATCATATTAATTTCATTTGTCAATCGTTGATCGTTGCAAAAATTTTTTATTATCTTCTATGGTCCTGTCAAAAAATTATGACCTTACGTTATTATATATTATTAAAATAAATATCATGCTGTGCAGCGGACGGTTGGATTGCTTGTACTATTAGTATTTTGGGACTCTTTCCCGGTTCAAAATCTGGCCCCACACGAACATGATATGACATCGTATCAGGCAGCGACCAATTAAGGGCAATGGGTCTTCACGCGCCCTGTGGAATTTTACCAATCATGATGCTTTTTGGTGGAAAAAGTTGATCAAAATGTTTGTAACAACCGAGGAGCAATAATCATGGAAACCTTTTTTACAAGGGATCTGCATCAGTCTATTATCTTCTGTAAACTTTTTGTCAATTTCAAATGAATAAAGACACAAATTTTATTCTGAAATTTATTTATTATTTGGGATTCACATTTTTAAAAAATTATACTTATTTTTTTAAATTCATCTAATAAAATTTTTTAAAAATACGTTAAATCTATTTCCTTTCCTTTGACAAGTGATTTTTGATTTTATTTTAAGATAATTAGTAAGTGGACCCATGATATGTACGGATATGTTCTTAATTTATTATAAAATTAAGATAGAATAAAATCGATGAATTATGATTTTATATAGTGAATGTGAAAATAAAATAAATTTTTTATTAATTTCTATAATATTATATAATATATGTGAAGATAAAATTTAAATCAATATTTATTTATTATTTTAATCCATTAATAAGTATTATAAAAAATTACATTATCACATGCTATATATAAATATAAATATAATAAATTTAGTAACTATCATAATAACTTTAAAAAAAAAGTGAAAAGCATAAATAAACTAAAAAGCTAAAAGCTTAAAAAACACAATTTTTTTTATCAGGAATCAAGAACCTATTGGACTTGTGAAAAATGAAGCTATGTTATCATACTTTTCTTAGTACGATAGAAAGAGTGAGTGAAAAGTGAATATTGATGAGTAGAAATAGGGGAAGACTACAGTGCCCTGGGAGTTTCTAAACCCTGGGTATGTGTCTCAATCTCATTCATTGGATGAGATTACCAAAGACTTAGGTAATCTCATCCAATGGATGAGATTGTGCCACACCACCCAGGGTTTAGAAACCCCTGGGGCACCTTAGAATTCCCCGTAGAAATATTATTACTCTAGTTTTTGTAGACCTTTCGTAGGAAGACATGGATTATAATTTTTTTTAAAAGCAATATCTTTGTATTTTTTTTTCCTAGAGTAAAAGATAGATATCTGTAAAAATTTAAAACATAAATTCTATTTTACGTGATAACTAATCTAACCTATTTTGATTTAATAAACTAACTTGAATAACTTATAATTTATAAAGTATTACTTCTTTAATTTTTTTTTAAAATTTATCCTTATTTTTTTTATTAATTTAAAACTTATGCTCTTCATAATATAAACCTCAATATTTTTTTAATTTTAATGTAATTATATCTATATTTTAAACTATAAATATAATATATATATATATATATAATGTCATAAAATATAATTAATTTTATTTTAAGTAGTTATAATTTTATTGTAAGTAATAATCAAATAAAAATTATAAAAAATACAAAATACCCTCTTCAACTTTAAGGTAATTAGATTTTATTCCTTTCTATATTGAAAACTTATCATCCCTTTAAATTATACAGAACTTAGATTTAACACATTCCATTAACTTAGTTTATCATTTTTATCAAGTTACATAATTTTTTAATAATATTTTTAAACAAGAATTATAATATTATAGTATTTTAGTGTATTTTATTATTTTTTTACAATTAATTTTTATGTTATATAATTAAGAGGAATTAAATTTAATACATAGAGTTTTAATTAAATAATAAAAAATGGATTGCAAAATTATATATGAAATTTGGTGAAATAAACTAACATACCATAATATAGTAATTATTATTAAAAAGTTCATAAAAATTTATATAATTCAATAAAATCATTAATTAAGTTGATAATGAGTGTTAAATCCATCTTCGGTGAAGTTGAAAGCAATGATTTCTAGATTTTTAAAATAGAAGGAAATAAAATTTAATTACCTTAAAGTTGAAGGGAGTATTTTATATTTTTTTAAAAATATATAATAAATATGTAAATTTATAAATATAATTAATTAAATATTAAATATTATATTTTTATTTTAAATATTTTAACTATGTTGATATTATTTAATCTTTAAATAAATATGAACTATTTTAATTTATATACCTATTTATATTAACATATTCTTTTATTTTGTAATTTTAATTAGTTCAATAGATAATTTTATAAAATACTTATTACATAATCAATTATCTTATCAACAATGAACTATTAGTTATTTGTTATCTAACTTATCAGTTATCTATTAGCTATTTTATCACTTACTCGTTAACTTAAAAGAGAGTTTAAATATGAAATAGGAATATAAATTTTAAGGAACAGTTCTAATAATCGAGTTGAAAAATAATATTACTCTATTAAAAAAAGTACACTGTTACCTAAGTTTTTATGCATTTTTGTCTCATCACATCACTTGATTTTCTTTTATTATTTTACATATTAAATTTATTAATATATTAATCCTTAATTTAAATATGCAACCAATATAAAATTATTCAAATTAACTTTATAAGTCAATAATTACAATAACAAACCCATGTTTTCCATTTAGTACTTAATAATAATACATATGTGCAATCTTTTTAACTTAAAAGGTTAGGATTTTGAAGAATTCTTTTTAATATTTTAATTTATTTAACTATTTTAATAATTATCAAGAGAAGGATAAATAAGTTACATGTTCTTATTTGAATTTTTACTGTATTATTTATTATAATTATTTAGTAACTATTTAGCTTACTATATGATAAAAAAATCTATGCATTATATTCAAATTATAGTTGTTTAATTTTTATGTTTGTTTATTGATTTTATCCATTAATTAATACTATAAAAATTTTACACCATCATATATTATGTATAAATATAAATTTAAAAAAATTAGCAACTATCACATAACATTTAAAAGAAAAAGTAAAAATATAAGTAAAACAAAAAAAATAAAAAACTTAATAAATATATATTTTTTATTTTTTTTCTTGTAACCCTATCAGTACGTGAAGAGACTTGGATCTCAAGAATTTTTTTTTCAAATCAATTTTTTTTTATTTTATTAAAATTATCGTTTATTAATATTACTTAACAATTATAATATTTATTTATAAATATCATTATATATTTAAATATAATAATTATATATTATTTATTGTAGTGAAAAAATATAAAACTACAATTTAAATAGCTGGGAATGTTAGTCAAATTAAGTTAAAGAATAATATAAACTAAAGTGTTTGGTTTAGCAGTATTAATCCATAATCGCATCTTGAGGGTTATGTGTTGAACTCAAAATAATGTTAATGCTAATTTACCCTTTTATTTTAGTATTGTGGTATTAATTTTTTATTAATTTTCATAATATTATGCAATGTATATATATTTTTTTAAAATGAGATGTATGTATTTATGAAAACTTTAAACTAAACATGAAATTAAAAAATTAATGAGTAATGATAATAATTAAGTTCAAAAGTGATATATTTCTATTTAAAAAGTCCAATATTAACTAGGCTTTTGAACCTTTGTGCTTTTCCACATCACTTACTTTTCTTTACTTAAAATTAAATATGTTATTTTATATCATATTTATTTATTAAAATGTCATGAATCTTTTTATTGATTCATATAAGATCAAGTTTTAAATTATTATTTATTAATATTAATTAATAACTATAACATGATAGATAATTTAATTCAAAAAGGCTAAAACTACAGGCCAATCCCACAAGATTTTATAAAGTTTAGTAATAAAGTGCACTTAAAAAAAGGTTAAAAATTTGCTAAAGCTCAAAAGGGACCAAAAGTAATATTTTTTACTTAAAAAGTACAATATTAACTAGGCTTCTATACTTATGTCTTTCCACATCACTTGATTTCTTTTACTTAGAATTAAATATATTATTTTATGTTAAATTTATTTATGAAAATAAGATTGAGGTTGAATTTTTTATTGGTTCAAATAAGATTATAATTTAAATTATTATTTATTAATATTAATTAATAACAATAACATTATAGATACCTTAACCTAAAAGGCTAATGCTATATGCTAACCCTATAAGATTTTATAAAATCCACTACTAAAGTAAATAGAAAAAGAGAACTAAAAATGCTTAAAAAGACTTAATTTATATTAAACTAATAGGTAGTTCTATAGATGGCTTGGATGAATTAGAATGAGAGTTCCATCCTCAATAAATTGGAGTACTAGGCATATCACATAATAAGCCTCTTTACCACATGTTCTTTGAGCTAAAATGAGCAAGGGAGGCTGCAATAACTCTTTTTCCACCTTTTTATCTAAATATACCATAATTATTTGTGCCTCCAAAAAATCACTCATATTAGCTACCTTCATTATTACACATTTTGTTATGCTACTTGCCTCTAATTTAAATAACAAATTGTCAACTCATTACTCATATTATTACACACTTTTCACATGACTCTTTATCTACCATCACTATAAATACCATATCTTCACCCATTAGAAGGGTTAGGCATCACATATTGAGCTTTTTTTTTTTTACCCTGTTAAACTATTTCACTTGGAGTGTTCATTCTTTCTATCTTTAAGCCACTCTTAAGAAGTTTATACTTGTACTTACACTTTCACTCTTAAAGCTTAAATTTTTTTCCTAACTTAAACAAACATTTATACATAAAAATAATTATTTATTTAAATTTAATAATAATTATATATTATTTATTGTATTGGGAACTTGTACAATTGTAATTCAAATAGTTGGGTATGTTAGTTAAGTCAAAAGATAAAATAATCATATAGGTGTTTGGTTTAATGTAGTACAAGGAAAAAATTAATTAGTGACAAAAATTCATTGCTAATTTTAGAAAAATTATCAATAAAAAAACTAGTAATGGAATTAATAATAAAGAAAAGTAGTAGAGGTGGCAAAAGCAAAGGGAGGTTTCTAAGAAATGGGTGTTACTAAAATGAGTTATTGTTGTGAATTGGATATATTTGAAGAATAGTGGTGGAAAATTTTATCACAGATTTAAACTTTATACAATAGGGCGTTTAGATTGATGATAGATTTAATGTCGAATTATTTTTTTTACAAATTTTTGCAAAAAATTAAATTTTCCACTAAAGGATTTTCAAATTTTTGTATAATTATCTACCGATAACTTAAAAAAATATTTTTTATTCTATCTCTAAGTTTTCATATTATTTGGCAACAAAATTAACAGTACTCAAAGAATGTACCATTACTAATTCCATAACTAAAAATTAATTTTTTGAATTTTTAACATCAGGATAGAAATTAATTTTGCAACATGTATTACATCACTAAATACCAAAATTATTATAGTGGTGAAATCATATTATGATTTCATTCTTGAGGTTAGTTTTAAAGTTATGAATACACTTTAAGAGGATATTAATTTTTTTTCCGGTATTGCAGAGTTTAAAAAGATGAAAAAAAATATTTTATCTCATAATGTCATGTAGCGGGGACCATTCACCTCATAATTACATGTGATAGGGAGCAAACTCAGTTTTAGTAACATACAGTTTTAGTAACAACAAATTTATATTCAATAGTCGGGGACACCGCCATTTACCCCGGTGAAAAAATACTTGTAATTTGTAAATGACAACAATTATATTTGTTGCAAAGATTTTATGCTTAATTACAACTTCGGCTTCCTAATATTTAAAGTATCGCATTTAATTTTTCTAGATGTAATATTCCATCTTCACTCTTCGAATATACAATTGAATTATATGTTGTCCCAATTAATAATTTTAGTCAAATTAAAATTTGAAAATCTCAATCATTACACAAAGTTTGTTTTTAGATTAGATGAATGACATGATTTCATATTTCGTTAATAAAATAAGATGAATTACACTAATTTTTTCTCTATGATTGTTAGCTTGAAATTTTTCTTAAAAATTATGTTTCAACTAAGACTTTATGTTTATGTTTAAAACTTGACAAAAAATTATTATTTTGGATCCAATTTAGTGTATGTTAATGATACCAAAATAAAATATTTCATTTAAGGGAAGAAAATGATATCACTTTAAATATCAAAGGATCAAAATTATAATTAAACTAAGATTTTTTTTTTGTAAACAAATTAAACAATGATTTTAAATGCCTTGTGGCCTGCCGATTCTCATCTATGCTTGGATTAATATTTCATGCACTATTAATGTATTTGTTTTTATGCCAGACCCATAAAATACTGACATATACTTCTCTTTTTTAAAAATTTATTAAGATAACATGGATTCAAGAAAATATCGAACACATGGCAGTGTTTTGTGTACCATTGATCTATGTTTGAACAAACCTCCAATTGAAATATTAGATAGGCTCCGTCAGTTTTTTGAAAAATAATTTATACTTAAAAAAAATTAAAATAGAAAGGAATTTGTCCATTTTAATATCTAATGTTTTGCATCACGCATCATGATGTCATAATCTAATCATCTCATATTTCTGGTTTGAACTAAGAAAACTTCTACGCAGTTGAATTTTGTTTAAGTTTTGTCCGCTTTGGTAAGAGTATTCCTCCAACATCTTCGTTTCTCACTGTATTTGTTTAAATTATGCTATTAAAAAATGCAGTCAAAGCTGGTCATTAACATCTTTGTTTCTCACTACATTTGTTTAAATTATGCTATCAAAAAAATGCAGTCAAGCCCCGTCATTATATATGATTAAGCTTATTATACAAGCCCAATGCATGAAGGAAACATCGTCTCTGCGACTCACATGATGTCAGTGAAGACGTAAGACTTTTTGTCCATTTTGGATCCATGGAAAATGACTTTTAAAGCTAAAGACCATAACATTTTGGTTTCATTTTCTTAGCTAGACTAAATGGGAAAAGTATGAATAATATAAGGTCGGTAATTAATAAAAAGCCCAGAAACTCAATCAACAACAAAGTTAATATATACGAATCAGTCGGATCTTTTCTCTTCCTAAAATTTCTGATCTCATAATTCTTACAGTTACTTGGCTTTTGCACAAGCGAGGCTCTAGGAAAGGTCGTCGACTTCATATACTCATGCCGTTAAACAAATTTGCAAGGGAAAGTAACATCATTTTATTACTCATTTTTAAGTCAAATTTTTTTAATTCTTTCTTTTACTACGTAAAATTTATTATTATTTGCATCTTGCAATGTCAACAGGATAAAATGAAAGTTAGCAAAGGTTATTAGTAGAGGATAAATTGTCAAAGTACTAAACCTTTATTTTCTTGGTCAATGATAATAGCCACAATTCAATGACCGCATGCACATATCCATTCTGCAGTTGGTGCGTAATTGTCACTATAGAAGCTAAAATATTATGGAGATCAGAGAATTTCAATTTTTTTATATTTATTTAAATTAAATTTTATGAATTTATCCACCATCTTGTATATATTTAATAAGAGTTCTGGATTTGTATTTAAAATTAAACTTTAAATTTTATTTTTAATATATAATATTACTGTAATAAAAGAACACTAATAATTTTACCCTAAGACATTGATCATTGCTAATATGTTACTTCCATTTCGGTGTTGTATATATCATGAATGATTTACAGAAAAAATGAACGAATCTAAAAAATTAGTTTGGTAAATGCCTAATTAATAAAAAATGGAATGAAAGAATGACTAGCTAGCTGCATCAGAAGAGCTTGCTAGCAAATTCATTAATGGGAGATCCCTCTACCCGAGAATAAGCCGATTTTCTGGCAATCTCTTTAAGCTGCGACAAGCTTCTCCCCAATTTCAAAGCCACATTCATCTCAAACAATTCCCCGTTTTCTCTTTCTTCGGTGTCTTCCTCAATCGTCTGCTGAATCGAATTTTCTAACAACTGAAAGAATCCAGCACAGTATCTGTACATCTCAGAAACCATCCCAACTTGGCCCCCGTGCTCAAAGGCATTAACTGCAGTAGCCAAAGCGCCGGCCATTACAGGAACTATAGCTGCCCATGAACCCTGGCTCACAAATCCAGATCCTACCGCTGCAATCCCAGTTAGCAAGGGCCCAGCAATGGCCAAACTCTTGTTAACCTTCAACGCCAAGTTTCCTAGTCTTTCGTAATCTTCCATGTCTTTTCTTTTTACCACGTTGATAACTTCCATCAATTCTGTTTCCAGTTCTTCGCTCCATCCATTGTTCTCTGCCTTCTTTGATTCACGGAAACGGAGTTTATTTTTCTTCTGCGATTTATGAGCAGGCCACCAAACAGCTGGCTCAAATTTAGCGGGGAATTTGTCAAGCATTGATCCTAACAATGGAAGTGGGTAAGCTTTGTCCAGAGCCAAAACCTTCTCCATGGCATTCTTGACGTCTTCGTTGGAAGGATTGCCGACGGCGATTATGGTTTGGATGTGGGACTCAAGCTGCCTGAACAACCTCGTAGCATTTCTTTGTTCCTCGGCAAGTTGTGAAGGCTGGATTTTGTTCATCACCAGCAACATCCCCGTGGACGCAGAGAACAGGAGAGCTGACGACAATTTTAGGGCCAACAGCGATGCACCGGCTCCGCCAGCTGTGGCGGCAACGCCGGTCAATGTTGAAGCAGTGAGAGTAATCATGTTTATGGAATTCAGAAGAAGAGTGTTCCAGCTGTTGCGTTGCTCGCCCATGTTGTTATGCATCTCTATTCGATCAGAAACTGCCTCCAGAATCGCGTAGAGTTCAGCAATGGCCTTAGAATTACTGGAAGATGGCAAAGTTTCTCGTAAATCTGTGTTGGTAGCATCGTTATCTAACGGGATTGTGTGAGTGAACGTTTTTAGATCATCAAACAGCTTTCTGCTTGGTATTTGTGGGACTGAAATCGGAATTCTTGGGAATTTGGGGACATGAATAGCAGCATTTACCCGACTTGAAGAAGAAGAAGAATAAGAAGTTGAAGTTTGTAATAAGGTAGCCATGGGATGAACTGCAAGAGCTTGTTTTTTAGTTTGTGTTGTGAATGAATGGATGACGAATGTGAGAACTGGTGGCTCATAATATTTATAGAGTAAGCAGCCGAAAGGGAAGATGGATGCAATTGCGTCCGATATAGGAAAATTAATTACATATGTATTGACTTTTTCCTGTTGGCAGTGGCTGACCGGACTCATTCATTGAAGACACAGATACTAGATACGAAAGTGAGATCTAAAATAAAATTTCAAATATATATTAAAAATTATTTATTAAATGTAGAATGATAAAATAAATTTATAAAATTTAAGTTAATAAATATAAAATATTTAAAATTTAATTTTAGATTTTATTTTTGATAATATAATATTTTGTTAACAAATATAACTAACGATCGAAATAAAGAATCCTAGAAATTCATGGAAAAGGTTTATTATAATACCTGGGATTATCAGGGGCCCCCACGCAAACGGCGGAATTCTACCCATGATGTTTCATAAGTTGATCAATCAAATATATATGTTGACGTCCAAATACTGACAAGCAGTAACATGTTGAATGTTGAACGTTCGTTGATTCAAATTTCTTGCAATTTGGAGTTTTTACTTCGTCTTAATGTTATTGCTTCAAACATCTCGTCTTTTGATATCGTGCTCTTATTGTTTGTCTGTTTTTTTATGTTTTTGTGCGCGCGGTTATTGTAATTTTCTTATATGTATAACCCAGTAAAAATGTAATTGTTTCCCCCTAAACATAAATTATATTGATCTCTCTTAGTTTGAAAATTCTACACATTATTCCAAATTTCTAAATTTTATCTATTATTATTATAAATCAATTTTATATTATCATTTATTTATGTATTATTATATTATTAAAAATTATTAAAAATTTTTTATTGTTAATAAAAATTCTTAATTAATATTAATTTTTTAATAATGTATCATCTTTTTTATTCATTGATAGTTTAAAAAGTTTCTCAAATTTAAACTCTTATTCTAATTAAACATGTTTCATTAGGATTATAATAAAATATTGAAAGTGTTTAACAAATAGCTAATTAATTGACCGATCAAATTAAACAATTATTTTAGATATTTGATAAAAAGTTTTTTTAATCAATTAATTGATTCCCAATTATTCAATTTGAGAAAAAAAAAGGAAATTCAGCATTTTGGATCAATTGATCCATAAAAGCTTTGTAGAAAGATGAAACTATTCCTAAATTGCATAATTATATATATTTATTATTTTGCTTAAAATGTTAAAGAGAGAGGTTAAATACCAAATCTTAGACTACACAAGAAAGAGTTTAACTATTTAGTGACTAAACATTTTTTTATACGTATGCCAATTTAATATATATTGCAATGTAGTAATTCTTCATAAATAATTATTTAACTTTTCATTAATTAAATTTATATAATAAAATTTATATAAATTGACAAAATAAACATTACAATATGTTAAATAATTATTTAATAAATTTAATTTTTATATTAAAAGTAAAAAATTAATAAGATTAATTTACACACATATATAATATATAAATATGCAATAAATTTTAATAATTTATTTTTGTACAATAATTTAATAAATAATAAATTACAACAATATATCTTTTATAGCAAATATCTTAAAATGTACTTGTATCCTTATATATTATTTTACATATAAACAATAGTAATAAATAGTTAATTTTATTAAATATTTTTAGTTGATCAAATCAAATTAATTAATATAATTAGTTATCAACCAATTATTAATTGAATCAATAAACCACTATTATAATCAATTAATTGTAAAAGAGTCATTGATTCCTTTAACATTAATTTATTTTGTTAGGTCATAAGTCTGATTTATATCTCAACCAATATTTAACTACTAATGCATTATTCAACCTTTGTGAACCTAGTTAGAAATTAGTACAAAAAATTTCCCCTTTCTTTCTCTCTCAGTTATAAGAACCAAATCTTAATATAGATGTATATATATATATGTATGTATATATACATATATATATATATATATATATATATATATATATATATATATATATTTATATATTTATATTTTCATTTAAGGAAATTAAGAGTTGCCATTCGAAGTCAAAATTACAATTCTCTAAGCAAACTATAATTTTTCTATGTTTCGTTACTTTTTATATTTTTGCTTATTTGTTAAATGTGTAACTTTTTTTTAAATGAGTCCTATTTTTTGAATTAATTTTTAAGATAACACAATTTTTGATGATTTATTTATAAGATACGAGTTCTCTCTCTCTTTTTTTTGCGATTAAGACACGGGTTCATTTTTTTTATGATAATAAAAATAGTTTTTCTGTTATGCATCTTCCTTCTTCGATTTTATTACCTAATAAAACTAGATGATAAAAAATTATCATTGTTACAAAGAATTTTAGTAATGATCTCCATGATCGTAAGTCCTCTTTTAGTAGAAATTCTTATCCCACTATTTCTGATGAAATACTGGTGGTAAGGACAAAGAAAACGTAGGGGATGATATTAAGAAGACTCATCCTTTCTCCATAAGAATACTTCTGGTAGGTAACAAAAGTGATGTAAAGGAATTTTACATGCAAGATAATCATGTTGAAGGGATATAGGTTGAAGATCCTCTTAAACAATTAAGAAAGAATGAAAGTAATTGTATTCATATTTCTCATACCCATATTGCATGTATAATAGGTAGCATTTTTGAACTAATAATTAATTTCTAATATATGTTTTTTATATTCTAATATTATAATATGATGTGAGTTTTATATATAACCCCAATCATCTCTGCATCCGATGGTAAGAACAGTGCTCTCTAACTCAACAAGCAACACATAATACTATAAAAGCATAAGTTAATAGTAAATTTCTCTTCAAAGGAATCATATAGTAGTAATTTTATACCAAAAACATCAATTTTGACATGCTTATGCTTTTCTTTTATCATAGTGGGTTTCATCAAGATTTTTATTGGCAACCATGTCATTGCAATATAGTATAAGTTCCTTTGTTGATATTTAGAAGTATTAACCTAATTTTTGCAACATGTGCATATTATATGTTTTTAATTATTTAGACTAAATTTAATATATGAAATTATTTCCTTGGGTGTTTATTGTATTTTTTATATTATTTTTTACTATAGAGATCCACCAAAGCCTTTGGTGAGGATAGATTTAAGCCTTGTATTATCATAAAAATTGAAAAATTATGGGTGACATTATATTTCAGTTTGTTAAAGATGTTTTCTGAGGAGGTGTTTAGAAAGTGAACAAAACTCTTATATGCCTCAAAGTTTGATAAACTAGAATTTATCAATTAATTTTGGCCTATTTTATTATCTAATGTTATTAACTAAAATTGTAATCAACCACATCGAGACTCTTTTTCCTAACTTAATTTTCTTGTATCAAGCAAGTTTTGTTCTAGGAAAATGTATCTATTACAATATTATTATTGTTCAAAAGATAATTCATTTCATAGGGAGAACAAGGAGTAAATAGGATTTCTTTACTATCAAGGTGGACTTGGAAAAGACATATGATAGATTAAATTGAAATTTTATTTGAGATGTATTACTATTGATAGAGGAAAGGAAATCAAAATTGATCATGAATTATATTCAAACTTTAGTTTTGAATCTAATATGGAGTGGAAGTAAGACTTGAAAGTTCCAAACATCCAAGGGAATCTAGTAAGGTGAACCCTATCTCCTTATATTTTCATACTATACATGGACAAGCATTCTCTTCTTGTTAGTAAAATTGTGAAAGATAAAAATGAGTACCTTTCAAAGTGGGAAGGAATAGCCTTCGATATATTCCATCTCATATTCACAAATGATCTTTTACCTTTTTGGTGAGATTACCATGAATAAAATTGAGGTGTTATTGCACACATCAGATCATTTTTCGAAGATGTTAAGTCAGCAAATCAATTATGTTAAAACTCATATCTTCTTTTCAAGAAAAGTAAAACAAGAGGTGAGATAACAAATAGTCTAGAAATGTGGTTTTGAGATGGTTGCAAACTTAGGTGTGTATTTAGGGTTCCACTCATCCATAAACAAGTCACCAAAAATACTTATTCCTTTATTATAAAAAAGGTTCAAGATAAATTAGTTGCTTAAAAGATGAATTGCCTTTCTATTGTAGGAAAAGTGGTGCTAACTAAGTTAGTATAGAAGTGTTGCTAACATACATCAAGGGTCATTTATATGGGGGACATGATAGTTTAGAGAGAAGAATTTGTATCATCCTTTGGGAGATAGTGACACTCCCTAAAGTGGCAAGACGTTTAAGAGTTAGAAATCTAAAGTCAATATGTTAAATTGAAGAACTTAATAGTATATTGCTTTTAAAACGTTGTTGTTCCAATTTGATACAATTACATCTCGCATAATTAGATAGCGTCAATAGTGCATACCTCTAAGGAAGATAATAAATGTTTGGAGTGGCTTGCCTTACATAATATGAATTATGAGTTGGGTATTCTAGATTCTAAATTGTCCTTCATTGAAATAGAGAATGTTGATTCAAAGTGATGTTATGGAGATTTCTATCTCATGAGTAATTAATTTATATAATTTTGGGTTTTGACCCATTCTATTAAAAAATAATTTTATTTTTATATTTAAAATAAAAACTTTGAGTATTCTCGAGGTAAAAGGAGAGTATAAATCACATAAACTATATTTTTAATGTTAATTGGGCAAATCACATCATTAACCGTAACAAAATAATTATGTGAAAGAAGAATTGACAGAAAATTTTAATTTAAATTTATGTACAGAGGTCTGTGCATATTCCACAACTAAAAGATATATTAGTGCTTAAAACAAAGGTTGATGTATATTTTTAAACTAAAAGAAGTAACACATGTGGTTAACAATTAATGAAGCTCAATTGATATCAATTTTCACTAAAATATAACACTAGTAATTTGAAATGACTTTGCCTTTCATGACAATTAATAATCATATTTAGGTTGTGTTTCGTTAGATACTTAAATTTTGGGAGTTTTTATGTAAGTTTAATGAAAAAGTCACAAAAGGTGCAATATTTTATACAATATTGGTAAACAGTTGGAAGGGGAACTCTTATAAAATGTAAGATACATTTTAAAAAGTAAAGTAGTGCATCATTATAATCTTTGATGAGAAAATGAAAGTTTAAAATTTTATAAATAATAATAACATATAATGTACTTATCCTAAAGAGTGAATATTACGCTTTAGAGAAGTCAATTCTAAAAATTTGCACATGCATTATATATATATATCTATATATATATATATATACATATAGTATATAATATATATATATATTATATATATATATATAAGTTTCTTAATGTTATTTTTGAAGTTATAAATACGATGTAAGAGAATATCCAACTTTGTTTTTTCACTATTGCAGAGTTCAACGAAGTGGGAAAATATTTCTCTCTTATAATGATATGTGGGCAGAGACGAGCCATATCATGACAACATATGGCAGGGAACCAACCTTATTTTAATAACGTGAATGAAAGATTTGGGGGTCTTTATTGGGTCATCCTCACTCATGCAGTTATTTAAAAAATTTTAAGTATAAAGAAGTTAGTCCCATCTTAATATCTTATTTTTGCATCAAGCATATCGTGATGTCATAAATTATGTACATCTAATCTAATCATCTCATATTTTTCTGGTTTGATCTAAGAACTTCTACCCACTTGAATGTTGTTTAAGTTTTGCCTGCTTTGGTAAGAGTATTCGTCAAACATTTTCGTTTTTTCACTATATTTGTTAAATAATGCTGTTGAAAAAAATGCCGTCAAACCTGGTCATTATTTATGATCAAGCTATACAAGGCCAATGCTTAAAGAAAAGATTGTCTCCGCGACTGACATCAATTAGCAGTATAATGTCATTCATATTATTCATTTTTTTATTTTAAGACTTTACACATGGTGCAAAATTTAAACTTAAAATATTGCATATGTATTTAGTAATTGGGACTCAGTGACTCATATTATAAACTAGAGAAAAATTTTAAATACCTACTTCAATATCTTTACTAACTTTGAAAATTTGTAAATCAAATCCTTAAATTAATAAAAAATTTACAATTATTACCCACCATTCACTTAATTAACATTTTTATTAAATTGTGTAACGTTTTGATTAATACTATTATATATTATTTTATTATATCATTTTTGCATCTAATTTTATAACTTATTTTTAAATATTAATTAAAATTCTATATACTGAATTTAATTTTTATTAGTCATATAACATGAAAATTATGTGAAAAATATAATAAAATGATATACAATGATACTGTAATTCTTATTTTAAAACTTCTTAAAATATGTAATTTAATAAATTAGTTAATTAAGTAGATAATGAATGTTAATTAATTAAAATATATGTAATTTAAGAGTTTTATTTTATTGTATCATTTTTTGCATATAATTTTGTAATTCATTTTTAAGTATGTAATTAAATTCTATATATCTAATTTAATTATATTTATAACATAAAAATCATGTAAAAATGATATATTTAAATGATATGCACTAATAAAGTAATATTATAATTCTTGTTTAGAATTTTTTGAAAAAATCACGAATTTAATAAAATAATTAATTAAGTAAATAATAAATTCTAATTAATATTATGTTTTATATAGTTTAATAATTTAATTTTTCATGTTTTTAAAATTTGATAGAGTAAAATACAACTGCCCAAAATTAATAGAAGCAGTTTGTATTTTTCTCTAAAAAATATAAAAGAAGCTCAGTAATCATTAAAAGGAAAAAAAGGGTAGTGCGTGATGCAATACGTAAAAGAAGATGCTAGATTTTTTGTCCATTTTGGATGGATGGCCAATGAGATCGAAACCATATGAACCTTCGGGTTTCATTTTCTTAGCTAGAATAAATGTGAAAAGTATGAATAGTATATGGTTGGTAATTAATAAAAAGCCAATGTTGTATACTTTAAAAATGAAATTCTAAATTAAGTATCAAATATAAATTGAGGGATATCAATCAATAAACAGAATTATTAGATAAATTTATAAAATTTAATTTAATAAAAATAAAAATTTTAAAACTTAAATTTAAATATTATTTTTGGTGATGTAATATTTTTATCAATAAAAAACTCAAAACTCAATCAACTACAAAAGTTGATGCAAATTAATCAGATTTTTCCACTTCCTAGAATTTTTGTCCTCAGAATGAAAGAAATTAAAATTACAATTTTGCATATTGCCTCATTTTATCTTCCATATTATCGCATTAGAAAATTTAAAATAATTTACAAAAACTGATTATGAAAGATGACATATGCGTATCATGTAAATCCATCTCTTAGCGTTAATATCATAGAAAATAAAATAGGAGATTAATTGTCTCAATAATCGTTGTGTTTGTGTAATAAGGGGGATCAATGCAGAACTTAAACCTTAGACACTTGAGATGAGATAGGCACTCCTTATTTATAAACTAATTTGGATTGTAAATTCTGTCCATGGATTGTAATTACATGATTGTGCTTATATATTTACCCTTAAGTCTTATGGTTAGTAGATTTACAAGTATATGAACCGTGAAAATTAAGTAATATACTCACATATTTTTCTCTCTCACAAATAGTTACTTTCATTTGAAGTCCTTCACATAGGCAAATTCATCATTGTTGAGAAAAATCCATGATAGTGACATCGTCACAACATAAATCTACTTAGAATTAGGAAACACCAAACTTATTAACTTAATAAGGAAATTATAACACATGACATGTCTTGCCCTTTTATAAAGATTATTATAGTTGACTATATAATAATTTCAGAATACAATGCCTCTTGATATATATCCAATTACAATTTCATTATTACCTAAACAATATATAAGTATTTAAGTAACATATATATATATATATATAATATATATATATATATATATATGAGATCTCCTAATCTCCTTTAGATTAATGTGAAATTAATTGTATCACTCGAACATAGGATGGTTTGCAATCTAAAGTTGTTTTTCATAAATAGTGGGTTACATATGACCGATGCATATAGGATAATTGTCAACTTAGTAAATACTTGGGCCTTATAAATTTTGATTTTATCAAATTAGCAAATATGAGAGCAAACTAATGTATCAAAATTTTTTAATACTTGGGACCTATGTAATGGGCCCCCCATACAAATAATGTTGGTCTTATTATACTTTATTCCTAAGCTTTTAATAATTTTGTACAAAGTACTTTGTCTTAATTAAAAATGCATATTCACACTATACAGATCTAGAATTACAAAAAATGCCTATTTTTTCTGATTTATTTTGCTTTCTTAGTTTCAATCTTTCTCACATATCTTGTTAAGTTATAAGACTATACTTTCTTTTTAGTTAACATCACTCCTATTAAAATGAATTGCTTTAGACTATAAGTGAGTTTTAAATATTTCTAAAAAGGAAACTCTTTGTAGTCTTTGAAAACTAACCTAACCCAGAACCTATAACTCTATTTAGTATCCCTTTTGTAGTCAAAATTATAGGTTCACATTGGATAAAACCATAAGAAGTAGCTGAATTAGTTAATAATGGAGTTGGCATGTATTATTTTTCACTCCTATTATTTAGGTATTTTGACAGCTCCCACTACAAAAAATATCATAAAACAATTTAAAAAATTTAGAGATAGTTTCAAAACTTTGATAAATATAAAAATAATTGAGCTATGTACCAAGCCAAATACTTTATTTAATTTCACAAAACAAGATGAAACATCCATCAAGCATAAATAAGATAAGTTCATAATTGAAAAATAAGATAAAAAATACAAAAATTCTTTTAAGTACAAGCTTAATGAAAACAACCATATTTAACTAGTGAGCTTTTCTTTCATATTTCTTCAACTCTTTCTTTTTTTCCTCCAACCATTTCTTACATTTGAAGTAATCTACTTTCTTGTTCCTAAATTTCTAGCCAAATTGACACTTGCCCTTAGATTGATCTTATTTAGGTTTTAAACAATCATCAATTTTCTCTTTCTTTCCATTATTTAAAAACTTCCCACGTTATCTTTAAAAAGTTCTCTCACTTCTTGTCTAAAAGGAGAATCATGAACCACCAAATTAATTGCATAATTTTTCCCTTTTCTTATGTGTTCCTCCATTTAACTTAAAATGATTATTATGTTATTCATTGTCCATTCACCCTTTTAAGCATAATAAATAGCCTTTTAAATATCAAACTGTGAAGACAGCGACTCTTAAACTCTCTAAATAAAGAAATCATCATCAAGATGAAGTCCCAAGGTTTTCAATTTGTTACGATAATTATTAAGTTTTAAAATGTGATCTCAAAGTCCACTGATTCCATTATAAAAGGTCTTTTCAAGTAGTGAGAGATAGTAGTCCTTTTGTGCTTTGTCAAATTCTAAATTTTTCTGCCACGTATTCCTAAAAAGTTTTTACATCTATGGTATTAGCCATGGGGATGCCTTCTCTAATTGCTAGGTCAAGTGAATACTTTAAGATTATTAAACATATCCATTTTTCACATCTTGCTTTCACATTTGTAGTCAAATTTGGTTCAAATTTGGGTTCTAGTTATTGATTGCCATATCCAACCTGACAATTGCTAGGTACAATCTTACATATTCAGCCTATTCATTATAATTTATCCCATGTAATGTCTTTATAGAAGTTAATTGCTTGTGCAAAGTAATTGAAGAAAATGTATCAAACTATTAATGCATGTACATACTCAATCATGCTCTCATCTTCCTTTCAATCATGTAATTCCTTATAGTGTTGTATTGTAAAATTCAATATTGAAGGGTATTTAAGAACTTTAAAACAAAATACAAGAGTCAAATGTCATGTTCCTAAAATACTAACATTGAAGAGCATTTAAGTAATTTAGATGTACAATATTCAACTCTATACTTACATTATAGCTAACCAATTGTATTAATAACATAATGCCAAAAGGCATTTTTATCATTAATATAGCCTTTGCCACTTTAAATAATTTTCCTTATCAAAAATCAAATAAAAAATTTATGCAATTAGCCCTACGAAGGCAGGTGCATAATTACATGAATTTTTCATAGCATAATGTAACTCAATAGCAATTTTCTTTTAATAAATACAGCTCCAAAAAATTACAATATACATACAATATCCAAAAAATTCTACAAAAATTTTAGAAAGTGAAGGATATGTCAAAGAATATATAAAATTTTTGACTTAAAATAAGCACATTTAGATATTCAAATAAAATAGGAAAGATTAATCAAAATCATTTTTATTTTAAAAAATTTTAAAAAATGCCCATCGAGAAGAGCTCAGAGAGTGGAGCTCGATGGCATGTACACTATTGCCAGCCTCCACAGTAAGGTGGTGCATGGTCCCCATATGCTGGTTGTGCAATTAGGTGTGCAACATGTGCACTATAGCACGTCTTCAATAGCCAAAAGCTTTGTATGTAGATCAATTCAACTCGATTCTAAGCTAGTATGTAACCTAATAGTTCAAGCCATTTTCACACGATCCCATGCATGATTTTTGTTAGTTTCTTATCCAAATTTTTTTCCTTAACTTCCTATTGCCCAACCTTACAATCTCTAACCTAGAATACTCGAAAAAAATTGTAGTTTTAAAATTATCAAAATGGCACTTTTGGCCATGGGGGTTTCAGGTTTCTAAAGGAATTTTTTTAAGCATTTTATGAAACTTCTCTAGTACATTGATGTCTTTAAAGATTTGATCTTATTTATCCATATTCCATTCTTAAATTTCAAATTCATAGAAATTCATCAATGGAGTTTTTTGAATGGGTTCTAATTTTTTTTTGTTAAAATGTGTTATGCAATCTCTACTAATTCTCATGGTTCTATGCTAATTTTCTATGAAGACTAGAATCTTCATGGTCATTATAGCAGAATCATACATCTACTAAATTTACATATCATTCTAATACACAGAACTATACAAACAATTTTCATGGTAGAAGAATAGCAAATTTTCGAACAATTATAAAGGCATAGACATGATTCGAAATTCCTCCAAAATCATGTCTAAATATGTACTTAAAAATAATAAATAGAAATAATTTTTAATTATTTTCTGAACTTATTTTCTTATTTTAGATGTTAGTTTTGTAATTAAATAAAATATTATCAACTATGATCTAATCTTAATTTTCCTTCAATCCAAAAATTAATTTTTGAGAATAAGAAAATATTTTTTAAAAATAATTTTTGAGTATAATTTTTAAAAACATAAAAATAAAAATATATCAAAATACACTTTAACTCTTTTAGCAACTTCTATATTTGTATAATAGGGTAGATCGATAGAATACTCAAACTCTAAATACTTGAGATGTGAGATAGGTACTCCTTATTTGTAAACTAATTTGGGTTGTAAATTATGTCCATCATAAAATTTATATCCATATTATCAATATTGAGCTAAGTACCCATTTGCTTATTAGTTAAGTCATACAGGGCCTCATAAGTAATCCTAATTCATTGATAAATTATATATAGTTCATAAATTATTTAACACATAATTCTTACAGCTAGCCTTTACACAAGCGAGGCCCCGGGAAAGGTCGTCGACTTCGCATTCTCATGCTGTTAAACAAATTTGCTAGGAACAGTAACATAATTTAATTTCTTATTTTTAGGTTAAACATTTTTTTATTCTTTCTTTTAGTACGTAAAATTTATTATTATTTGCATTTTGCATGTCAACTAGATGAAAAAGAAAGCGAAGGTTGTAAGTAGATGATAAATTGTCAAAGCACTACACCCTTAATTTCTTGGTCAAGGCTATTAGCCACATTTCATTGACTGCATGCACGTATACTTTCTGCAGGTGGTGCTTAATTGGCATTTATAAAAACAAAAATGCTAGAAAATGAGATTCGAAGCTTCCGAATATTTTTATATTCATTAAATTAAACTTTATAAATTTATCTTATTATCCTATATTAATAATAATAATAATAATAATAATAATAATAATAATAATAATAATAATAATAATAATAATATAATAATATCATCATCTTAAATTGCATTCAAAATTTAATTTCAAAGTCTATTTTTAATGTATTACTATTACAAAATTTTAATTTTACACTGGTGCATGGATATTAGTAGAAGGCAAAACAAACGTCTATATTGGCACATGAGATTTTTGAAATTATCAAGATTAATAGAATAATAGTTAATAAATATAATTCACATCTATTTTGATATAGTAACATATTTGAAATTCTTGATAATTTAAAATGATGGCTTTTTATTTAACCAATATCATATGGTATGACATTTGAAAAATATTGGGAAAATTAGAAAATTTAAAATGTTAATTTTAGAATTAATGTCTATTTAGATATGTTGACATTATTATAATTGTTAGAAAATTTAAGAAAATGATTTTTTTTAATTAATCTCATAATGTATAGTGTTTAAATATTGTTGAAAAAATAAGAAAATTTAAAATGTTAATTTTAGAATTCATCATAATTTATTTTAATGTAATGACATTTTTGAAATTATAAGAAATTTTAAAATATCAATTTTTAAATTTAATTGATATCATAATATATGACATTTAAAGATTGTAAGGAAAATAAAAAAAAAACTTTAGAATTCACTGATATCCATTTCAATGCAATGATATTTTTTACATTATTAGAAAATATAAGACACTAGTTTTTATGTAATTGATGTTAAAATGTATAACATTTAAAGGGTGATAGGAAAATAAGGAAAACCTAAGACATTGATTTTAGAAATAACCAATATATAAAGGTATTAAAGTCTAGTAAAAGTTCTTAATATCATGATATTTATATGTTAAAGCATGCCTTATTCTTTTTTTTTTATCACTATTATTCTCCTTCTTATTTGTTCTCAAACTTAATCTCTGTTTGCATCTAGCTCTATCTACAAAACTTTAAATGTTACTCTATCCTTCATCACATGTTAGTAAGTTGCCAATACTCTTTTAATTAGTAACAAGCATGAAACAAAAGTCACACCAATTCAAACATGTAAAAGATGTCTTTTTTTTCTTCTATTTTTCTCAAATCTTCAACTTTTCTATTCTTGTGATTTTTATAAAAGTTTTTTAAGAGATTTTTTATTGTGTTTCCCTTATATAAATTTTTATGTTTATTTGAGTGTTAAATACTTATTATATATTTGATAAAATGTTATAGTTGAAATCGAAGTAGCCTAATAACAATAAAAGATGGGAAAAAAAATGGAAAAAGTTCATGAAACGATCATTTTTTTGATTTAAAGAGAGGTAAAACCTCCTATAGATGAATAGATTTCAAAAGGTTATATGAAATCAACACAAAATTCACTTTAAATGGATAACAAAACATGAAATTATGACCTTTTAAAATTTTTAGGTCAAAATACATGTTTTTGTATGAAATGTTGAATTTATTTAATTTTGACTATAGATATTCTAGTGAAAAAGGCAAAAAATTGATTTTAAAAAAATGTATTTAATAAATATTTCACATTGATTATTATTAAAAATTAAAATTTTTAACTTTGCACCCATTATGAATACTCGGTCTTACCAAAAATGATGATATTTTTTTATAAGAATTGATATTGTTTTTTTTTTCACAATGATGTCATAATTGACATAAAATATTTTCTATAGTGCTTAATAGAATATTGGTTGTGAAATCTTCTAAACATCCAATGTTCACCATTGTAGCCCATAGAGCTTTGTTGTTATAAAAATGAACAAATGATTTTACCCTAAAACATTGATCATTGCTAACATGTTACTTAAGGATGACCTTACAGAAAAAAATGAAAGAATACAAACAATTAGTTTGTTAGATGCTTAATTAATCAAAATGGAATAAAAGAATAATCCGCAAGATCAGAAGAGCTTGCTAGCAAATTCATCCAGCGGAGATCCCTCTATCCGAGAATAAGCCGATTTTCTGGCAATCTCTTTAAGCTGCGACAAGCTCCTCCCCAATTTCAAAGCCACATTCATCTCAAACAATTCCCCGTTTTCTCTTTCTTCGGTGTCTTCCTCAATCGTCTGCTGAATCGAATTTTCTAACAACTGAAAGAATCCAGCACAGTTTCTGTACATCTCAAAAACCATCCCAACTTGCCCACCGTGCTCAAAAGCATTAACTGCAGTAGCCAAAGCGCCGGCCATTACAGGCACTATAGCTGCCCATGAACCCTGGCTCACAAACCCAGATCCTACTGCTGCAATCCCAGTTAACATGGGCCCAGCAATGGCCAAAGTCTTGTTAATCTTCAACGCCAAGTTTCCTAGTCTTTCGTAATCTTCCATGTCTTTTCTTTTTACCACGTTGATAACTTCCATCAATTCTGTTTCCAGTTCTTCTCTCCATCCATTGTTCTCTGCCTTCTTTGATTCACGGAAATGGAGTTTATTTTTCTTCTGGGATTTACCAGCGGGCCACCAAACAGCTGGTTCAAATTTAGCGGGAAATTTGTCAAGCATTGCTCCTAACAATGGAAGTGGGTATGCTTTGTCCAGAGCCAAAACCTTCTCCATGGCATTCTTGACGTCTTCGTTGGAAGGATTGCCAATGGCGATTATGGTTTGGATGTGGGACTCAAGCTGCCTGAACAACCTCGTAGCATTTCTTTGTTCCTCGGCAAGTTGTGAAGGCTGGATTTTGTTCATCACCAACAGCATCCCTGTGGCCGCAGAGAACAAGAGAGCTGACGACAATTTTAGAGCCAACAGCGATGCACCGGCTCCGCCAGCGGTGGCGGCAACGCCGGTCAATGTTGAAGCAGTGAGAGTAATCATGTTTATGGAGTTCAGAAGAAGAGTGTTCCAGTTGTTGCGTTGCTCGCCGACGTTGTTATGCATCTCTATTCGGTCAGAAACTGCCTCCAGAATCGCGTAGAGTTCAGCAAGGGCCTTAGAATTACTGGAAGATCGCAAATTTTCTCGTAAATCTGTATTGGTGGCATTGTTATCTAATGGGATTGTGTGAGTGAATGTATTTAGATCATCAAACAGCTTTCTGCTTGGTATTTGTGGGACTGAAATCGGAATTCTTGGGAATTTGGGGACATGAATAGCAGCATTAACCCGACTTGAAGAAGAAAAAGTTGAAGTCTGTAATAAGGTAGCCATATGGGATGAACTGCAAGAGCTTGTTTTTGGTTTGTGTTGTGAATATGAGAATTGGTGGCTCATAATATTTATAGAGTAAGTAGCCGATAATGAAGATGGATGCTATTGGGTCAGATATAGGAAAATTAATTTCAAATGTATTGACTTGGTCCAGATGGCAGTAGCTGACCGGACCATTTCTTGTATGACAAATCCTAGGCTTGACAAATCGCGGATGTTGTTAATTGGAATATGAGATTAGGTTTTAAAGGTATATTAAAGATCGTTAATTGAATATATAGTGATAAAACAAATTTGTAAGATTTAATTTAATGAATATAAAATATTTAAAATTTAATTTAATGAATATATATGTTGAAGTTCAAATACTGGCTAGTAGTAACTTGTTGATTGTTGAACGTTCGTTGATTCAAATTTCTTGCAATTTAGAGTTTTACTTCGTCTTAATGTTATTGCTTCAAACATCTCGTCTTTTGATATCATGCTCTTATTGTTTGTCAGTTTTTTATATTTTTGTGCGGTTATTGTATGTTTTTTTATATTTATAACTAATATTGTCTCTCCTTAACTAAACAAAAATTATATCGATCTCTCTTGATTTGAAAATTCTATACATTATTCCAAGTATTTAAATTTTATTTATTATCAATATAAATTAATTTTATACTCTTATTCACTCATAATTGCTATGTCATTAAAAAAATATTAATATTTTTTACCATTAATAAAAATTTTTAATTAATTTTAATTTTTAATAAGGTGTCATCTTTTTTTTTTGATAATATAAAAAGTTTCTCAAATTTAAACTCTTATTCCCATTAAACACGTTTCATTAGGATCATAATAAAACATTGAAGGTGTTTCGCAAATTCTTGATTAGATGGTTGATCAAGTCAAACAATTGTTTTAAGTGCTTGATAAAAAGTTGTTTCAATCAATTGATTGATCCCCAATTAGTTAATTTGAAAAAATTAGAAAATTCAGCATTTTAGGTCAATTGATTTATAAAAGCTTTGTAAAAAGAAAAAATTACTTCTAAATTGCATATGTACATACATTAATTATTTCTTTTAAAATGTTAAAGAGAAAAGTTAAACATGAAACCTTAGACGATATAAGAAAGAGCTTAATCATTAAGCGACTAAATATTTTTAATTATAAGTATATTAATTTAATATATATTACAATGTAATAATTCTTCATAACTTATAAATAATTATTTGATTTTTATTGATTAAACTTATATAATAAAATTAATATAAATTGACAAACAAACATTACAATATGTTAAATAATTATTTAATGAATTTAAATTCTTTTCACATTAAGAGTAAAAAAATTAATAAGATTAATTTATACATATATATAATACATATATACACAATAAATTTTAATAAATTATTTTTGTACAGTAATTTAATAAATAATAAATTACAACAATCTATCTTTTATAACAAATTTTAATTTATAAAAAACATATAAAATTTAAAATGTTATTAAAATAAAATAATATGCTTAAATAAATGTAAAAATATACTCATGTCTTTTTATATTTTTTTAAATATAAATTATTGATAATAAATAGTCAATTTTATTAAAATTTTTTATTTAAATAACTAATATTATTAACTAATCAAATTAGCTAATATAATAAGTTATTAACTAACTATTAATTAAATTAGTAAATTGATACTATCATTAATTGATTATCAAACAAAATTATTAATTCCTAAAATATTAATTTATTTTTTGTTAAGCCATGTTCTCAAATCAAGATTGGCTTAACCAGTTCCAGCACTTGAAAGAGAAAATGGTTTAATGTGACCTTTAAATTTGAATTAGGCAAAAACACAAGTTGACTTGGCCAAACTTGGTAAAAACCTAATTGAATTGGCAACCTAGGTGACTTGGCTCATTCCTTTTTTTTTTTTTTTGCTTTTGTCTTAAAGATTTATTATATGTTTAAAGAGTAAAATAGATGAAATTTCTTAAATTATATTAACTATTATATTATTTGAAACGCTTTGTAAATATTAGTTTTGCTTAAAATGATCTTTCAGTGAGTGATTATGAAATATTTCACAATATAACTATCTCTTAAACTATCTCAATTAATTTATATTTTTTACATTTTGAGATTTATAACTTGATCATCTATTTATCACAATATGAATTATTATTATATTTTTATATTAAAATATATATTAGAAGTAGTATTTTGGTAGTATATTTAAACCTATTAAAATATGAATTCCTAATAAATAATAGTTTTACAATTTGAATACAAGACATTATACTTCAACAGTTTAGAAGTTTTTAATATCAATTTTTCTATTAATTATTTCTTCTACTACTACATTACTTATAATTGTAATAAGATCGATATTTATTCATGTATTAAAAAATACTAATAAACTTATACTAATTAAATAAATTTATTTATATATATAATATAATTTTTCATATATAAAAATACAACAATTGGTTCCATAATCTAATTTAACTGATTGAACTAATCCAATCTTGACTCACTCATCTTGCTAAATCGATAACTAGTCCAACTTTGAGAATATTAACAATCATAAGTAGGATTTATATCTCAACCAATATTTAAATATTAATGCATTATTCAACTTTTTATGAACCTAATTAGAACTTAATACCAAAAATTTCCACTTTCTTTCTCTATCGTTATAAGAATCAAATCTTTAAAAAAAAATATTTTTATCTAAGGAAATTAAGAGTTGCCATTCAAAGTCAAAATTACATTTCTCTAATTGACTAATTTTTATATATTTTATTATATTTTATATTTTTTCTTATTTGTTAAATGTGTCATTTTTTTAAATGAGTCCTATTTTTGAGTTAATTTTGAAAATAACAAAATTTTTGAAGATTTATTTGTAAGATTTGAGTTCTTTTTTTTGTGATTAAGATACAACTTCATTTTTTTATGATAATAAAAATAGTTTTTCTACTATGCATCTTCCTTTTTCGATTTTTATTACCTAATAAAACTAGGTGATAAAAAATTATCATTGTTACAAAGAATTTTAGTAATGACGTCCATGATTATAAGTCCTCTTTCACTATAAATTCTTATTCCCCTTTCTTTGTGGAGTACAATAAGGATCTACCAAAGCCCTTGGTGAACATGGGTTTCTAGCCTTGTTCTATTATAAAATTTAGAAAATTATGGGCGATACTGTTTCAATTTGTTAAAGATGTTTTTTGAGAAGGTGATGTTTAGGAAGTGAACAAAACTCTTATATACCTCATTTTATAGCTTGATAAACCAGAATTTACTAATTAACTTTAGCTCATTTTGTTATGCAACATTATCTGTAAATGTATCACTAAAATTGTAGTCAAGGGGATCAAGCCCCTTTTTCCCAACTTCATTTCCTTGTACCAAGCAAGCTTTAATTCAGGAAGGAGTATCAATAACAATATTGTTATCATTCAAGAGATAATTCATTTTATGAGGACAATGAAGAATAAATGGGGTTTCTTTACAACCAAAATGGATTTAGAAAAAGCATATAATGGATTAAATTAAGATCTTATTGAAGATGTATTATTGATGATCCAATTTAAGCAAAGGAAATAAAAATTGATCATAAATTGTGTTCGAACTTTAGTTTTGAATTTAATGTGGAGTGGAAGTAAGACTAAAAAGTTCCAACCATCTAAAGAAATCTAGCAAGGTGAACTTTATCTTCTTACATTTTTGTGTTGTGTATGGAGAAGTTATCTCACAATATTACTAAAGTTGTGGAAGATTAAAAATGAGTTCCTTTGAAAGCAAGGAAGAATAGCTTTAATATATCTCATCTCATTCTAGTAAATGATCTCTTACTTTTTAGTGAGGTTACCATTAATCAAATTGAGGTACTATTGCATACATTGGATTATTTTTCTAAGATGTCAAGCTAGCGAGTTAATTATGTTAAAACTCATATCCTCTTCTTGAAAAGTGTAAAATAAGAGGTGAGACAACAAATAGTCCAGAAATGTAGTTTTAAGATGATTGCAAACTTTGATATTTATCTAGGGGTTCCATTCATCCATAAACAAGTCACTTGAAATATTTATTCCTTTATTGCCAAAAATGTTCAAGATAAATTAGCCAATTGGAAGACAAATTGACTTTCTATGGCAAGAAGAGTGGTGCTAGCTAAGTTTGTCATGGAAGCATTGCTAACATACATCGTGTAAGTAACATTTATTCCTTCTATTACTCTAGCTGAGATAAAGGAACATCAATGATCATTTATATAGGTCATGATAGTTCAGAAAAGAGAATTCATATCATATTTGGGAGATAATGACACTCCCAAAAGAAGTAAGAGGTTAAGGTGTTAGAAGTCTAAAGTGGATATGTTAAATTGGAGAACTCAATGGTATATTGCTTTTAAACATTGTTATTCCAATGTAATATAATTACATCTCACATAATTAGATAGTGTCAATAATGCATACTTATAGAAAAGATAATAAATGTGGAATTAGCATGCGTTGCATGGTATGAATCATGAGTTAGGATTGTGGATTTTAGATTGTTATTGGGGTTTCTGTCTTATGAGTAGTTAATTTGTATAGTCTTTTTATTTTTTGGACTTTGGCCCTTTTGTTTTAAAAAAAGAATTTTATTTTTGTATGTAAAATAAAAACTCTGGATATTCCTAAGGCAAAAAGAGAGTATAAACCATATAAAGTGTATTTTTAATATTATTTTTCAAAAAATACTGACTCTTAATTGAGGGATAGGCTAAGTAATGAGCTGGGTATTGCTCATAGTGGGGAATTAGGTAAATATTTAGGGGTTAAAATTAAATCAAATTACAAAATGGTGATTTTTAGTTTTTTGTTAACAAACTAAGAGAAAGAATCCATGAATGTTAGCCTAAATTTTTGTCTTGAGCTGGTAGAGTCATTTTAATTAGCTCTATTTTGTTTACTTTGCCCTTATATCATTTTCAAATTACTAAGATTCTTGAAGGAATTGTGGCAAGATTAGACTAGGTTATTAGAAAATTTCTCTAGGAAGGGGGTTCAATTGAAGGCAGGAAACTAGCTTTAGTTAAATGGGAGGTAGTTACTCTTTTGAAGGATAAAGAGAGCCTTAGGATAAGGGATTTTGTTTCTATAAATATAGCCATGATGGGCAAATTAGCTTGGAATTTTATTTGTAATCATCAATTTCTTTGGATGGAGGTTCTTAGGAGTAAATACTTGAATTTTAACAATGTCAACCAGATAAAGAAAAATAGATGCTATTCACATAATTGGAAAGTTTTAAAATGCACCACTAACATAGTCAAGGTAGGTTTGAACTGGATGGTTGATAATGGGGATAAAATTTATTTTTGGCATGATAAATGGCTTAAAACTAAATCTCTTAGTGAATGCATACAAGGGTTATTAACCCAAGCTGAATTACATGTAAAAGTTAAAGATCTAATTCAAATTGGAGCTTGGAATTTAGATAAAATTTCTTTTTCTTTACCTATTGATATAAAAAATGCAATCATGTTAACACTCGGACGAATAAACGATCAAATAGCGGGTTGTTCATTTTCTGCGTTACCTCTCGCCGCGTGGAACAATAGTAGTCGTGTCATGATCGAATCTGCGTTGTAATATTTAGAAATGCCCAGAATCGAATTCATGGTTAAAGTATATGAACAATTAAAAAAAAAACAGTTAGATATAAAATAAAACAGACTTCTATTTCCTCTTGACAATCCTCAAAGCCTTTTAAGGGTTCCATTGATTATTGATAGGCTTGCCACTTCAAGATTTTCCCGCATCATCATATGCTACTGCATGAACACCGAAGAGCAGCGCGACCAGAAGGATCATGATTTTTTAACCAAGCTGCATCCCATTCTACAGCTTTTGCAGTAATGCATGCAATGCTAGGGCCTACTGGAAATTATTTATATAAATTATTATTTAAAAATAAATTTAATTATTTAATATAATTTAAAAATTATTTTATTAAAATCATACAATTTCATGTAGGAATAAGAAAGTAAACTCTCAATAATGAACAAAATAAAATATTGTTATTTGGATATCTTTTATCTTTAAGTCTTCCAATATTTTATAACCACCTAAATTATCAACTTGCGTGGCTCTTATCTATCATCTGTATATACCTTCTTATTTTATGATACAATTTGTAAGAGATTAATTCCTACCTAGAAAAGGAAAAAAAGAAGAAGAGACATTAGTAAAACTGCCGGAGAAATTGTCAAAGTGAGTACCTTGGTCAATTCTAATAACACCAATAATGTTCAAAGATGTAATTTTCTATATTCATGCGGGGTACGGTTTGATCTAAGCCAGCTTTCTCTTCTTAAATGCGCAAAGTGGTGATTTTCTTTGGTAACTCGAAAGTTTTGATTCACACATAAAGTAAATCTGCATGGAATTGAACATTTTAAAAAATAATTTTTTTTAAAGATACTCAAATTATTTGCTTTATTATCTAAAATCAAAGTTTTTATAAAAGGTTCCTTTTTATTTAGGAGAAGATAGATAAGTGACTTTTCTTATTTAATAAAAATAATTTATTTTTATTTGTCAATTAGTGTTTAATTATATAATTCATTTATTTTTTATATTTTCAAAAGTTACTCATGATGATATAATTTTTTACCAACCAAACAATTTGCCAACATCTATGATGTATATTAGTTTCAAATTAAGGTACTGCGGTTAATTATTCAAATGATTATCTATACTTTAAAATTTTGAAATTAGATATTTCTATTATTTTGCGTTCCTTGGATATCCATCGTTAAATTTCCCTTTTTTTTTTTTTTTGACTTGACAAGCTGATGATATTTGTAAGATATCCAAAGTATTTTAGCTACTAATATATATACGAGGAGAAAAACTAGAGTCATGTTAATTAGGCCGGAAATTGTCAAACCAATTATCTTGACTGCTCAGTTCAATGCAGTTGATTTTGCAATTTTGTAATTACATTTCTAATCCTTGTGCAGTTTTGCACAAAGAAGAACATTGCAACTATAGACAAAAAGACGTATAAAAACAAAACTGAACTGTATCAGAAGAGCTTGCTAGCAAATTCATCAATGGCAGATCCCTCTATCCGACAATAAGCCGATTTTCTAGCAAGCTCCTTAAGCTGTGACAAGCTTCTTCCTAATTTCAAAGCCACATTCATCTCAAACATTTCCCCGTTTTCTCTGTCCTCTATGTCTTCCTCCATTGTCTCTCTAATCGAATTTTCCAACATCTGAAAAAATCCAGCACTGTTTCTGTACATCTCAGAAACCATCCCAACTTGACCACCATGTTCAAAGGCATTAACTGCTGTTGCCAATGTCCCAGCCATGACAGGCACCATGGCTGCCCATGAATCCTGGCTCAAAAATGCAGACCCCACTGCTGCAATCCCAGTCAGTAAAGGCCCAGCAATGGCCAAAATCTTGTTCACATTGAGAACCATGTTTCCCAGTCTCTCATAATCCTCAATGTCTTTTCTCTTCACCACTTCAATGACACTTTCTAACTCTGTTTCCAATTCTTCACTCCATCCATTCTGCATCTTCTCTGTTGTCATTTTCCCGACTACTTTCTTTTCCTGGAATTTATTTCCAATTTGGGAATCAGGCCACCAAACTTCGGGCTCAAATTTCGCAGGGAATTTGTCGATCATAACTCCCAGCAGAGGAAGTGGAAAAGCTTTGTCAAGAGCCAAAACCTTCTCCACGGCATCTTTAACATCTTCCTCGGCTGGATTTCCGAGAGCAATTTTAGTTTCAATGCGTGTCTGAAGCTGCTTGAACAATCTCGTGGCGTTTCTTTGTTCCTCCGCGAGCTGTGAAGGCTGGATTTTGTTCATCACCACCAACAATCCAGTGGCCCGCGGAGAACAGGAGTGCGGATGATAATTTCAGAGCCAGGAGCGGTACGCCGGCCGAGCCAACGGCGGCAACGCCAGCCATGGTGGAAGCTGTGAGAGTGATCATGTTGATGGAGTTCAAGAGAAGGGTGTTCCAATTGTTGCGTTGCTCTCCGATGTTGTGGTGCATTTCAACTCTGTCGGCTATGGCTTCCAAGATTGAATAGAGTTGAACTCTGGTTTTTGAATTACTAGAAGAAATTTGTGGATTTTCTTGTGATTGCTTGGTGATGAAATTGTTTTCGAACAAAGGGATGGTGTTTGTTTGTGAGAATCCGTTCAGCTCCTCAAACAGCTTTTTTGCTTGGTAGAATTGGAATTGAAGTACCAGAGATATATGGGTGTTTTGGTACATTGAAAGAGGCACTGACTTTATTTGAAGAAGAATAAGAAAGCAAGGTGGAAGCTTGTAAATAAGCCATGGATGAACTACAAAGAGCTTGCTGGTTTGGACTACAAGGGATTGGTGATTCATATTTATATTGACTTACATAGAAGTAAGAAAGGAGCAGGGTGGAAGGAGAAAAGTTGACTTTGACTTGGTCCACATATTATTACTATTTGGGTGACTCTTTCCCGGTTCAAAATCCATCCCCAAACGAACATGACATGACGTCGTATTGGGCTATTGACAAATTAAGGGCAATTGGTCTTCACACGCTCTGTGAAATTTTACCTTTGGTTGAAATTGAGAAAATTCTACTCAAGAGTGGTAGGTGTCTCAAAGATCATTGCTCATTAATTGTTATGTTCGGATGAAATCGACACTTGTAATCGATTAACATACATATTTTCGTTGAGCTTTATTATGCAAGTTAGTCTAGCTGTGAAATATGAAAGGTACGTTAAATGCCTAAATTTTAATCAAAAGTTATCTATGATTTGAATTATTTGATTATGTAATGCATTAATATGGATAAAGTAAGAATCTTATTTTATTTACGGTTATGATGGTACATATAAATGTCTATTACATTTAGACGTAAGAACAATATTGTACTAAATATTACTTGGAGTGAAATAGTATCATTATTGTTTCTAAGAGATTGCATAATTCATTTAAGATTTACTATCTTATTAATTATAGATGAAGATTTAACTTGTAACATAAAACAAATGACTCCTTTAATTCTACTATCAATGAAAATCAAACTAATAACATGGGATAAAACTCTTATGATGAACAAATGCTATTTTAAAGTTCTAGATAATTTATTGTGTGATTTTTTTTAAATTTTCAAATTTTAAAAATTTTGAAAATTCATTACATGGGAAAGTTATGATTTTTTGAGGTGGTTTTACACAAATAACGTAATTCCTAATGTTGTTACTATAAACTCTTTTTGTTGGTGAAAGTTTTGTGAAGTTCTTACATTATGGAAAAATGTAAGACTTTGCCCAATTTTGCCCATATTCAAATGATAGGGAGTCCATCAAGATAAAAGAATTTGTAGAATGAATTCCAACAAATTGATAATGAAATTATTGTGTAGATTTTAGAAGATATATTAATTACAAAAATACTATAAACCCTATAAAAGCAATAGTTGAAAACACTTATTCAAATTTGATTGACAAATCGAATGATCACTAATACTTATGTTAACAAGCAATTTTCGCTCTAACTATCTAAGTTGTTGAGAAAGTAAATAAATATGTATTATCTTTAATCGTAGGAAAAGAAATAATATACTTGATTTCTAGCATTATTTGTAGATAAAGATTCAAATCAAAAAATAAATGATGACATATCTATACAAAATTTCTTAATGGTATTACATTGCACCCAACTATATATAATTTTTGAAAAAAAAAGTATTCCTATTATATTTTTTAAATATAGAACAATCAATTGACTTATATAATAGGCCCAATTAATAATTACTAAATTTGAGAAGTATGTTTTAGAAGTTAAAATTATATTCAATAATAATATTGGAGAGAAGGGACATATTACTTGAATGATTATCACTTTATTAGATAATTTGATTAAAATATAGTATAAACAATTTCCTTTAAATATTTATTTTGTAATGATAATAAATAAAAGTTAACGACAATTTTTATCTCATGATTGAAAATTTTAATAACAAGTAAAAGTGAAAATCCAAACCAAAAATTTTATGATAAAGAGGCATTTCAAATTTTGCAATAAATTTTTTTTTAGTATCATATTAATTTCATTTGTCAATCGTTGATCGTTGCAAAAATTTTTTATTATCTTCTATGGTCCTGTCAAAAATTATGACCTTACGTTATTATATATTATTAAAATAAATATCATGCTGTGCAGCGGACGGTTGGATTGCTTGTACTATTAGTATTTTGGGACTCTTTCCCGGTTCAAAATCTGGCCCCACACGAACATGATATGACATCGTATCAGGCAGCGACCAATTAAGGGCAATGGGTCTTCACGCGCCCTGTGGAATTTTACCAATCATGATGCTTTTTGGTGGAAAAGTTGATCAAAATGTTTGTAACAACCGAGGAGCAATAATCATGGAAACCTTTTTTACAAGGGATCTGCATCAGTCTATTATCTTCTGTAAACTTTTTGTCAATTTCAAATGAATAAAGACACAAATTTTATTCTGAAATTTATTTATTATTTGGGATTCACATTTTTAAAAAATTATACTTATTTTTTTAAATTCATCTAATAAAATTTTTTAAAAATACGTTAAATCTATTTCCTTTCCTTTGACAAGTGATTTTTGATTTTATTTTAAGATAATTAGTAAGTGGACCCATGATATGTACGGATATGTTCTTAATTTATTATAAAATTAAGATAGAATAAAATCGATGAATTATGATTTTATATAGTGAATGTGAAAATAAAATAAATTTTTTATTAATTTCTATAATATTATATAATATATGTGAAGATAAAATTTAAATCAATATTTATTTATTATTTTAATCCATTAATAAGTATTATAAAAAATTACATTATCACATGCTATATATAAATATAAATATAATAAATTTAGTAACTATCATAATAACTTTAAAAAAAAAGTGAAAAGCATAAATAAACTAAAAAGCTAAAAGCTTAAAAAACACAATTTTTTTTATCAGGAATCAAGAACCTATTGGACTTGTGAAAAATGAAGCTATGTTATCATACTTTTCTTAGTACGATAGAAAGAGTGAGTGAAAAGTGAATATTGATGAGTAGAAATAGGGGAAGACTACAGTGCCCTGAGGGTTTCTAAACCCTGGGTATGTGTCTCAATCTCATTCATTGGATGAGATTACCAAAGACTTAGGTAATCTCATCCAATGGATGAGATTGTGCCACACCACCCAGGGTTTAGAAACCCCTGGGGCACCTTAGAATTCCCCGTAGAAATATTATTACTCTAGTTTTTGTAGACCTTTCATAGGAAGACATGGATTATAATTTTTTTTAAAAGCAATATCTTTGTATTTTTTTTTCCTAGAGTAAAAGATAGATATCTGTAAAAATTTAAAACATAAATTCTATTTTACGTGATAACTAATCTAACCTATTTTGATTTAATAAACTAACTTGAATAACTTATAATTTATAAAGTATTACTTCTTCAATTTTTTTTTAAAATTTATCCTTATTTTTTTTATTAATTTAAAACTTATGCTCTTCATAATATAAACCTCAATATTTTTTTAATTTTAATGTAATTATATCTATATTTTAAACTATAAATATAATATATATATATATATATATATAATGTCATAAAATATAATTAATTTTATTTTAAGTAGTTATAATTTTATTGTAAGTAATAATCAAATAAAAATTATAAAAAATACAAAATACCCTCTTCAACTTTAAGGTAATTAGATTTTATTCCTTTCTATATTGAAAACTTATCATCCCTTTAAATTATACAGAACTTAGATTTAACACATTCCATTAACTTAGTTTATCATTTTTATCAAGTTACATAATTTTTTAATAATATTTTTAAACAAGAATTATAATATTATAGTATTTTAGTGTATTTTATTATTTTTTTACAATTAATTTTTATGTTATATAATTAAGAGGAATTAAATTTAATACATAGAGTTTTAATTAAATAATAAAAAATGGATTGCAAAATTATATATGAAATTTGGTGAAATAAACTAACATACCATAATATAGTAATTATTATTAAAAAGTTCATAAAAATTTATATAATTCAATAAAATCATTAATTAAGTTGATAATGAGTGTTAAATCCATCTTCGGTGAAGTTGAAAGCAATGATTTCTAGATTTTTAAAATAGAAGGAAATAAAATTTAATTACCTTAAAGTTGAAGGGAGTATTTTATATTTTTTTAAAATATATAATAAATACTGTAAATTTATAAATATAATTAATTAAATATTAAATATTATATTTTTATTTTAAATATTTTAACTATGTTGATATTATTTAATCTTTAAATAAATATGAACTATTTTAATTTATATACCTATTTATATTAACATATTCTTTTATTTTGTAATTTTAATTAGTTCAATAGATAATTTTATAAAATACTTATTACATAATCAATTATCTTATCAACAATGAACTATTAGTTATTTGTTATCTAACTTATCAGTTATCTATTAGCTATTTTATCACTTACTCGTTAACTTAAAAGAGAGTTTAAATATGAAATAGGAATATAAATTTTAAGGAACAGTTCTAATAATCGAGTTGAAAAATAATATTACTCTATTAAAAAAAGTACACTGTTACCTAAGTTTTTATGCATTTTTGTCTCATCACATCACTTGATTTTCTTTTATTATTTTACATATTAAATTTATTAATATATTAATCCTTAATTTAAATATGCAACCAATATAAAATTATTCAAATTAACTTTATAAGTCAATAATTACAATAACAAACCCATGTTTTCCATTTAGTACTTAATAATAATACATATGTGCAATCTTTTTAACTTAAAAGGTTAGGATTTTGAAGAATTCTTTTTAATATTTTAATTTATTTAACTATTTTAATAATTATCAAGAGAAGGATAAATAAGTTACATGTTCTTATTTGAATTTTTACTGTATTATTTATTATAATTATTTAGTAACTATTTAGCTTACTATATGATAAAAAAATCTATGCATTATATTCAAATTATAGTTGTTTAATTTTTATGTTTGTTTATTGATTTTATCCATTAATTAATACTATAAAAATTTTACACCATCATATATTATGTATAAATATAAATTTAAAAAAATTAGCAACTATCACATAACATTTAAAAGAAAAAGTAAAAATATAAGTAAAACAAAAAAAATAAAAAACTTAATAAATATATATTTTTTATTTTTTTTTCTTGTAACCCTATCAGTACGTGAAGAGACTTGGATCTCAAGAATTTTTTTTTCAAATCAATTTTTTTTTATTTTATTAAAATTATTGTTTATTAATATTACTTAACAATTATAATATTTATTTATAAATATCATTATATATTTAAATATAATAATTATATATTATTTATTGTAGTGAAAAAATATAAAACTACAATTTAAATAGCTGGGAATGTTAGTCAAATTAAGTTAAAGAATAATATAAACTAAAGTGTTTGGTTTAGCAGTATTAATCCATAATCGCATCTTGAGGGTTATGTGTTGAACTCAAAATAATGTTAATGCTAATTTACCCTTTTATTTTAGTATTGTGGTATTAATTTTTTATTAATTTTCATAATATTATGCAATGTATATATATTTTTTTAAAATGAGATGTATGTATTTATGAAAACTTTAAACTAAACATGAAATTAAAAAATTAATGAGTAATGATAATAATTAAGTTCAAAGGTGATATATTTCTATTTAAAAAGTCCAATATTAACTAGGCTTTTGAACCTTTGTGCTTTTCCACATCACTTACTTTTCTTTACTTAAAATTAAATATGTTATTTTATATCATATTTATTTATTAAAATGTCATGAATCTTTTTATTGATTCATATAAGATCAAGTTTTAAATTATTATTTATTAATATTAATTAATAACTATAACATGATAGATAATTTAATTCAAAAAGGCTAAAACTACAGGCCAATCCCACAAGATTTTATAAAGTTTAGTAATAAAGTGCACTTAAAAAAAGGTTAAAAATTTGCTAAAGCTCAAAAGGGACCAAAAGTAATATTTTTTACTTAAAAAGTACAATATTAACTAGGCTTCTATACTTATGTCTTTCCACATCACTTGATTTCTTTTACTTAGAATTAAATATATTATTTTATGTTAAATTTATTTATGAAAATAAGATTGAGGTTGAATTTTTTATTGGTTCAAATAAGATTATAATTTAAATTATTATTTATTAATATTAATTAATAACAATAACATTATAGATACCTTAACCTAAAAGGCTAATGCTATATGCTAACCCTATAAGATTTTATAAAATCCACTACTAAAGTAAATAGAAAAAGAGAACTAAAAATGCTTAAAAAGACTTAATTTATATTAAACTAATAGGTAGTTCTATAGATGGCTTGGATGAATTAGAATGAGAGTTCCATCCTCAATAAATTGGAGTACTAGGCATATCACATAATAAGCCTCTTTACCACATGTTCTTTGAGCTAAAATGAGCAAGGGAGGCTGCAATAACTCTTTTTCCACCTTTTTATCTAAATATACCATAATTATTTGTGCCTCCAAAAAATCACTCATATTAGCTACCTTCATTATTACACATTTTGTTATGCTACTTGCCTCTAATTTAAATAACAAATTGTCAACTCATTACTCATATTATTACACACTTTTCACATGACTCTTTATCTACCATCACTATAAATACCATATCTTCACCCATTAGAAGGGTTAGGCATCACATATTGAGCTTTTTTTTTTTACCCTGTTAAACTATTTCACTTGGAGTGTTCATTCTTTCTATCTTTAAGCCACTCTTAAGAAGTTTATACTTGTACTTACACTTTCACTCTTAAAGCTTAAATTTTTTTCCTAACTTAAACAAACATTTATACATAAAAATAATTATTTATTTAAATTTAATAATAATTATATATTATTTATTGTATTGGGAACTTGTACAATTGTAATTCAAATAGTTGGGTATGTTAGTTAAGTCAAAAGATAAAATAATCATATAGGTGTTTGGTTTAATGTAGTACAAGGAAAAAATTAATTAGTGACAAAAATTCATTGCTAATTTTAGAAAAATTATCAATAAAAAAACTAGTAATGGAATTAATAATAAAGAAAAGTAGTAGAGGTGGCAAAAGCAAAGGGAGGTTTCTAAGAAAATGGGTGTTACTAAAATGAGTTATTGTTGTGAATTGGATATATTTGAAGAATAGTGGTGGAAAATTTTATCACAGATTTAAACTTTATACAATAGGGCGTTTAGATTGATGATAGATTTAATGTCGAATTATTTTTTTTACAAATTTTTGCAAAAAATTAAATTTTCCACTAAAGGATTTTCAAATTTTTGTATAATTATCTACCGATAACTTAAAAAAATATTTTTTATTCTATCTCTAAGTTTTCATATTATTTGGCAACAAAATTAACAGTACTCAAAGAATGTACCATTACTAATTCCATAACTAAAAATTAATTTTTTGAATTTTTAACATCAGGATAGAAATTAATTTTGCAACATGTATTACATCACTAAATACCAAAATTATTATAGTGGTGAAATCATATTATGATTTCATTCTTGAGGTTAGTTTTAAAGTTATGAATACACTTTAAGAGGATATTAATTTTTTTTCCGGTATTGCAGAGTTTAAAAAGATGAAAAAAAAATATTTTATCTCATAATGTCATGTAGCGGGGACCATTCACCTCATAATTACATGTGATAGGGAGCAAACTCAGTTTTAGTAACATACAGTTTTAGTAACAACAAATTTATATTCAATAGTCGGGGACACCGCCATTTACCCCGGTGAAAAAATACTTGTAATTTGTAAATGACAACAATTATATTTGTTGCAAAGATTTTATGCTTAATTACAACTTCGGCTTCCTAATATTTAAAGTATCGCATTTAATTTTTCTAGATGTAATATTCCATCTTCACTCTTCGAATATACAATTGAATTATATGTTGTCCCAATTAATAATTTTAGTCAAATTAAAATTTGAAAATCTCAATCATTACACAAAGTTTGTTTTTAGATTAGATGAATGACATGATTTCATATTTCGTTAATAAAATAAGATGAATTACACTAATTTTTTTCTCTATGATTGTTAGCTTGAAATTTTTCTTAAAAATTATGTTTCAACTAAGACTTTATGTTTATGTTTAAAACTTGACAAAAAATTATTATTTTGGATCCAATTTAGTGTATGTTAATGATACCAAAATAAAATATTTCATTTAAGGGAAGAAAATGATATCACTTTAAATATCAAAGGATCAAAATTATAATTAAACTAAGATTTTTTTTTTGTAAACAAATTAAACAATGATTTTAAATGCCTTGTGGCCTGCCGATTCTCATCTATGCTTGGATTAATATTTCATGCACTATTAATGTATTTGTTTTTATGCCAGACCCATAAAATACTGACATATACTTCTCTTTTTTAAAAATTTATTAAGATAACATGGATTCAAGAAAATATCGAACACATGGCAGTGTTTTGTGTACCATTGATCTATGTTTGAACAAACCTCCAATTGAAATATTAGATAGGCTCCGTCAGTTTTTTTGAAAAATAATTTATACTTAAAAAAAATTAAAATAGAAAGGAATTTGTCCATTTTAATATCTAATGTTTTGCATCACGCATCATGATGTCATAATCTAATCATCTCATATTTCTGGTTTGAACTAAGAAAACTTCTACGCAGTTGAATTTTGTTTAAGTTTTGTCCGCTTTGGTAAGAGTATTCCTCCAACATCTTCGTTTCTCACTGTATTTGTTTAAATTATGCTATTAAAAAATGCAGTCAAAGCTGGTCATTAACATCTTTGTTTCTCACTACATTTGTTTAAATTATGCTATCAAAAAAATGCAGTCAAGCCCCGTCATTATATATGATTAAGCTTATTATACAAGCCCAATGCATGAAGGAAACATCGTCTCTGCGACTCACATGATGTCAGTGAAGACGTAAGACTTTTTGTCCATTTTGGATCCATGGAAAATGACTTTTAAAGCTAAAGACCATAACATTTTGGTTTCATTTTCTTAGCTAGACTAAATGGGAAAAGTATGAATAATATAAGGTCGGTAATTAATAAAAAGCCCAGAAACTCAATCAACAACAAAGTTAATATATACGAATCAGTCGGATCTTTTCTCTTCCTAAAATTTCTGATCTCATAATTCTTACAGTTACTTGGCTTTTGCACAAGCGAGGCTCTAGGAAAGGTCGTCGACTTCATATACTCATGCCGTTAAACAAATTTGCAAGGGAAAGTAACATCATTTTATTACTCATTTTTAAGTCAAATTTTTTTAATTCTTTCTTTTACTACGTAAAATTTATTATTATTTGCATCTTGCAATGTCAACAGGATAAAATGAAAGTTAGCAAAGGTTATTAGTAGAGGATAAATTGTCAAAGTACTAAACCTTTATTTTCTTGGTCAATGATAATAGCCACAATTCAATGACCGCATGCACATATCCATTCTGCAGTTGGTGCGTAATTGTCACTATAGAAGCTAAAATATTATGGAGATCAGAGAATTTCAATTTTTTTATATTTATTTAAATTAAATTTTATGAATTTATCCACCATCTTGTATATATTTAATAAGAGTTCTGGATTTGTATTTAAAATTAAACTTTAAATTTTATTTTTAATATATAATATTACTGTAATAAAAGAACACTAATAATTTTACCCTAAGACATTGATCATTGCTAATATGTTACTTCCATTTCGGTGTTGTATATATCATGAATGATTTACAGAAAAAATGAACGAATCTAAAAAATTAGTTTGGTAAATGCCTAATTAATAAAAAATGGAATGAAAGAATGACTAGCTAGCTGCATCAGAAGAGCTTGCTAGCAAATTCATTAATGGGAGATCCCTCTACCCGAGAATAAGCCGATTTTCTGGCAATCTCTTTAAGCTGCGACAAGCTTCTCCCCAATTTCAAAGCCACATTCATCTCAAACAATTCCCCGTTTTCTCTTTCTTCGGTGTCTTCCTCAATCGTCTGCTGAATCGAATTTTCTAACAACTGAAAGAATCCAGCACAGTATCTGTACATCTCAGAAACCATCCCAACTTGGCCCCCGTGCTCAAAGGCATTAACTGCAGTAGCCAAAGCGCCGGCCATTACAGGAACTATAGCTGCCCATGAACCCTGGCTCACAAATCCAGATCCTACCGCTGCAATCCCAGTTAGCAAGGGCCCAGCAATGGCCAAACTCTTGTTAACCTTCAACGCCAAGTTTCCTAGTCTTTCGTAATCTTCCATGTCTTTTCTTTTTACCACGTTGATAACTTCCATCAATTCTGTTTCCAGTTCTTCGCTCCATCCATTGTTCTCTGCCTTCTTTGATTCACGGAAACGGAGTTTATTTTTCTTCTGCGATTTATGAGCAGGCCACCAAACAGCTGGCTCAAATTTAGCGGGGAATTTGTCAAGCATTGATCCTAACAATGGAAGTGGGTAAGCTTTGTCCAGAGCCAAAACCTTCTCCATGGCATTCTTGACGTCTTCGTTGGAAGGATTGCCGACGGCGATTATGGTTTGGATGTGGGACTCAAGCTGCCTGAACAACCTCGTAGCATTTCTTTGTTCCTCGGCAAGTTGTGAAGGCTGGATTTTGTTCATCACCAGCAACATCCCCGTGGACGCAGAGAACAGGAGAGCTGACGACAATTTTAGGGCCAACAGCGATGCACCGGCTCCGCCAGCTGTGGCGGCAACGCCGGTCAATGTTGAAGCAGTGAGAGTAATCATGTTTATGGAATTCAGAAGAAGAGTGTTCCAGCTGTTGCGTTGCTCGCCCATGTTGTTATGCATCTCTATTCGATCAGAAACTGCCTCCAGAATCGCGTAGAGTTCAGCAATGGCCTTAGAATTACTGGAAGATGGCAAAGTTTCTCGTAAATCTGTGTTGGTAGCATCGTTATCTAACGGGATTGTGTGAGTGAACGTTTTTAGATCATCAAACAGCTTTCTGCTTGGTATTTGTGGGACTGAAATCGGAATTCTTGGGAATTTGGGGACATGAATAGCAGCATTTACCCGACTTGAAGAAGAAGAAGAATAAGAAGTTGAAGTTTGTAATAAGGTAGCCATGGGATGAACTGCAAGAGCTTGTTTTTTAGTTTGTGTTGTGAATGAATGGATGACGAATGTGAGAACTGGTGGCTCATAATATTTATAGAGTAAGCAGCCGAAAGGGAAGATGGATGCAATTGCGTCCGATATAGGAAAATTAATTACATATGTATTGACTTTTTCCTGTTGGCAGTGGCTGACCGGACTCATTCATTGAAGACACAGATACTAGATACGAAAGTGAGATCTAAAATAAAATTTCAAATATATATTAAAAATTATTTATTAAATGTAGAATGATAAAATAAATTTATAAAATTTAAGTTAATAAATATAAAATATTTAAAATTTAATTTTAGATTTTATTTTTGATAATATAATATTTTGTTAACAAATATAACTAACGATCGAAATAAAGAATCCTAGAAATTCATGGAAAAGGTTTATTATAATACCTGGGATTATCAGGGGCCCCCACGCAAACGGCGGAATTCTACCCATGATGTTTCATAAGTTGATCAATCAAATATATATGTTGACGTCCAAATACTGACAAGCAGTAACATGTTGAATGTTGAACGTTCGTTGATTCAAATTTCTTGCAATTTGGAGTTTTTTACTTCGTCTTAATGTTATTGCTTCAAACATCTCGTCTTTTGATATCGTGCTCTTATTGTTTGTCTGTTTTTTTATGTTTTTGTGCGCGCGGTTATTGTAATTTTCTTATATGTATAACCCAGTAAAAATGTAATTGTTTCCCCCTAAACATAAATTATATTGATCTCTCTTAGTTTGAAAATTCTACACATTATTCCAAATTTCTAAATTTTATCTATTATTATTATAAATCAATTTTATATTATCATTTATTTATGTATTATTATATTATTAAAAATTATTAAAAATTTTTTATTGTTAATAAAAATTCTTAATTAATATTAATTTTTTAATAATGTATCATCTTTTTTATTCATTGATAGTTTAAAAAGTTTCTCAAATTTAAACTCTTATTCTAATTAAACATGTTTCATTAGGATTATAATAAAATATTGAAAGTGTTTAACAAATAGCTAATTAATTGACCGATCAAATTAAACAATTATTTTAGATATTTGATAAAAAGTTTTTTTAATCAATTAATTGATTCCCAATTATTCAATTTGAGAAAAAAAAAAGGAAATTCAGCATTTTGGATCAATTGATCCATAAAAGCTTTGTAGAAAGATGAAACTATTCCTAAATTGCATAATTATATATATTTATTATTTTGCTTAAAATGTTAAAGAGAGAGGTTAAATACCAAATCTTAGACTACACAAGAAAGAGTTTAACTATTTAGTGACTAAACATTTTTTTATACGTATGCCAATTTAATATATATTGCAATGTAGTAATTCTTCATAAATAATTATTTAACTTTTCATTAATTAAATTTATATAATAAAATTTATATAAATTGACAAAATAAACATTACAATATGTTAAATAATTATTTAATAAATTTAATTTTTATATTAAAAGTAAAAAATTAATAAGATTAATTTACACACATATATAATATATAAATATGCAATAAATTTTAATAATTTATTTTTGTACAATAATTTAATAAATAATAAATTACAACAATATATCTTTTATAGCAAATATCTTAAAATGTACTTGTATCCTTATATATTATTTTACATATAAACAATAGTAATAAATAGTTAATTTTATTAAATATTTTTAGTTGATCAAATCAAATTAATTAATATAATTAGTTATCAACCAATTATTAATTGAATCAATAAACCACTATTATAATCAATTAATTGTAAAAGAGTCATTGATTCCTTTAACATTAATTTATTTTGTTAGGTCATAAGTCTGATTTATATCTCAACCAATATTTAACTACTAATGCATTATTCAACCTTTTGTGAACCTAGTTAGAAATTAGTACAAAAAATTTCCCCTTTCTTTCTCTCTCAGTTATAAGAACCAAATCTTAATATAGATGTATATATATATATGTATGTATATATACATATATATATATATATATATATATTTATATATTTATATTTTCATTCTAAGGAAATTAAGAGTTGCCATTCGAAGTCAAAATTACAATTCTCTAAGCAAACTATAATTTTTCTATGTTTCGTTACTTTTTATATTTTTGCTTATTTGTTAAATGTGTAACTTTTTTTTAAATGAGTCCTATTTTTGAATTAATTTTTAAGATAACACAATTTTTGATGATTTATTTATAAGATACGAGTTCTCTCTCTCTTTTTTTTTGCGATTAAGACACGGGTTCATTTTTTTTTATGATAATAAAAATAGTTTTTCTGTTATGCATCTTCCTTCTTCGATTTTTATTACCTAATAAAACTAGATGATAAAAAATTATCATTGTTACAAAGAATTTTAGTAATGATCTCCATGATCGTAAGTCCTCTTTTAGTAGAAATTCTTATCCCACTATTTCTGATGAAATACTGGTGGTAAGGACAAAGAAAACGTAGGGGATGATATTAAGAAGACTCATCCTTTCTCCATAAGAATACTTCTGGTAGGTAACAAAAGTGATGTAAAGGAATTTTACATGCAAGATAATCATGTTGAAGGGATATAGGTTGAAGATCCTCTTAAACAATTAAGAAAGAATGAAAGTAATTGTATTCATATTTCTCATACCATATTGCATGTATAATAGGTAGCATTTTTGAACTAATAATTAATTTCTAATATATGTTTTATATTCTAATATTATAATATGATGTGAGTTTTATATATAACCCCAATCATCTCTGCATCCGATGGTAAGAACAGTGCTCTCTAACTCAACAAGCAACACATAATACTATAAAAGCATAAGTTAATAGTAAATTTCTCTTCAAAGGAATCATATAGTAGTAATTTTATACCAAAAACATCAATTTTGACATGCTTATGCTTTTCTTTTATCATAGTAGGTTTCATCAAGATTTTTATTGGCAACCATGTCATTGCAATATAGTATAAGTTCCTTTGTTGATATTTAGAAGTATTAACCTAATTTTTGCAACATGTGCATATTATATGTTTTTAATTATTTAGACTAAATTTAATATATGAAATTATTTCCTTGGGTGTTTATTGTATTTTTTATATTATTTTTTACTATAGAGATCCACCAAAGCCTTTGGTGAGGATAGATTTCAGCCTTGTATTATCATAAAAATTGAAAAATTATGGGTGACATTATATTTCAGTTTGTTAAAGATGTTTTCTGAGGAGGTGTTTAGAAAGTGAACAAAACTCTTATATGCCTCAAAGTTTGATAAACTAGAATTTATCAATTAATTTTGGCCTATTTTATTATCTAATGTTATTAACTAAAATTGTAATCAACCACATCGAGACTCTTTTTCCTAACTTAATTTTCTTGTATCAAGCAAGTTTTGTTCTAGGAAAATGTATCTATTACAATATTATTATTGTTCAAAAGATAATTCATTTCATAGGGAGAACAAGGAGTAAATAGGATTTCTTTACTATCAAGGTGGACTTGGAAAAGACATATGATAGATTAAATTGAAATTTTATTTGAGATGTATTACTATTGATAGAGGAAAGGAAATCAAAATTGATCATGAATTATATTCAAACTTTAGTTTTGAATCTAATATGGAGTGGAAGTAAGACTTGAAAGTTCCAAACATCCAAGGGAATCTAGTAAGGTGAACCCTATCTCCTTATATTTTCATACTATACATGGACAAGCATTCTCTTCTTGTTAGTAAAATTGTGAAAGATAAAAAATGAGTACCTTTCAAAGTGGGAAGGAATAGCCTCGATATATTCCATCTCATATTCACAAATGATCTTTTACCTTTTTTGGTGAGATTACCATGAATAAAATTGAGGTGTTATTGCACACATCAGATCATTTTTCGAAGATGTTAAGTCAGCAAATCAATTATGTTAAAACTCATATCTTCTTTTCAAGAAAAGTAAAACAAGAGGTGAGATAACAAATAGTCTAGAAATGTGGTTTTGAGATGGTTGCAAACTTAGGTGTGTATTTAGGGTTCCACTCATCCATAAACAAGTCACCAAAAATACTTATTCCTTTATTATAAAAATGGTTCAAGATAAATTAGTTGCTTAAAAGATGAATTGCCTTTCTATTGTAGGAAAAGTGGTGCTAACTAAGTTAGTTATAGAAGTGTTGCTAACATACATCAAGGTCATTTATATGGGGGACATGATAGTTTAGAGAGAAGAATTTGTATCATCCTTTGGGAGATAGTGACACTCCCTAAAGTGGCAAGACGTTTAAGAGTTAGAAATCTAAAGTCAATATGTTAAATTGAAGAACTTAATAGTATATTGCTTTTAAAACGTTGTTGTTCCAATTTGATACAATTACATCTCGCATAATTAGATAGCGTCAATAGTGCATACCTCTAAGGAAGATAATAAATGTTGGAGTGGCTTGCCTTACATAATATGAATTATGAGTTGGGTATTCTAGATTCTAAATTGTCCTTCATTGAAATAGAGAATGTTGATTCAAAGTGATGTTATGGAGATTTCTATCTCATGAGTAATTAATTTATATAATTTTGGGTTTTGACCCATTCTATTAAAAAATAATTTTATTTTTATATTTAAAATAAAAACTTTGAGTATTCTCGAGGTAAAAGGAGAGTATAAATCACATAAACTATATTTTTAATGTTAATTGGGCAAATCACATCATTAACCGTAACAAAATAATTATGTGAAAGAAGAATTGACAGAAAATTTTAATTTAAATTTATGTACAGAGGTCTTGCATATTCCACAACTAAAAGATATATTAGTGCTTAAAACAAAGGTTGATGTATATTTTTAAACTAAAAGAAGTAACACATGTGGTTAACAATTAATGAAGCTCAATTGATATCAATTTTCACTAAAATATAACACTAGTAATTTGAAATGACTTTGCCTTTCATGACAATTAATAATCATATTTAGGTTGTGTTTCGTTAGATACTTAAAATTTTGGGAGTTTTTATGTAAGTTTAATGAAAAGTCACAAAAGTGCAATATTTTATACAATATTGGTAAACAGTTGGAAGGGGAACTCTTATAAAATGTAAGATACATTTTAAAAAGTAAAGTAGTGCATCATTATAATCTTTGATGAGAAAAATGAAAGTTTAAAATTTTATAAATAATAATAACATATAATGTACTTTATCCTAAAGAGTGAATATTACGCTTTAGAGAAGTCAAATCTAAAAAATTGCACATGCATTATATATATATATATATATATATATATATATATATATATATATATATATATATATATATAAGTTTCTTAATGTTATTTTTGAAGTTATAAATACGATGTAAGAGAATATCAACTTTGTTTTTTCACTATTGCAGAGTTCAACGAAGTGGGAAAATATTTCTCCTTATAATGATATGTGGGCAGAGACGAGCCATATCATGACAACATATGGCAGGGAACCAACCTTATTTTAATAACGTGAATGAAAAGATTTGGGGGGTCTTTATTGGGTCATCCTCACTCATGCAGTTATTAAAAAATTTTAAGTATAAAGAAGTTAGTCCATCTTAATATCTTATTTTTTGCATCAAGCATATCGTGATGTCATAAATTATGTACATCTAATCTAATCATCTCATATTTTTCTGGTTTGATCTAAGAAACTTCTACCCACTTGAATGTTGTTTAAGTTTTGCCTGCTTTGGTAAGAGTATTCGTCAAACATTTTCGTTTTTCACTATATTTGTTTAAATAATGCTGTTGAAAAAAATGCCGTCAAACCTGGTCATTATTTATGATCAAGCTATACAAGGCCAATGCTTAAAGAAAAGATTGTCTCCGCGACTGACATCAATTAGCAGTATAATGTCATTCCATATTATTCATTTTTTTATTTTAAGACTTTACACATGGTGCAAATTTAAACTTAAAATATTGCATATGTATTTAGTAATTTGTGACTCAGTGACTCATATTATAAAATAGAGAAAATTTTTAAATACCTACTTCAATATCTTTACTAACTTTGAAAATTTGTAAATCAAATCCTTAAATTAATAAAAAAATTTACAATTATTACCCACCATTCACTTAATTAACATTTTTATTAAATTGTGTAACGTTTTGATTAATACTATTATATATTATTTTATTATATCATTTTTGCATCTAATTTTATAACTTATTTTTAAATATTTAATTAAAATTCTATATACTGAATTTAATTTTTATTAGTCATATAACATGAAAATTATGTGAAAAATATAATAAAATGATATACAATGATACTGTAATTCTTATTTTAAAACTTCTTAAAAATATGTAATTTAATAAATTAGTTAATTAAGTAGATAATGAATGTTAATTAATTAAAATATATATATAATTTAAGAGTTTTATTTTATTGTATCATTTTTTGCATATAATTTTGTAATTCATTTTTAAGTATGTAATTAAAATTCTATATATCTAATTTAAATTATTATATAACATAAAAATCATGTAAAAATGATATAATTAAATGATATGCACTAATAAAGTAATATTATAATTCTTGTTTAGAATTTTTTGAAAAAATCACGAATTTAATAAAATAATTAATTAAGTAAATAATAAATTCTAATTAATATTATGTTTTATATAGTTTAATAATTTAATTTTTCATGTTTTTAAAATTTGATAGAGTAAAATACAACTGCCCTAAAATTAATAGAAGCAGTTTGTGTTTTTCTCTAAAAAATATAAAAGAAGCTCAGTAATCATTAAAAGGAAAAAAAGGGTAGTGCGTGATGCAATACGTAAAAGAAGATGCTAGATTTTTTGTCCATTTTGGATGGATGGCCAATGAGATCGAAACCATATGAACCTTCGGGTTTCATTTTCTTAGCTAGAATAAATGTGAAAAGTATGAATAGTATATGGTTGGTAATTAATAAAAAGCCAATGTTGTATACTTTAAAAATGAAATTCTAAATTAAGTATCAAATATAAATTGAGGGATATCAATCAATAAACAGAATTATTAGATAAATTTATAAAATTTAATTTAATAAAAATAAAAATTTTAAAACTTAAATTTAAATATTATTTTTGGTGATGTAATATTTTTATCAATAAAAAACTCAAAAACTCAATCAACTACAAAAGTTGATGCAAATTAATCAGATTTTTCCACTTCCTAGAATTTTTGTCCTCAGAATGAAAGAAATTAAAATTACAATTTTGCAATATTGCCTCATTTTATCTTCCATATTATCGCATTAGAAAATTTAAAATAATTTACAAAAACTGATTATGAAAGATGACATATGCGTATCATGTAAATCCATCTCTTAGCGTTAATATCATAGAAAATAAAATAGGAGATTAATTGTCTCAATAATCGTTGTGTTTGTGTAATAAGGGGGATCAATGCAGAACTTAAACCTTAGACACTTGAGATATGAGATAGGCACTCCTTATTTATAAACTAATTTGGATTGTAAATTCTGTCCATGGATTGTAATTACATGATTGTGCTTATATATTTACCCTTAAGTCTTATGGTTAGTAGATTTACAAGTATATGAACCGTGAAAATTAAGTAATATACTCACATATTTTTCTCTCTCACAAATAGTTACTTTCATTTGAAGTCCTTCACATAGGCAAATTCATCATTGTTGAGAAAAAATCCATGATAGTGACATCGTCACAACATAAATCTACTTAGAATTAGGAAACACCAAACTTATTAACTTAATAAGGAAATTATAACACATGACATGTCTTGCCCTTTTATAAAGATTATTATAGTTGACTATATAATAATTTCAGAATACAATGCCTCTTGATATATATCCAATTACAATTTCATTATTACCTAAACAATATATAAAGTAAGTTTAAGTAACATATATATATATATATATATATATATATATATATATATATATATATATATATATATATATATATGAGATCTCCTAATCTCCTTTAGATTAATGTGAAATTAATTGTATCACTCGAACATAGGATGGTTTGCAATCTAAAGTTGTTTTTCATAAATAGTGGGTTACATATGACCGATGCATATAGGATAATTGTCATCACTTAGTAAAATACTTGGGCCTTATAAATTTTGATTTTATCAAATTAGCAAATATGAGAGCAAACTAATGTATCAAAATTTTTTTATGCTTGGGACCTATGTAATGGGCCCACCACACAAATAATGTTGGTCTTATTATACTTTATTCCTAAGCTTTTAATAATTTTGTACAAATTACTTTGTCTTAATTAAAAATGCATATTCACACTATACAAATCTAGAATTACAAAAAATGCCTATTTTTTCTGATTTATTTTGCTCTTTTAGTTTCAATCTTTCTCACATATCTTGTTAAGTTATAAGACTATACTTTCTTTTTAGTTAACATCACTCCTATTAAAATGAATTGCTTTAGACTATAAGTGAGTTTTAAATATTTCTAAAAAGGAAACTCTTTGTAGTCTTTGAAAACCAACCTAACCCAGAACCTATAACTCTATTTAGTATCCCTTTTGTAGTCAAAATTATAGGTTGACATTGGATAAAACCATAAGAAGTAGCTGACTTAGTTAATAATGGAGCTAGCATGTATTATTTTTCACTCTTATTATTTAGGTATTTTGATAGCTCCCACTACAAAAAATATCATAAAATAATTTAAAAAATTTAGAGATAGTTTTAAAACCTTGATAAATATAAAAATAATTGAGCTATGCACCAAGCCAAATACTTTATTTAATTTCACAAAACAAGATGAAACATCCATCAAGCATAAATAAGATAAGTTCATAATTGAAAAATAAGATAAAAAATACAAAAATTCTTTTAAGTACAAGCTTAATGAAAACAACCATATTTAACTAGTGAGCTTTTCTTTCATATTTCTTCAACTCTTTCTTTCTTTTCTCCAACCATTTCTTACATTTGAAGTAATCTATTTTCTTGTACCTAAATTTCTTGCTAAATTGACACTTGCCCTTAGATTGGTCTTATTTAGGTTTTAAACAATCATCAATTTTCTCTTTCTTTCCATTATTTAAAAACTTCCCATGTTATCTTTAAAAAGTTCTCTCATTTCTTGTTTAAAAGAAGAATCATGATCCACCAGATTAATTGCATAAGTTTTCCCTTTTCTTATATGTTCCTCCATTTAACTTAAAATGATTATTATGTCATTCATTATCCATTCACCCTTTTGAGCATAATAAATACCCTTTTAAATATCAAACTGTGAAGGCAGTGACTCTCAAACTCTCTAAATAAAGAAATCATCATCAAGATGAAGTCCTAAGGTTTTCAATTTGTTATGATAATTATTAAGTTTTAAAATGTGATCTCAAAGTCCACTGATTCCATTATAAAAGGTCTTTTCAAGTAGTGAGAGATAGTAATCCTTTTGTGCTTTGTCAAATTTCTTAATTTTTCTGCCACATATTCTTAAAAAGTTTTTACATCTATGGTATTAGCATTGGGGATGCCTTCTCTAATTGCTAGGTCAAGTGAATACTTTAAGATTATTAGACATATCCATTTTTTAGATCTTGCTTTCACATTTGTAGGCAAATTTGGTTCAAATTTGGGTTCTAGTTATTGATTGCCATATCCAACTTGACAATTGCTAGGTACAATCTTACATATTCAGCCTATTCATTATAATTTATCCCATGTAATGTCTTTATAGAAGTTAATTGCTTGTGCAAAGTAATTGAAGAAAATGTATCAAACTATTAATGCATGTACATACTCAATCATGCTCTCATCTTCCTCTCAATCATGTAATTCCTTATAGTGTTGTATTGTAAAATTCAATATTGAAGGGTATTTAAGAACTTTAAAACACAATACAAGAGTCAAATGTCATGTTCCTAAAATACTAACATTGAATAGCATTTAAGTAATTTAGATGTACAAAATTCAGCTCTATACTTACATTATAGCTAGCCAATTGTATTAATAACATAATGCCAAAGGGCATTTTTATCATTAATATAGACTTTGCCACTTTAAATAATTTTCCTTATCAAAAATCAAATAAAAAATTTATGCAATTGGCCCTACGAAGATAGGTGCATAATTACATGAATTTTTCACAGCATAATGTAACTCAATAGCAATTTTCTTTTAATAAATACAGCTCCAAAAAATTATTACAATATACATACAATATCCAAAAAATTCCACAAAAATTTTAGAAAGTGAAGGATATGTCAAAGAATATATAGTAAAATTTTTGGCTTAAATAAGCACATTTAGATATTCAAATAAAATAGGTAAAGATTAATTAAAATTATTTTTATTTTAAAAATTTTTAAAAAAATGCCTATCGAGAAGAGCTCAGAGAGTGGAGCTCAGTGGCATGTACACTATTGCCAACCTCCACAGTAGGGTGGCGCATGGCCCCCATATTCTGGTTGTGCAATTAGGTGTGTAACATGTGCACTATAGCACGTCTTCAATAGCCAAAAGCTTTGTATGTAGATCGATTCAACTCGATTCTAACCTAGTACGTAACATTTTCACACGATCCCATGCATGATTTTTGTTAGTTTCTTGTCCAAATTTGCTTCCTCAACTTCCTATTGCCCAACCTTACAATCTCTAACCTAGAATACCCGAAAAAAATTGTAGTTTTAAAATTATCAAAATGGCACTTTTGGCCATGGGGGTTTCAGGTTTCTAAAGGAATTTTTTAAGCATTTTATGAAACTTCTCCAGTACATTGACGTCTTTAAGATTTGATCTTATTTATCCATATTCCATTCTTAAATTTCAAATTCATAGAAATTCATCAATGGAGTTTTTTGAAAGGGTTCTAATTTTTTTTTGTTAAAATGTGTTATGCAATCTCTACCAATTCTCATGGTTCTATGCTAATTTTCTATGAAGACTAGAATCTTCATGGTCATTATAGCAGAATCATACATCTACTAAATTTACATATCATTCTAATACAGAGAACTATACAAACAATTTTCATGGTAGAAGAATAGCAAATTTTTGAACAATTATAGAGGCATAGACATGATTCGAAATTCCTCCAAAATCACATTAAAATTACATAAAGTTTTCAACATGATTAGAAGTCTAACCAAACTCTAATACCGATTGAAAAAATTAAAATTACAATTTTGTAATATTTCCTAATTTTGACTTCTATATTATGGCATGAGAAAATTTAAAAAAAGTTACAAAACCAATTATGAAAGATGATATACTTGTATCATATGAATTTATCTCTCAAATAGTACCACAGAAAACAAAACAAGGGATTAAGGGTTTGTTTGTTTTCTATTTTTAAAAATTATTTTCTATTTTTTAAAAAAAGAGGAACCTATTTGCCAACCTGCTTCTTAAATCTATTTTTAAAAACTATTTTTTAAATATGTAACTTAAAATAATAAATAAAAATAATTTTTAATTATTTTCTGAACTTATTTTCTTATTTTAGATATCAGTTTTGTAATTAAATGAAATATTTTCTTATTTACAATATCAACTATGATCTAATCTTGATTTTCCTTCAATCCAAAAAAATAATTTTTGAGAATAAGAAAATATTTTTTAAAAATAATTTTTGAGTATAGTTTTTAAAAACATAAAAATAAAAATATATCAAAATACACTTTAACTCTTTTAGCAACTTCTACATTTGTATAATAGGGTAGATCGATAGAATACTCAAACTCTAAACACTTGAGATGTGAGATAGATACTCCTTATTTGTAAATTAATCTAGGTTGTAAATTATGTCCATCATAAAATTTATACCCATATTATCAATATTGAGCTAAGTACCCATTTGCTTATTAGTTAAGTCATATAGGGCCTCATAATAATAATCCTAATTCATTGATAAATTATATATAGTTCATAAATTATTTAACACATAATTCTTACAGCTAGCCTTTACACAAGCGAGGCCCTGGGAAAGGTCGTCGACTTCGCATTCTCATGCTGTTAAACAAATTTGCTAGGAACAGTAACATAATTTAATTTCTTATTTTTAGGTTAAACATTTTTTTATTCTTTCTTTTAGTACGTAAAATTTATTATTATTTGCATTTTGCATGTCAACTAGATGATAAAGAAAGCGAAGGTTGTAAGTAGATGATAAATTGCCAAAGCACTACACCCTTAATTTCTTGGTCAAGGCTATTAGCCACATTTCATTGACTGCATGCACGTATACTTTCTGCAGGTGGTGCTTAATTGGCATTTATAAAAACAAAAATGCTAGAAAATGAGATTCAAAGCTTCCGAATATTTTTATATTCATTAAATTAAACTTTATAAATTTATCTTATTATCCTATATATAATAATAATAATAATAATAATAATAATAATAATAATAATCTTAAATTGCATTCAAAATTTAATTTCAAAGTCTATTTTTAATGTATTACTATTACAAAATTATAATTTTACATTGGTGCATGGATATTAGTAGAAGGCAAAACAAACGTGTATATTGACACATGAGATTTTTGAAATTATCAAGATTAATAAAATAATAGTTAATAAATATAATTCACATCTATTTTGATATAGTAACATATTTGAAATTCTTGATAATTTAAAATGATGGCTTTTTATTTAACCAATATCATATGGTATGACATTTGAAAAATATTGAGAAAATTAGAAAATTTAAAATGTTAATTTTAGAATTAATGTCTATTTAGATATGTTGACATTATTATAATTGTTAGAAAATTTAAGAAAACAATTTTTTTTAAATAATCTTATAATGTATAGTCTTTAAATGTTGTTGAAAAAATAAGAAAATTTAAAATTTTAATTTTAGAATTCATCATAATCTATTTGAATGTAATGACATTTTTGAAATTGTAAAAAATTTTAGAATATCAATTTTTTAATTTAATTGATATCATAATATATGACATTTAAAGATTGTAAAGAAAATAAAAAAAAACTTTAGAATTCACTGATATCCATTTCAATGCAATGATATTTTTTACATTATTAGAAAATATAAAACACTAGTTTTTATGTAATTGATGTTAAAATGTATAACATTTAAAGGGTGATAGGAAAATAAGAAAAACCTAAGACATTGATTTTAGAAATAACCAATATATAAAGGTATTAAAGTCTAGTAAAAGTTCTTAATATCATGATATTTATATGTTAAAGCATGTCTTATTCTTTTTTTTTATCACTATTATTTTCCTTCTTATTTGTTCTCAAACTTAATCTCTGTTTGCATCTAGCTCTATCTACAAAACTCTAAATGTTACTCTATCCTTCATCACATGTTAGTAAGTTGCCAATACTCTTTTAATTAGTAACAAGCATGAAACAAAAGTCACACCAATTCAAACATGTAAAAGATGTCTTTTTTTTCTTCTATTTTTATAAAAGTTTTTTAAGAGATTTTTTATTGTTTTTCCCTTATATAACTTTTTATGTTTATTTGAGTGTTAAATGCTTATTATATATTTGATAAAATGTTATAGTTGAAATCGAAGTAGCCTAATAACAATAAAAGATGGGAAAAAAAAATGGAAAAAGTTCATGAAACGATCATTTTTTTTATTTCAAGAGAGGTAAAACCTCCTATAGATGAATAGATTTCAAAAGGTTATATGAAATTAACACAAAATTCACTTTAAATGGATAACAAAACATGAAATTATGACCTTTTAAAATTTTTAGGTCAAAATACATGTTTTTGTATGAAATGTTGAATTTATTTAATTTTGACTATAGATATTCTAGTGAAAAAGGCAAAAAGTTGATTTTAAAAACAATGTATTTAATAAATATTTCACATTGATTATTTATTAAAAATTAAAATTTTTAACTTTGCACTCATTATGAATACTCCGTCTTACCAAAAATGATGATATTTTTTTATAAGAATTGATATTGTTTTTTTTTTTCACAATGATGTCATAATTGACATAAAATATTTTCTATAGTGCTTAATAGAATATTGGTTGTGAAATCTTCTAAACATCCAATGTTCACCATTGTAGCCCATAGAGCTTTGTTGTTATAAAAATGAACAAATGATTTTACCCTAAAACATTGATCATTGCTAACATGTTACTTAAGGATGACTTTACAGAAAAAAATGAAAGAATACAAACAATTAGTTTGTTAGATGCTTAATTAATCAAAATGGAATAAAAGAATAATCCGCAAGATCAGAAGAGCTTGCTAGCAAATTCATCCAGCGGAGATCCCTCTATCCGAGAATAAGCCGATTTTCTGGCAATCTCTTTAAGCTGCGACAAGCTTCTCCCCAATTTCAAAGCCACATTCACCTCAAACAATTCCCCGTTTTCTCTTTCTTCGGTGTCTTCCTCAATCGTCTGCTGAATCGAATTTTCTAACAACTGAAAGAATCCAGCACAGTTTCTGTACATCTCAAAAACCATCCCAACTTGCCCACCGTGCTCAAAAGCATTAACTGCAGTAGCCAAAGCGCCGGCCATTACAGGCACTATAGCTGCCCATGAACCCTGGCTCACAAACCCAGATCCTACTGCTGCAATCCCAGTTAACATGGGCCCAGCAATGGCCAAAGTCTTGTTAATCTTCAACGCCAAGTTTCCTAGTCTTTCGTAATCTTCCATGTCTTTTCTTTTTACCACGTTGATAACTTCCATCAATTCTGTTTCCAGTTCTTCTCTCCATCCATTGTTCTCTGCCTTCTTTGATTCACGGAAATGGAGTTTATTTTTCTTCTGGGATTTACCAGCGGGCCACCAAACAGCTGGTTCAAATTTACCGGGAAATTTGTCAAGCATTGCTCCTAACAATGGAAGTGGGTATGCTTTGTCTAGAGCCAAAACCTTCTCCATGGCATTCTTGACGTCTTCGTTGGAAGGATTGCCAATGGCGATTATGGTTTGGATGTGGGACTCAAGCTGCCTGAACAACCTCGTAGCATTTCTTTGTTCCTCGGCAAGTTGTGAAGGCTGGATTTTGTTCATCACCAACAGCATCCCTGTGGCCGCAGAGAACAAGAGAGCTGACGACAATTTTAGAGCCAACAGCGATGCACCGGCTCCGCCAGCTGTGGCGGCAACGCCGGTCAATGTTGAAGCAGTGAGAGTAATCATGTTTATGGAGTTCAGGAGAAGAGTGTTCCAGTTGTTGCGTTGCTCGCCGACGTTGTTATGCATCTCTATTCGGTCAGAAACTGCCTCCAGAATCGCGTAGAGTTCAGCAAGGGCCTTAGAATTACGGGAAGATCGCAAATTTTCTCGTAAATCTGTATTGGTGGCATTGTTATCTAATGGGATTGTGTGAGTGAATGTATTTAGATAATCAAACAGCTTTCCGCTTGGTATTTGTGGGACTGAAATCGGAATTCTTGGGAATTTGGGGACATGAATAGCAGCATTAACCCGACTTGAAGAAGAAAAAGTTGAAGTCTGTAATAAGGTAGCCATATGGGATGAACTGCAAGAGCTTGTTTTTGGTTTGTGTTGTGAATTATGAATGGATGACGAATATGAGAATTGGTGGCTCATAATATTTATAGAGTAAGTAGCAAGATATAGGAAAATTAATTTCAAATGTATTGACTTGGTCCAGATGGCAGTAGCTGACCGGACCATTTCTTGTATGACAAATCCTAGGCTTGACAAATCGCGGATGTTGTTAATTGGAATATGAGATTAGGTTTTAAAGGTATATTAAAGATCATTAATTGAATATATAGTGATAAAACAAATTTATAAGATTTAATTTAATGAATAAAAAATATTTAAAATTTAATTTCGGATATCATCTTGTAACATTTTTGTTAACAAATATAATTAACCATAATGCTTTTTTAAGTTGGTCAATCATATATATATATATATGTATGTATGTATATGTTGAAGTTCAAATACTGGCTAGTAGTAACTTGTTGATTGTTGAACGTTCGCTGATTCAAATTTCTTGCAATTTAGAGTTTTTACTTCGTCTTAAGGTTATTGCTTCAAACATCTTGTCTTTTGATATCATGCTCTTATTGTTTGTCAGTTTTTTATATTTTTGTGCGGTTATTGTATTTTTTTTTATATTTATAACTATTATTGTCTCTCCTTAACTAAACAAAAATTATATCAATCTCTCTTGGTTTGAAAATTCTATACATTATTCCAAGTCTTTAAATTTTATTTATTATCAATATAAATTAATTTTATACTCTTATTCACTCATAATTGCTATGTCATTAAAAAAATATTAATATTTTTTTACCATTAATAAAAAAATTTAATTAATATTAATTTTTAATAAGGTGTCATCTTTTTTTTCATTGATAATATAAAAAGTTTCTCAAATTTAAACTCTTATTCCAATTAAACACGTTTCATTAGGATCATAATAAAACATTGAAGGTGTTTAGCAAATTCTTGATTAGATGATTGATCAAGTCAAACAATTGTTTTAAGTGCTTGATAAAAAGTTGTTTCAATCAATTGATTGATCCCCAATTAGTCAATTTGAAAAAATTAGAAAGTTCAGCATTTTAGGTCAATTGATTTATAAAAGCTTTGTAAAAAGACAAAATTACTTCTAAATTGCATATGTATATACATTAATTATTTTTTTTAAATGTTAAAGAGAAAAGTTAAACATGAAACCTTAGACGATATAAGAAAGAGTTTAATCATTAAGCAATTAAATATTTTTAATTATAAGTATATTAATTTAATATATATTACAATGTAATAATTCTTCATAACTTATAAATAATTATTTAATTTTTATTGATTAAACTTATATAATAAAATTAATATAAATTGACAAATAAACATTACAATATGTTAAATAATTATTTAATGAATTTAAATTCTTTTCACATTAAGAGTAAAAAAATTAATAAGATTAATTTATACACATATATAATACATAAATACACAATAAATTTTAATAACTTATTTTTGTACAATAATTTAATAAATGATAAATTACAAAAATCTGTCTTTTATATCAAATTTTAATTTATAAATAACATATAAAATTTAAAATGTTATTAAAATAAAATAATATGCTTAAATAAATTTAAAAATATACTCATGTCTTTTTATAATTTTTTAAATATAAATTGTTGATAATAAATAGTCAATTTTATTAAAAAATTTTATTTAAATAACTAATATTATCAACTAATCAAATTAGCTAATATAATAAGTTATTAACTAACTATTAATTAAATTAGTAAATTGATACTATCATTAATTGATTATCAAACAAAATCATTAATTCCTAAAACATTAATTTATTTTTTGTTAAGCCATGTTCTTAAATCAGGATTGGCTTAACCAGTTCCAACACTTGAAAGAGAAAATGGTTTAGTGTGACCTTTAAATTTGAATTAGGCAAAAACACAAGTTGACTTGGCCAAACTTGGTAAAAACCTAATTGAATTGGCAACCTAGGTGACTTGGTTCATTCCTTTTTTTTTCTTTTTTTGCTTTTGTCTTAAAGATTTATTATATGTTTAAAGAGTAAAATAGATGAAATTTCTTAAATTATATTAACTATTATATTATTTGAAATGCTTTGTAAATATTAGTTTTGCTTAAAATGATCATTCAATGAGTGATTATGAAATATTTCACAATATAACTATCTCTTAAACTATCTCAATTAATTTATATTTTTTACATTTTGAGATTTACAACTTTATCATTTATTTATCATAATATGAATTATTATTATATTTTTTATATTAAAATATATATTAGAAGTAGTATTTTAGTAGTATATTTAAACCTACTAAAATATGAATTCCTAATAAATAATAGTTTTACAATTTGAATACAAGACATTATACTTCAACAGTTTAGAAGTTTTTAATATCAATTTTTCTATTAATTATTCCTTCTACTACTACATTACTTACAATTGTAATAAGATCGATATTTATTCATGTATTAAAAAATACTAATAAACTTATACTAATTAAATAAATTTATTTATATATATAATATAATTTTTCATATATAGAAATATAACAATTGGTTCCATCATCTAATTTAACTGATTGAATTGATTCAATCTTAACTCACTCATCTTGCTAAATCGATAACTAGTCCAACTTTGAGAATATTAACAATCATAAGTAGGATTTATATCTCAACCAATATTTAAATATTAATGCATTATTCAACTTTTTATGAACTTAATTAGAACTTAATACCAAAAATTTCCACTTTCTTTCACTATCGTTTTAAGAACCAAATCTTAAAAAAAATGTTTTTATCTAAGGAAATTAAAAGTTGCCATTCAAAGTTAAAATTACATTTCTCTAATTGACTAATTTTTGTATATTTTATTATTTTTTATATTTTTGCTTATTTGTTAAATGTGTCATTTTTTTAAATGAGTCCTATTTTTGAGTTAATTTTGAAAATAACAAAATTTTTGAAGATTTATTTGTAAGATTTGAGTTCTTTTTTTTTTCTTTTTTTGGTGATTAAGATACAACTTCATTTTTTTATGATAATAAAAATAGTTTTTCTACTATGCATCTTCCTTTTTCAATTTTTATTACCTAATAAAACTAGATGATAAAAAATTATCATTGTTACAAAGAATTTTAGTAATGAAGTCCATGATTATAAGTCCTCTTTCACTATAAATTCTTATCCCCCTTTCTTTGTGGAGTACAATAAGGATCTACCAAAGCCCTTGGTGAACATGGGTTTCTAGCCTTGTTTTATTATAAAATTTAGAAAATTGTGGGCAATACTGTTTCAATTTGTTAAAGATGTTTTTCGAGGAGGTGATGTTTAGGAAGTGAACAAAACTCTTATATACCTCATTTTATAGCTTGATAAACCAAAAATTACTAATTAACTTTAGCTCATTTTGTTATGCAACATTATCTGTAAATGTATCACTAAAATTATAGTCAAGGGGATCAAGCCCCTTTTTCCTAACTTCATTTCTTTGTACCAAGCAAGCTTTAATTCAGGAAGGAGTATCCATAACAATATTGTTATCATTCAAGAGATAATTCATTTTATGAGGACAATGAAGAATAAATGGGGTTTCTTTACAACCAAAATGGATTTGGAAAAAGCATATAATGGATTAAATTAAGATCTTATTGAAGATGTATTATTGATGATCCAGTTTAAGGAAAGGAAATAAAAATTGATCATAAATTGTGTTCGAACTTTAGTTTTGAATTTAATGTGGAGTGGAAGTGAGACTAAAAAGTTCCAACCATATAAAGAAATCTAGCAAGGTGAACTTTATCTTCTTACATTTTTGTGTTGTGTATAGAGAAGTTATCTCACAATATTACTAAAGTTGTGGAAGATTAAAAATGAGTTCCTTTGAAAGCAAGAAAGAATAGCTTTAATATATCTCATCTCATTCTAGCAAATGATCTCTTACTTTTTAGTGAGGTTACCATTAATCAAATTAAGGTACTATTGCATACATTGGATTATTTTTCTAAGATGTCAAGCTAGCAAGTTAATTATGTTAAAACTCATATCCTCTTCTTGAAAAGTGTAAAATAAGAAGTGAGATAACAAATAGTCCATAAATGTAGTTTTAAGATGACTGCAAACTTTGATATTTATCTAGGGGTTCCATTCATCCATAAACAAGTCACTTGAAATATTTATTCCTTTATTGCCAAAAATGTTCAAGATAAATTAGCCAATTGGAAGACAAATTGACTTTCAATGGCAAGAAGAGTGGTGCTAGCTAAGTTTGTCATGGAAGCGTTGCCAACATACATCATGTAAGTAACATTTATTCCTTCTATTACTCTAGTTGAGATAAAGGAACATCAATGATCATTTATATAGGTCATGATAGTTCAGAAAAGAGAATTCATATCATATTTGGGAGATAATGACACTCCCAAAAGAAGCAAGAGGTTAAGGTGTTAGAAGTCTAAAGTGGATATGTGAAATTGGAGAACTCAATGGTATATTGCTTTTAAACATTGTTATTCTAATGTAATATAATTACATCTCGCATAATTAGATAGTGTCAATAATGCATACTTACAGAGAAGATAATAAATGTGGAACTAGCATGCGTTGCATGGTATGAATCATGAGTTAGGATTGTGGATTTTAGATTGTTATTGGGGTTTCTGTCTTATGAGTAGTTAATTTGTACAGTCTTTTTATTTTTTGGACTTTGGCCCTTTTGTTTTAAAAAAAGAATTTTATATTTGCATGTAAAATAAAAACTTTGGATATTCCTAAGGTAAAAGGAGAGTATAAACCATATAAAGTGTATTTTTAATATTATTTTTCAAAAAATACTGACTCTTAATTGAGGGATAGGCTAAGTAATGAGCTGGGTATTGCTCATAGTGGGGAATTAGGTAAATATTTAGGGGTTAAAATTAAATCAAATTACAAAATGGTGATTTTTAGTTTTTTGTTAACAAATTAAGAGAAAGAATCCATGAATGGTAGCCTAAATTTTTGTCTTGAGCTGGTAGAGTCATTTTAATTAGCTCTATTTTGTTTACTTTGCCCTTATATCATTTTCAAATTACTAAGATTCTTGAAGGAATTGTGGCAATATTAGACTGGGTTATTAGAAAATTTCTCTAGGAAGGGGGTTCAATTGAAGGCAAGAAACTAGCCTTAGTTAAATGGGAGGTAGTTAATTTTTTGAAGGATAAAAAGAGCCTTGGGATAAAGGATTTTATTTCTATAAATATAGCCATGATGGGCAAATTAGCTTGGAATTTTATTTGTAATCATCAATTTCTTTGGATAGAGGTTCTTAGGAGTAAATACTTGAATTTTAACAATGTCAACCAGATAAAGAAAAATAGATGCTATTCACATAATTGGAAAGTTTTAAAATGCACCACTAACATGGTCAAGGTAGGTTTGAATGGGATGGTTGATAATGGGGATAAAATTTATTTTTGGCATGATAAATGGCTTAAAATTAAATCTCTTAGTGAATGCATACAAGGGTTATTAACCCAAGCTGAATTGCATGTAAAAGTTAAAGACTTAATTCAAATTGGGGCTTGGAATTTAGATAAAATTTCTTTTTCTTTACCTATTGATATAAAAAATGCAATCATGGGAACCCCATTAGCATAGCAAGTATTGAAGACAAAATTGTTTGGGGGTTATCTAAAGATGGGAGATACTCATTTAAAAATGTTTATAATTTTTGGGAAAAAGATAACCTTCCTTTTATGCAACAAGGTTTCAAATAGATTTGGAAGATTCCTACAATTCTTAAAATTCAATTTTTTGTTTAGCTTATTGTTTTGAAAAGAAATTGTAACAGGGAGCTACTAATTAGAAAAGTAAATATTTTCCCAATTTATGTCTCGTGTAATTCTAGAATAGATTCTATTATACATCTATTGCATGAATGTCCAAATATTTTTGCCTTTTGGATTGATATTGGTGTCCCTTCTTTTTGTTTAACTTCAAATAAGTTAAGTTGCAATATCAGAATTCCTTAGATTATTATCTTTGCATATGGTTTTATGGAATCTCTAATTATACGAGAATAAGAAAGTCTCTAATTCTGACTAAGGAAGTACAAATTTGAAGGCAATTACTCTAACTAAATTAATTGAATATTGAGCTATTATGGGATAGGCTAAAGTACCTCCTCCACAATAACTTGTAGATATTAGGTAAGAACCTCCTCCCTTTGGTTATTTCAAAATTAATATCAATGGAGCATCTGAAGGAAACCTAGGTTTGGTTAGATGTTTTGTAGTAATTAGAAACCATGCTAAATAATGGGTGATAAGTAGTTGTAGAGGGCTTGGTAAATGTTCAAATTTTTTTACTGAATTAAATGGACTTAAGGATAGGTTAATGCCAGTGCAAAGCAAGAATTTGTTCCCAGTTGTTATTGAACTTGATGCCTTGTTTCTTACAAATGCTTTATCAAATGATTTGCTCATTTGTTATGCCGATGCTCACAACTTAATAGAAGATTGCAAGAGAATTTTGGCTAATATGGGATCACCTACTATTAACCATGTTTACAGGGAAGCTAAAAATTTGGTAGAATTTTTGGCAAAAAAAAATGTTGATACTAGTTACAAAAAAAAATGTTGATAGTAGTTACAATAACATCAACATTTTGGAAGTCCCTCCTAATGGGTCCCTGTATTGTATGATGCTAAGGGTAGTTACATATCCATACTAGTTTATGTTTCTTAGCTTTTTATTTTATGATATTCCCTTTTTATAAAAAAAATATTAATTGGTCAAATCACATCATTAACCATAAGAAAATAACTATGTCAAAGAGAAATTAATAGAAAATATTAATTTAAATTCATGTAAAAAGATTTAATTTATATTCCACAAATTAGTGTTCAAAATAAAGGTTAATATAGGTTTTTAAAATAAAAGAAGTTACATGTGGTTAATAATTAATGAATTACAATTGATATTAATTTTCACTAAAATATAACACCATTAACTAATCACTTTTGTTTTGATGACAATTAATAATAATATTTAGGTTGTGTTTTGTTAGATACTTAAAATTTTGGGAGTTTTTATGTAAGTTACGAAAGTCTAATTTTCTTTTTTAAATTTAGTATAGGTAAACAGTTGGAATTGGGCTCCTTAAAGTGCATGATACATATAATTCACAAAGGTAGTTCAGACACTCCTTTAATAGTAACCCATTCTCGCATAATTCTTTATCCTACACTAATGGTTTTAGTAAAAGGATAGTTTATTTGATTGACTTCAATATATAACTCAAACTTTTCAAAGAAAAGAATGTTTGTTTCTTACTTATCCATAAAATTGTAATAAAGATTTCGGACATTTGACCTAATTTTTCCTTTAAAATTCTTCAAAAAAAAACTCCTTCCTTGGAAACTCTGTCAATTTGAAAAATCTTTTTAAAAACATTTAGATCATATATATATATATATATATATATATATATATATATATATATATATATATATATATATGGCTTAAATAATATATAATATTATTTAAAGGTTTTATCTTTCTACATATCCTAAATTAAATCTCAAAATTTTGCATATGTGCTTCTAGTGCATCACTCCTATTATTACTAAAAAATTATTAAAATAAAAGAATTGCAACTCTATTATATAAATTTGCATCAAAATATATTTTTAGGATTTTTAATTTTATATAAAAATTAAAATATAAAACTCTCTTCCACAAAACTTATAAAAATACGTATTCAAACAAAATTTCTTAATTACCTACCAAAGCATCATCCTTATATTTGCTCGGTTTCATAATTTTTAATCCATCCGCTTGTTTTCCTTGTGCAACTAAAAGGTCCAGATTCTACAGCTTACAGCTCCTGGTGGTGCCTTTTTCTATTGGTTACCATATAATTTACACTGATGATACTGTAATTTTTAATTATATCATGCCTGTCTAAATATTCACATTCTCTGAATCCCCGCCCCCCAATCATTTCCCTTCTTTGTTGATTTCACAGTCCAATATTTAATACGCAGGAAATTGAGTTCATAACCTTTTTTTGCCATATTTAATATGCTCGGAAGGCTGTCATTTCATGTAAGGAGATATTGGAAACTCAACAATTAACTTAGGAATATTTTGGTGCAGCGTTTGCATAAAATTTTCTATTTTTGAAAAACAAAAAAGTAGATTATTTGATTTATTATTATGTAATAACTTAGGAGAAATAAAATTTTCAAAAAAAGTTCTACTTCCCATAGAGTATAAAAAAAACATTTATTCAGAATTTTAGGTTTATTTACCTCATTCTTAAGTAGGTTCTACTTTTTTTATAGATATAAATATAAAATCATCCCCACTAAATTTAATTAATGAAAACTTTATCTAACATTATGTTATTTTGCGTTTGATATTATCTTTAAATTACTGTTATATTAGTATTATCTTCAATTTTATTTTTTCCCAATTTAGTTTAGTTTTTAGAACTCCAATATTATTTAAAAGTTCAATCAATAATTTCCTACTAATTATTTTTTTAAATATACTATTTAATTACATAAATTTTTTTGGTAATAAAAGGTATGTTTTATTAAATTTATATCTAATATTTTAATAGGAAGTAAACATCTTCAATAAGACAATTAATAAATTTTCTTATAATATGGCTAATATCAAATTATGTAGTAAGCATAATATTAAATATGCATAAATGAAGAGATTAGATAGATAAATAACATATATTTTTAAAATAATATAACTCTCCATAATAAAAAATATAAAATTATAAGTTAATAAATGTTATGACGTAAAATATATTACATATGTGATTTTAAAGAAAAATAAATTAAAAATAATTAAAATTTATTAATATTTTTCAAAATATTTAAAATTAAATTAAATAAAATATAAAAATTATTTTATGAAAATTTTAATTTTCAACAACAATTTATTTCTCGACACTTAAATTATCCAAAGTATATGAATTTGTGAATGACAATATTAGAAATATTGAAATCAGTTGGGTTTAACAAGTTATATTAGGATTAGTATAACTTTACTTGATTTAAAATTGAGACTAGTATGAAAATTTATTTCTGGACACTTAATTATCTAAAGTACATGAATTTGTTAATAGTAATATTAGAGGTTTTAAAATGGATTAGGTTTAGTAGATTAGTTTGGAATTGGTATAATTTTACTTACTCTAAGATTAAGACTAATATAGAAAATGATAATAGTGGCTTGATTTGGTAAGAAATGACTAAAATTATCAAGTGCTAACATGTCAGGTTATTAGATTAACCCATCAAATTAGTAATAGTAGTAAATAATAAATTATTAATTTATTATATATGTATATGTATTAAAATAATAATTTTAATATGTTAAAATTACACTTTAATAGATAATATTAAAATTATATGTATGAGTAATATTAAATAATTTTAAATATTAAAATTAATAAATTTATATATTTAATATTGTCAATATATATTATACAAGTTTATCAAAATAAATAATTGCATTAAAATTAAAAAATTAATAAAATTGTGTGAGAAATTCAATTTATCATCATAAAAGTTAGAAATTAATAAAAATAATTATACAAAGTAATTATTATAACTAAATATATTCAAAATAATTACTATAACCAAATAAATATATTAATTAAAGTAATAAATTATTATTAGTATAGTAAAATAGTAATATATTTATATATGTATTATGAATTTAGTTAACAAAATATATGTATCTATTTTAATTAATATTAAATTTTTTTAGTTTAGGTGTTATAGTTTTTAATTACTTTTGGAGATTTTTCATATTAAAAAATATTATGTTTTTATTTTTTTACTAATAATGATAATGATAATAATGATCATAATGATGATAATAATAATAATTTTTTAAATAATAATAGTAATAATAATTAATTAATAGTGTGAAATTAAAAATAAATAAATAATATAATAATAAAATATAATAAATGACAAAACTCACCTGGAATCATTTGGTAAAAGTCAACATATGATTCATATTGAAACTAGTATTATAACAATTTTATTTTACTCAATTTAATGAAAAAGTAGCTCAATTTAAAATTAAATTGAAGTACAATTTTTATTTCTTGTATTTGTTTAATAAGGTTGGATTACCCGTTTTGACAACCTTAAACAATATATTATTGAGGTCAATTCTTATAGCACATAATCAATGCATACATGCACACATCCAATCCGCAAGAATCATAGTACATTAATCTTTATTCTATAATTAACTTTTCCTCTTCCCAAGATGGCTGCACATAAATTGATAGCAAAGGGATCTGTCGGTATTACTGTATAATGAAATTAGTATTGCTAGGAATTTGTAATATGGAAATTTTCTATAATCGAAAAATTAATATTGCTAGAAGTTCATATTTCTCCAATGCTCTTCACCGCCTCAATCAATTTGTAATAAAACTTACAATACCATTAAGAATTTTTTAAGGGGTTCAAGCGAGGAGCGGAGAAAAATGAACTTGATTAGTTGGGAAAAGATTACAAAGCTCATTTGTGAGTGAGGACCGGGTATTTAAAAAACTTACGGAGTTTCTTGGGTACTGATCCCTTATTATACTCTTTGATACTCACTGCTCAGGGGCAATGTCATAGTTACATATGGATAAATAATTTGCTGATGCCCGTTGCTTTAAGGAGAAATAAATTGTTATTTTATCCTTTTATCCTTTACTCTTAAGTAAAGCATGGGTGTTTGCGTTCGTTATTCATTAATTACAAAAATGGGGGGTTTTGTTGAAATATTGAAATTTAGTTTATTTTGTAATTTATATTATTTAGAAATAAATTAATAAGTTATATATAAATTTTGATAATTTTCAAATTGATTGTAATAAATTTAACATTACATATGACACTTAAAAATTAATATTAAGAAAATATTTGTATTTTTTAAATAAATAAATTTAATTTTTCTCCAAATAATTTTATTAAGAAAGAGAATGTAAGATTAATTAATTCAATTTATACTTTGTACATTGAAACTTTATTTTATTTAAAGTATTTTAAAATAATACTAAAATAAATCATGTAATATTTATATATTTAGCAATATTTGTATCTCAAACACATATGACAAATAATAAGAATGAACAAAAAAAATAAAAATATGCAATTAAAAAAATAAAAATAGTACAATCACAATAAAATCTAGATAAAAAATTTAATTAATATATATTTAATTTAAAACATATCACTTAAAATTTGATATAAAAATATAAATATAGTTTAAAAAAATTAATCAAATTTAAATTTTAAAATATTTTTATTAAAAATAAATTTTATAATTAATTTATTTGATTAATATTTTTATATTAAAAGTTTAAGTTATTTAAAATATTGTTATAATAAAAACAAAATATATTTTATTATACTTATAATATTTGTATATATTAATATATAAGTTGTAAATAAAAAAAGTGAATATGTAGAAAGAAAAATGTGGAATTAAGTTGTTAATTTAATATACATTGTATGTGAAAATTAATATTATGAAAATATTCATAAAATTTAAATGAATGAATAAATAAAATTGATTTTAATTACTAAATATATTTAATAAAAATAAAATGTATAAATAATTAATTTAATTAATACTTTATGTAAAACATAATTTACTTAAATGTTTTATACTAAAAATAACATATATCATATTATCCCTATATTATATAATGATTTTAGTATTTAAGTTGCAATTAAGAGGAGTAAAAACATGAATTGAAACAAATAAAAAAGAAAAAATGATATATAAGTTGTAAAATAATAATAGTTAAAAATAGAATATATAGCAAATTAACTCAATCAAATAAAATCTTTAATTTGTTAAAAGTATTTTTTACAATAAAAAGAAAAATTGTTTTGTCATATTTATATATAAATATGAATTTTAAACATGAAATAAACAGGAAAAAAGGTATATAATAAAGTAGTTAAAAGAAGGTAAAATAATATATGGACTATGAAATTTTGACAAAATTCTCAATTAATATATTTTTAATTTGGATTACAATACTTGAAAATTAATAAAAAAATTTAAGAAATTTAAAAAATAAATTTAATTTAAATTTTAAAATATCATTTTAAAATTAAAATATATAGTTGATTAATTTATTCAATAATTTTTATATTGTGATTTTAATTTATTTAAAATATTTAAATAAGTGAAAAATATAATATAATATATTACAATTATTCCCCTTATGATATTAATGTTTGAGTTGTTGTCAATAGAAGTGTATATAGAAAAATAGAAAAATATCAAATTTAAAAAATAAAAAGAAAAGAAATAATATGTAAACTGTAAAACAATAAAAAAGAGAATAAATAATTGATTTAAATATAATATTTCACTTATTTAAATAACTTTTATAATATAAAAATATAATACATATCTATAATATTTTGTAATATGAATATTTGAAATTTAAATACTATAAATGTATATTTTAAATAAGTTTTAAACTAATATATATTTAATGTGAAATATAAAACTTAGTGACACTAATTTAAAATAAATACTATATTTATGATATTTGAATTGTAATGTAATAAGAGTTAAAAATAAAAAAATAGCATGTGAACATCAAATTTTTGATAAACTATCAATTGATATGTTTTAAAATATTATACTTAAAATTTATCATAAAAAAATAAATAATTTATTTTATTTTAATTTAATTTTTAAATATTAATTTAAAAATAATAAAACTATAATTGAATAATTTTACATAAAAATTTTAATTTATTTAAAATAGTTAGATAGGTTAAAAATAAAATAAATTAGATTATATTTATATTATTTAATAATATCAATATTTAAACTATAAATAATAGGAGTGCATATAAAAATATAAAAAAATATAGCAAAACAACTAAAAAGATAAGAAATAATATGCAAGGCATAAAGAAAAATAAAAATATAATATATAATAAATTAATTAATTAAATTAAAATTTTAACTTATTTAAAATATTTTATAATAAAAAATATAATATAATATGTCTATATGCTGTAGAACAATTAAAAAAATTAGGAATAATATACAAGGTATAGAGTAAAAATAAAAATATAATATATAATAAATTAATTAATTAGATAAAATTCTTAATTTATTTAACATATTTTTATAATACAACATATAATATGATATATTTATACTACTTAGAAATATTAGTATTTAAACTTTAAATATTATGAGTGAATAATGTTTGAGTTAAAAAACATGAAATGAAGTAAATAAAAGGAAGAAAAATAATACTTGAATTAATATGTAATAAATATTAAAAATTAGAATATATTGTAAAATAAATTAAATTAATTGAATAAATATGTAATTTATCTAAATTAAATTATTAAATTATTTATAATATTTTTATCTAAAAAAATTATCACTCTCCAAAAAAACTCTTATATATATATATGTGTGTGTGTGTGTATTGATTGATGATTGATGTATTGATTCAATTCTTTTTTTACAATAAACTAAGAAAGGCATAATAGACTTTCTGTTTCGACCCTCAACATACTTCAAAAAGTATCATGTTATCTCTAATTAACGGATGAGATGTTTCCCTTGTTAATTAAATTTTGTTTTTGTTTAGTCATTCAAGAACCAATTAACAAATAATTTTTCAAATAAGATGGTGATACTAATCTTGCCACATGTCGCTCAATTTATGGCTAATATCTATAAGTACCATAGAGTATGATAAGAAAATGTACTCAAGAATTCCCCAAAACTTATTATGAGAATTTTACTCTCATGATTAGGGTCAATGGGAGATTTCTAAAAGAAAGAGATAAGGCATGGATAAAAATCATTATATTATAGGTATGTTTATAATCAAAATACACTTAGGACTATTACTTTGCCTCTCTAAATTGCTATATGGAAAACTTATAATTTTCTTTCAAGAGGCACTACATGGGTGACTATAATAAAATAAATACTAGTTTTTTGAGGGATAATTGGACAAGTCTTGGTTCAATTAGGAATTTATTTCAAGGGCTTATTGAATAACATCAAGAAAATTGAAAAATAAATAATTTGGTAATTGAATTAGATTCATGGTATATTGATCTATTGTCTTCTTTTTTTTTTCTAATAAAAAATGATTTGTATGTTTAAAGCTATCTATGTTAGTCCTTTGACCGATAAACATGATGAGCTTGTGTGAGGCTTAACTTTAGATGGTAAGTTTATTGTCAATTTTGCCTATGTCTTAATTAAAGTAACTTTGGAAAAAAATTCTAATCAAACTAGTTTTAATAGGGGTTTAGATATGGAAATTACAATTGCCTTCAAAAATCAAGCTTTTATTTAGTTATTACATAATAATGTCCAAAATGCAAGTGATGCTCAGGCATAGAGGCTTGAATATAGATATTGCTTGTTACTTCTGTAATCAAGCTAAGGAAACTTAAATACACTTATTGAGAAATTGTTGTTTTACACAAAAGATCTAGAATGCTTTGAAAATCCCTATTAATTTGAATTATATATTTAATTCTGATTTGCAATCTTGGATATCTGTGAATTGCAATTTTGAAATATTCTTTCAATAGCTTCATGTTCCATGGAAAGTTATTTTTGGTACAGCATTGTGGTGCATAAAGTTGTTTAGGAATAATTTATTTTATGATCATAAGGCTAAAACCTTAATTGAGAATAGTGTGCCTTCACTAGTTTATAAGATTAAAGGAAGAGCAACTGAATATTTTATGTATTTTGCTAGTACATATAGTAGCATAAAGAAAGATAAATGTCTCATATAGATAAAATGGAATCCCTATCAAGATGATTGGTGGTATTTAAATACAGATGGAGCAGCATCATCTTACTTAGAGGTTTGGTATGGTAGGTGGTTTAATAAGACATTCCTTAAGAAGATAGATTGCAGGTTTTTTTTAAAGGATTTGATATTGCTAATGTTGTTACAAATAAACACTAGTCTATTTTGGAGAATCTTAAGCTAGCTATTCAGATGAAGATTCCCAAGCTTCTTGTTCAATTGGATGCTTGAATTGTGGTTAATGTTTTTAACTCTAATTCTATTGAAAACTACCTAACGAGTCCTATTTTATGTGAATGCAAGAAGCTTTTGAGGATAATTCCATATAAAAAGATAACTCATGTTTACAAAGAAACTAATTCTTGTGTTGATACTCTTGAAAGAAAAGAATTGTCAAAGCAATCCTCGTTATTTGTCAATTGTAGTCCTCCCAAGGACATTTCTCTATTGTTTATATATGATGTTTTTACTATGTATTCTCGTCCTGTATATTGTAATCTAGATACTGATTAAGTTTAATATATTTTCGTTTTTATAAAAAAAATTAGTAACAAAAGTTTTCATATTAAAATATCTTTTTTGCAAATTCTATTATGCGTAATATTTTAATGGTGTTAATTTTCAGTAGATCAAATGAAGAATGCATTTGGCTTGTGCAAGATAATAACTTAGGCTGAAAAGAACTATATTAAGATCAATCTTAACAAATTAAGTGACAATCAGTAAAGATATATGAACATAAAATAGAGCATACCAACAGAAGCAGGAAACAAAAGAGTGAGGAACTCACAAATAGACAAAAATATATATATAGAGTTTGAGTTCCATTTTATAACATATATTTATGAATTTTTTTCCTAATTATTATTAGGGCCGAGTTTAGGCCATGATAATAAAAATAGGCCGATCTAGTTATATAAATTTATTTTTAATAATACAATTATATATTATAAAAAATAATTATATTAAATTATTTTTAATATAAAAATTAATTTGATATAATTAAATATTCTATATATTTAAATATTTTATTATATTTTTAAATGTGTATTTTTTATAAAAATTATTTCTACTAAAAATAATAATAAAAAAAAATAATTGAGGTTTCAAGTTAGGCCGCAAGCCATATATTAAATTATTTGGGTTGGGTTGGACCAATTTTTTTTTTAAATTAAATGGCCTGATTAATCACAATCTTTTGGATTTTCAAATTGAAAATTTGGTACCCTTTTGAATGGGTACTATAGTCAAGAAAGATGTCTCTTTCAACTTTTTCTTCAAATTTGTGCCTCTTTTCAAGAAAATGTTAATCTTAATTTATATTTTTTAGTATTGTAGTATTTAAAAAAATTGTTACCTCCTATAATATTATGCAATACATGTTTTCATTTTTTTCTTAAAAATAATAAGATGTATGTATTGATAAAAATTTTAAACTAATTATGGAATAAAAATAAAAAATTTAACGAGTGATGACAATAATCAAGTTCAAAAGTAATAAATTTCTATTAAAAAAGTGCACTATTAACCTGGCTTTTGATATTAATTTAGATAAGATTAAATTTTAAATTATTATTTATTGATATTAATTAATTACTACAATATTGATCTATAAAAATAATTACTATTTAAATTTAATAATAATAATTTTATATTACTTATTGTACAGCTATAATTCAGATAGTTGGGTACTGGTTATATTAAGTTAAAAGATAAAATAATTATTTCGATGTTTGGTCTAATGACATCAAATTATGATTTCATTCTTAATGTTACTTTGGAGGTTATAAATACGGCTCAAAAGGATATCAATTTTATTTTATTTTTTTCAATATTGTAGAATTCAACACATGGGTAGATATTTCTCCTTATAATGCTACGTATAGAGACCAACTACTTCATGACAACATACAGCAGTGAACCAACCCTACTTTAATAATACAAATGGATAGATTTGGTGGGTCTCTATTGGGTGATCTTCACTCGTGTAGTTATTCAAAAATTTTAAATATAAAGGAGTTTGTGCATCTTAGTATCTAATTTTTTACATTCAGCATCAAGATGTCATAAGTTATGTACATCTAGTCATCTCCTATATCTGGTTAATTTGATCTAAGAAACTTCTACCCAGTTTAATGTTGTTTTTGTCTGCTTTGGTAAGAGTATTGGTCAAACATTTTCGTTGCTCACTATATTTGTTTAAATGATGCTATTAAAAAAATGCCGCCAAACCTGCTCATTATTTATAATTAAGCTATAATACAAGCCCAATGCTTGAGAAAAAGATTTTCTCCGTGACTGACATCAATTAGCAGTGTAATGGCATCCCATATTTTTGTTTTATTAAAGGCTTTACACATCGGTGTAAAATTTAAACTTAAAATATTACTTACACATGCAAATACACATACACATATATTGACTTGTGATTTTTATTATAAAAATAAAAAAAATATAAAATATCTCTTTTAATTTTTAAGTTATTACATTTTATCTGTCAAAATTTTAAATTATAAAAAACTTATGATTATCACCCACTATTTACTTAATTAATAATTTTATTAAATTATGTAATATTTTAATTAACTTTTTAGATAAGAATCATGATATTATTATTGTATGTTATTTTATTAAATCATTTTTTAACTCATTTACATGTATTTAATTGAAATTTTATATATTTAATTTAATTTATATTAATTATATATCATGAAAATTATGTAATAAAATGATACACAATAATACTGTAACTCTTGTTTTAAAATTTCTTAAAAAATACATAATTAATAAAATAGTTAATTAAGTAGATAATAAATATTAATTAATTCTAAATTTTATATAATTTAAGAATTTAATTTACAAGTTTTCAAAGGATAAAATGCAACTACCCTAAACTTGATGGGGGGGGTAGTTTGAATTTTCCTCTAAGAAATATAAAAGAAGCTGAGTAATCAATTTTTTTTAAAAAAGAAACAAGTTGTGCATGATGCAATATGTAAACGAAGATGTAAGATTTTTTGTCCATTTTGGATGCGTGGCAAATGAATTCGAAACCATATGAATATTCGGGTTTCATTTCCTAGCTAGAATAAATGTGAAAAGTATAAATAATATAGGGTAGGTAATTAATAAAACAGTAATATTATATACATTAAAAATAACATTTAAAATTAAATATTAAATATAAATTAAAGAATTTCAATTAATTATATATGATGGTTGAATAAATTTATAAAATTTAATTTAATACATATAAAAAATTTAAAATTTAATTACAAATTATATTTTTAGTATATATAACATTTCTGACAATAAAAAGCTCAAAAACTCAATCAACAACAGAAGTTGATACAAATTAATCGGATTTTTCCTCTTCCTAATTAAAATCTCTGTTCTCATAGTTCTGACCGCTGGCCATTACACAACAAGGCCCTCGGAAAGGCCGTCGGCTTCACATGATCACGCTGTTAAACAAATTTGCAAGGAACAGTAACATAATTCAATCGCCAATTTTTAGGTCAAACATTTATTTTATTCTTTCTTTTAGTGCGTAAAATTTATTATTATTTGCATTTTGCATTGTCAACCGGATGAAAAAGAACGTCAGCGAAGGTTATAAGCAGAGGATAAATCGTCAAAGTACTACACGCTTAATTTCTTGGTCAATGCTAATAGCCACATTTTGCTGACCGCATGCAAATATACTTTCTGCAGGTGGTGCTTAATTGGCATTATAAAAACAAGAATGCAATGAAACCATATTTGAAGTTAAATTTCAAATTTTTATATTTATAAAGTTAAATTTTATAAATTTATTTAATTATTTTATATCTAATGACAGCCTAATATTGTATTCAAAGTTTAATTTTAAATTTTATTTTCAATGCACCACTGCTACAGAATTTTGATTGTAGGTGGGTGGATAGATGCCGGTAGAATGCAAAATTGATGTTTATTTTTCCATGGTGCTATTTTTTTTAAAATTATTGAGATTAATAATATAATAATTAGTAAATATAACTAACATCTATTTTTACAATGACATTTATGAAATCTTTGATAAACTTAAAGTAATAATTTCTTATTTAATAGATATCATAAGATATGATATTTAAAGGATGATGGGAAATTGATAAAACCTAAGACATTAATTTTAAAATTAACTAACGTTTGTTTAGATGTTGTAGCATTTTTGCAATTGTTAAGAAACTTAAAACAATGATTTTTTTTTACTTAATCGATGTCATAACGTATAGTATTTAAATATTACTAAGAAAATAAAGAAATTTAAGATGTTAGTTTTAAAATTAACTAATGTCTATTTGACATGGTGCCAATTTTAAAATTATGAGAAAACTTAAAATGTTAATTTTTTTCTCAACTAACATCATAATGTATAATATTTAAAGATTATTGAAAAAATAAAGAAACTTAATGTTTCACTTTTAAAACTAATTGATGTTTATTTCAATGCAATGACATTTTTTAAATTAATAAAACTTATAAAAAATCAATTTTTTATATAACTAACATTAAAATGTATGGTATTTAAAGGTTGATAGGAAAATAAAGAAATTTAAAACATTGATTTTAAAAGTAATTAATATCTAAATGTATTGAAATATAACAAAACACTTGACACAATAACATTTTTGTGCTATAAATAAAATGTAATTTATTATTTCCTTATTATCACTTTTACTGTCCTTTTTATTTGTTCTTAAGTTCAATTCCTATCTTCATCTATGTCCCTTTGTAGAACTCTAAATTTTCCTTTATCTTTTATCATATGTCAATAAATTATCAATATTTTTTCAACTAATATCAAGCATAAAAACTCTCCTCCTTGTTTATTTTAAGTTTAACCTCTATCTTCATCTCTATCTATTTCCTTTTATATAACTCTAAATATTTCTCTATCTTTCATCATATATCACTGAATTATCAATATTTCTTTAATTAACATCAAGTATAAGTAAATATCATACTAGTTCAAAACATAAGAGGTAGTTTTTTTTTTTTTTGCTTTTATTTCTATTAAATCTTCATCTTTTCTATTTTTATGACTTTTTTGTATAGATTTTTGAAAGATATTTTTGTTTGTGCCCTTATATAACTTCTAAGGTTGTATATAAGTGTTAGATATTTATTATGTATTTGATAAAATATTAGTTAAAACTAAAGTGATCAAATAATAATAAAAGATGGAGAAAAAATAAAAGAAAAAATTTATGAAACGACCATTTTTTGTGATTCTAGGAAGGATAAAACCCCACATAAATGGATTAATTTTGAAAAGTCATATGCAATTGATATAAAATTTATCCTAAACGGATAACTAAATGTAAAATTACGACCTTTCAAAAATTTTAACTTAAAATACATATTTTTAGGTAAGATGTTGAGTTTATTTAATTTTGAATGTAAATATTTTAACAATAAAGCCAAAAATCAATTTAAAAAAATATTTGACAAAAGTTTCACGTCAGTTATTTATTAAAAGCTTTATTAAAAGCTGATGTCTTTAACTTTACACTAATTATCAAGCAATTTATATTACAAGAAATGATGATGGTTTCTTTGTTACAGAAACTAGCATTATTTTCTTCTTTTATGATAGTGTCATAAAATATTTATTATAATGCTCAATATAATGTTGGTCATATTTTGACGCGAAACCCTTTGAATACCTGACATTAGTTTGTAGTAGTGCATGTAACGTTTCTGTTATAAAAATGAGCAAATAATTTTACCCTTAAACATTGATCATTGCTAACATGTTAACTTTATTTTCGGTGTTGTATATTATGATGAATGACTTTACAGAAAAAAATGAATGAATACAAAAAAATTAATTTGCTAAATGCCTAATTAATCAAAATGGGATAAAAGAAAAACTAGCTAGATCAGAAGAGCTTGCTAGCAAATTCATTAATGGGAAATCCCTCTATCCGAGAATAAGCCGATTTTCTGGCAATCTCTTTGAGCTGCGACAAGCTTCTCCCCAGTTTCAAAGCCACATTCATCTCAAACAATTCCCCATTTTCTCTTTCCTCGGTGTCTTCCTCAATCGTCTCCTGAATCGAATTTTCCAGCAGCCGAAAGAATCCAGCACAGTTTCTGTACATCTCATAAACCATCCCAACTTGCCCACCATGCTCAAAAGCATTGACTGCAGTAGCCAAAGCCCCAGCCAAAACAGGCACTATAGCTGCCCATGAACCCTGGCTCACAAAACCAGATCCTACTGCTGCAATCCCAGTTAGCAAGGGTCCAGCAATGGCCAAAGTCTTGTTAATTTTCAACGCCAAGTTTCCTAGTCTTTCGTAATCTTCCATGTCTTTTCTTTTTACAACATTGATAACTTCCATCAATTCTGTTTCCAATTCTTCACTCCATCCATTGTTTTCTGTGTTCTTTGATTCACCGAAATGGAGTTTGTTTTTCTTCTGGGATTTACCGGCAGGCCACCAAACGGCTGGCTCAAATTTAGCCGGGAATTTGTCAAGCATTGCTCCTAACAATGGAAGTGGGTAAGCTTTGTCCAGAGCCAAAACCTTCTTCATGGCATTCTTGACGTCTTCATTGGAAGGATTGCCGATGGTGATCATTGTTTGGATGTGGGATTCAAGCTGCCTGAACAATCTCGTAGCATTTCTTTGTTCCTCGGCAAGTTGTGAAGGCTGGATTTTGTTCATCACCAGCAATATCCCGGTGGCCGCAGAAAACAAGAGGGCTGACGACAATTTTAGAGCCAATAGCGATGGGCCGGCTCCGCCAACTGTGGCGGCAACACCGGCCAATGTTGAAGCAGTGAGAGTGATCATATTTATGGAGTCCAAAAGAAGAGTGTTCCAGTTGTTGCGTTGCTCGCCGATGTTGTTATGCATCTCTATTCGATCAGAAACTGCTTCCAGAATCGCGTAGAGTTCGGCAATGGCCTTAGAATTACTGGAAGATCGCAAATTTTCTCGTAAATCTGTGTTGGTGGCATTGTTATCTAATGGGATTGTGTGAGTGAATGTGTTTAGATCATCATACAGCTTTCTGCTTGGTATTTGTGGGACTGAAATCGGAATTCTTGGGAATTTGGGGACATGAATAGCAGCGTTAACCCGACTTGAAGAAGGAGAAGAAGAAAAAGCTGAAGCTTGTAATAAGGTAGCCATGGGATGAAATGCAAGAGCTTGTTTTTGGTTTATGTTGTGAAATGTGAATTATGAATGGATGATGAATATGAGAATTGATGGCTCATAATATTTATAGAGTGAGCAGCCGAAAAGGAATAGATGGATGCAATTGGGTCAGATATAGGAAAATTAATCCCATATGCATTGACTTTTTGCCGTTGGCAGTGGCTGACCGGACCCATTCCAAAATTGCACAATTCCTGGGGTTAACAAATATAACTAACCACGACGACAGAAATTTAAGATCTCTTTCAATCATTGAAAATCTGATGAAGATTTGCTAATTAATATATTTTATTTAATTTTAGATTTATTATTATTTAAATTTTAATTATTTATATTTATCTTATTTTATTTTTATGAAATTTCACAAGTAAAATAGGAATTTTAAATTTGGAGAATTAGTGTAAATAAATTAAGTCCTATATTACTTAAATTTGATGGATGATTTTCTTTAAATTATTATATGTATATCCCAGGAAGTTTTATTTATTTAATATTCAATTTATAATTTAATAAAATATTTTATTCCTAATATTATTATTTATTTTTAGCTCGCTAAAAATCTATTTTTTTATTTTTGTTTTCCATCCTGCGTCAAAATTTTTGCATGATTTCATTATGTCATAGGCCTTAAGTCATTCAATAAAGAAAAAATAATTGTCATCTTTATTATTCATTTATTAGTATTGTGAAATCCATTTATATTAAATTTTTATTTTTTTTAATTTTTAAGACTTTGAAAATTATAAAAAATGATGTCATTTATTTATTGAATATGACTAAAAATATAAAATATAATAGAAGTATACAAAAATTTCACAAAGCCTATAAATTCATACAAAAGGTTAATTATAATACTTGGGATGGTCAGAGGGACTCCACGCAAGCAGCAGAATTCTACCCATAATGTTTTATAAGTTGATCAATCAAATATGTTGAGTTCAAACACTGACTAGTAGTAACATGTTGATTGTTGAACGTTGATTCAATTTTCTAGCAATTTGGAGTTTTTTACTTCGTCTTATTGCTTCGAACATTCGTCTTTTGATACATTGTTCTTTTTGTTGGTCATTTTTTATTGTCTGTGTGGTTATTGTAAATTTTTTATATTAATAATTAGAGAAAAGTATAATTATCTCTTCCGAGATATACATATATTGATCTTTCTCTACACATTATTCCAATTAAACATACTTCGTTACCCGATCGAATATAACAAAGTATTCCTTAAATGTTAATTTGTTTGTTAAGTCATAAGTGTTTGGGAAAAATTGTCGGACAGGAGTCTGAGACATGAAGAGTAACAATCTTTTTAAAGGAAATATTCGCCTTCAATTGAATTAAATTTACTTTGAAAGTAATGATGTGGGAATTAACCTCTTAGAATATAACAGAAATATATATATAGTAAAATTGAAAGTTTTTCTTATATTTCTCTATGAAATAGTTTTATAATGCCAACAAGTGTTTAAGACAAATTAAAAAAATAAATTATATGAGAAGAAGGTTTGATAAGATATCTTAAAATGTTTTGTTCAATCATCTTTTTTTCATAGAAGTAAAAATGTATTTTTTTTTATTTTGAATGATAAAAGTAGTTAAATTACCAAACAGGTACGCACAAAAATTAGATATGAAATTCTATATGCAACTTTAAGAATATAATTCTTTCATAGAAGTTAAAAGATTTTATCCAATAAAAATAACTCTTAAATTTGAAAAGATGCAAAGTTTTTATCCAACAAACATTAGCTATTGAATTTGTAAAGACATAAAATTCTTTTTTGCAAAAGTCAACTTTTTAATTCAAAATACATATAGCATTGTATTAATTTTAAAAGATACACTTCTTTTTATAAATTACAATTGTTAATTCATTTTTTTTTTAAAACGATGATCTCTCCCTCTCTCTCGCGCGCAGGGTAAGAACCAAATCTGGAAAAAAAAAATGCTCCCAAATTTGATATCAAATTCTAAATGCAACTTTAAGAATATAATTCTTTCATAGAATTTAAAAGATTTTATCCAATAAAAATAACTCTTAAATTTGAAAAGATGCAAAGTTTTTATCCAACAAACATTAGCTATTGAATTTGTAAAGACATAAAATTCTCTTTTGCAAAAGTCACAACTTTTTAATTCAAAATACATATAGCATTGTATTAATTTTGAAAGATACACTTCTTTTTATAAATTACAATTGTGAATTCATTTTTTTTAAAACGATGATCTCTCCCTCTCAATCTCGCGCGCGCAGGGTAAGAAACAAATCTCGAAAAAAAAAATGCTCCCAAATTACAGTTCGATAATCTACTAATTTTTTTTGTATTTCGTTTTTTTTTATATTTTTTCTTATTAGTAAAATGTGCAATAAGATGAATTCTATTTTTGGGTTAATTTTTTTTTATATGAATACAATTTTTTAAGGTTTATTTTTAAGATAGAGTTCAATTTTTTTATGATAATAAAAACATTTTTCCACAGAACTGGAAGATATTGGTGTTCAAAATAAAGGGTCAATGTAGATTTTTAAATTTAAAAAGGTTATATGTGGTTAACACATTAATAAATCGCAATTGAAATTTTCACTAAAATGTAACACCATTAATTTGAAATAACTTTTGCTTTCATGATAATGATCAGTAATTATATTTAGATTAAGTTTTGATAAATACTTTAACGTTTTGTGAGTTTTTATATAAGGTTATGAAAGGTGCACTTTCTTATGCACTGTCTTTAAATTTGACACATAAATTGTTTAACAGTAGTTTTGAGGGCAATGTAATAGTAATAGTAAGTAAAAGAAGTTTTAACAAGTATTTTATGGATATTACAATATATAAGTAAATAATAATATAAAATTAATTTATACAGATAATAAATTAAATTTCAAAATTTTAAATAAAATATTATAAAAAAATTGTAAGTGTGTGCTGATTTCGTGTGCAATAAATAGAAAAAAAGATTGCAACTCTATTATCATAATCTATCAGGCCATAATCAGCATGAAACCTATTTACCGATTTTCACTAGCTAAGCTAAAATTGGTATCATTACAAAGATTCCTAGAAAACATCATATTTTTATAAACATTCCTACAAAAATATTATAAATGGAGTTAATACTATTGCATTTTCAAATCCATATACAAGGCCTAGACTATGTTTATTTAATATCTACAGTTTAAGTTTAACTATAGCTGCACAACATAAAATATCAATAGAGTTCATTCCTATGATGCAAGTGGAGGTGGAGGAGTTTCAATAGGTATATTTGTAAAAGAAAACAAATACTAAATAGTCAATCGTGGACTTAGTAAAAATTTACTTGATTAACATATTTCCCTCTATACACACACTTTAATTAATTATTTCAATTCTCATTCTCAACCATGTTCATCATGTTCTAATACGCATTATTATCCATAAGAATATTGAAGGACTATAACAATATTAAGAATAATAAATCAAGAAAATAATTAAATCACTTTGTACCTCTCAAGTCATTGTTTTCCTTTCACAAACTCTATCCTTATTTCTCTAAAGTATCCTATCTTATCCCTCACAATTTTTTTCAGAATCCAATACTATTTCATATCACATGTATATCATTCACCCTCTTTCTTAATGTCATTCATAACTCAATTCAATTATAATTACATTCCCTTTGGTAATTTATCATCAAATTCTTAAATATTAATGTTTATACGCTTAACACATAGATACAAAAGTTATATAGGCATACACTACCTTAAATTATCATAAAATAATTAAAACTAGATATACAAGGGTTATGCTTGAATATATACTTGAGTATGAAGGTACATAAGCAAATTCTACCTTCATCCTTGAGTATATACTCACTCATGAATATTTAGAGAGCACTTTTGGATGTCATACTTGAATATATACTACTTATGGCCATTTAAATAGCAACTCAACTTAGATACTCAAATATGGATGTCTGGAAATGAATTTCAGTGTTATGCTCGAATATATACTTGAGTTAGTACTAAACATTCCCTTTGTAATTATACAAGCTCCCATAGCAATACCACTCGTAGATTTGCAGAAAATTAGCAAAAATACTATTCATATGGTAAGTGTTTTCCCAATCCACCACAATCATAGTGAAAACACAAAAACCTAGCGCACCTTCATCCTTTTTACTCATCTTGCAATCATCAACAACACTTAAATCATGCCAAAACATAATCACTCGATAGCAAATCCTCAATTTCCTAACCTTACAATATCAACTTTCAAATAAGCACAAATCATGTAAGATTATTTAATTTAAGTAGAGTATCTACCTACAGTGGTATGGAGGAGTTGAGTGAGTATATATATCCACATTAGTACAAAGCAAAACTAACCCTAGTTTCAATGTTTTCCAACAAGCTATGCTTGAAATGAATTACCTTTTTTACTTAGAGGTTATGGATGATTGATAGTGAATTAAAGCTCAACCTTGCCAAATTAAAGAAGTTAAAGGTGAAGAAGTGAGGGAGAAGGAGTAGTGCCGGCAAGAGAAAAGAGATTTAGGTTTTGTTTGTGAATTAAAGAAGTTAGATTATGTAAATATTTTAAGAGTAATTTGGATATTTTAATATTCCTAAGGACATATTAGAAAAGTTAGCTCCTAAATCTCTCCTATACACACCTATTTAATTCTAATTTCACATGAATATGTAATTAATTTAATTCTTCTTATTTTTATCTTAAAATTCTAGTTTTCACAAATATAGAGTCATTCTAATGAAATACATCCACAATATTTAAATAAAATTTCACTTACATGCAAATAAAAATAAAATAAAATTAATCTTAATTCTCTAAAGGATGTAACATTTATTATATAAATTTGCACAATTTTTTTTTAAAAAAATTATATTTATTAAAATTAAAAAAAATTACAAAACTTATAAAAATATGTATTCATACAAATTTTCTTCATTACATGCCAAAGCATAATTCATTACATATATATATATATATATATATATATATATATATATATATATATATATATATATATATATATATATATATATATATATATATATATATATATATATATATTTGCATTAGATGAGTAAATTTTAACTAATTAAAACGTGCTGGTTGCACAATTTTTAATCCATCTTCTTGTTTTTCTTGTGCAGCTAAAAGGTCAGGATTCTACGGCTTACAGCTCATAATGGTGATGGTGCCTTTCTCTACTGGTGAACATATTACTGTACACAGATGAGTGTAATTTTAAATTATATTATGCCTTTCTCTATATTCACATTCTCTTACCCACCACCATTTCCCTTTTTTATTAGCCTAATTGATATCATGGTCCAATATTTAATATGCAGAAAATTCAGTTCTTAACCCTTTTTTTGCCATATTTAATATTATCAGAAAGGCAGCCATTCATGTAAGTAGATATTGGAATGTCAACAATTAATTTTATTATTGAAACAAAAATTTGTGAAAGACAATATATTATTGAGGTCAATTCTTTATAGCACATAATCAAGGCATGCATACACATCCAATCCGCGAGATATATAGTATATTAATTACTCTCTGTTCTCTAATTAATTTTTTCTTTTCCTAAGTCAGATGGCTGCACATAAATTGATGATGAAAGAAATATGTCGGTAAAAATATAGTGAAACTAATTTCAAAAAGTTGATATATTAGAATATCTTGTTGGCATTTCCCACTACACATAATATTTTATTGGGATGTTTGGACATGCAGAGAATATTTTGACAAACCGTTTTTTATTGGCTTTTAGCTTATTAACGTCATTTTAGGTAATTAAACAGCTGATTTAATTAGTTTACATCATTACAAAACTACCCTTTAATAATATCAGTTAGTTTTCATTTTCAAAGTTGGTTACAAATTGACACATATACGAATTTCATTATATATCAAACTATTTTATATTGATTAACAACCAACGTAAAAAAAATATAATAATGCCAATTTTACATAAATAATAACCATTGTCATTTTTTACAATTATGATGATGAAATAAACAATTTTTAATTATAATTGTTTGAAATAACTAATGTGATATACCTTTCTCCTAACCCACCCTTACTTTTCCTCCTTACCTAACTCATTTTTACAAATCCTCTCTCCTAACATTCCTCCTCTCACAATTCTTTCCTATTTGGTCCTTTCTAACCCCTAACATCTCTAATAAAACTTTATAATTTCAATTTCAACAATCTTAAAGCCTAGAAAAGTTTATATTTGATACTCATTGGTAAATATGTGAGATTAATATTCCTCAAAAAAGATGCCTTGAGTTCAATATCTACAAATATAATGAACTTTTATTAAAATTTGATGTATAATATTACACATTTTATACAAATAAAAAGTAAATAATACCACTAAACATTAAAAGAAAAAAATGAAATCAAGTTTCTTACTAGTATAATCTATACAACTTGTATCAAAATGAAAAACAACAAAATATAGTTGAATTTGAAAGAAAAACTAAGTTGTAAGAATAAAACACAAAGGCTAAGAAAGTTCCTATGCTTATATTTTGTGCTTTTTTAGTGAATACACAGCCTCAAAAATTTACTAAAGGACTGATAGATTTTCAATACTATAAAAAAATTGATGAGTATTGATATAATAAAATTAAAGAGAATCATCTTAATGTTAGAATGTAAGCAAATCTTGGTAAACGAGAATCATTTTAGGTTTGGAAGAGTTTTATAATGAAATTTACAAATAGTGCCATAACTTTTTTATTTTTATCTTATGCCTTGTGATTTGAACTATTTTAATATTAAACATCAATTCCTAAAAAAAATTGATATATATAGTAAAACAACATCATTTAATTATAGAAGTTTAAACATTGATTTTTAATAAGAAATCAATATCATAAACTAAATATTTTGTTTACAAATATGTTTCAAATAAAACTTTATAATTTTACAAGTTAATAACCTTGAAATTTTTTTCACATTGAATGGTCATATTTTTTATATAATTATATAGATACAAATAGTAGCAATAGATATAAATTTTTTTAAATAAATAATTTACCAAATAATAATGGATAAAAGAGTAACAAATGAAAAAACTTCATAGACTAAAATGTTTTTCTTATACAATTATATAGATACAAACAACAACAGATTCAACAATTTAACAAATAAGAAATTATAATTTATAACGAATAGCAAACTTTAAATTAAAAAAAGTGAGATATCTCTTCTCATAATTCTTTTATATTGCTTGAGAACTTCTAAGTTAGATAATATAGAGAGTAGCAAATTGAAAATAAATCATAGAGAAAAGAAGTAATATATCCATTTCTATAATAAGCTTAAGCCTTCCATTGTAAAAATAGATATATTACTTTTTCTTATTATAATTTATTATCATTTTTTATCATCTTTATGTTTTGTCAACATCTAAAATAAATGTCATTGATGGAACCTAGATGTAAATTGATAATAAATTGTAGTAAAAAAATGTAATATCATGAATCTTGCATTATATTTAAGCTTACTAATATAAGATTAGAGATGTTGCTTCTCATCACAACAATTTATCATTACTTTACAACTTATCAAAGTTTGACAAAAATATTTTGTATCTATTGATCTCAAAGCATTTGATTAATTATTTGCTTTAAGTGTTTTAGTGTTCCTATTTTTCAATGTAAGAATGGTGTTATTTTCTTTACATGTACGTAAGTTTAACATAGCACATAGAGTAATTACCATATCAATTCTTATATTAAAACACAAGAACAATCAAACACTTATAGCAAATGAAGCAATCAAGTACCCTAAAAAGAGCTATCTTAATAATTATTCCAAATCGATAAGGTCAACCATATTTGTAGGCTTCTAGCAAATTGATGATGAAACATCACGACTTGTAAATTGTTAGTGAACTATCACAATGTACAAACTATTGATAAATTGTCACGATGATTAAAATGGATTATCAAACTTTAAATGCCAATTCTTAATAAAAATTTAACATCATATACCAATTGCTATAAGGAAAAAAACTATCCTTTATATGTCGATTGTTATAAACATCGATATCGAATATCAATGCCTTATTAATGCCATTCTTGATAAATATTTATTACCACCATTTATTAGAGTTAGATGTGTTGGTAATTCGGATTATCACATGCAGCGGAATTTTAAAATTTTAATCCGAATTCTACCTAGGATCCATGCAAAAAGCATAAGTCAATGATTAGGGTTTTACCTATTGGGCACTCGTGTTTCTACTGATCAAAACTTGAGAGCGGATGAATCAAACACTGGCCGGAAGGTACAGCGTCTCTACGGTATCCACACAGAGTGAACAACGACCTCTCACCCTCCACGCGTCTGCTAGGATGCATTTTTCTCTCTAAGAATTAGGATTGGATGTTTTCTGAGTGATTTAGGGTTTATATGGAAGCTTAAAACGTGATTATTAAGTGCTGCCCTCAAGTCCCCTTTTATAGAACTTAGGCAAGCCATAATCCTAGTCCTACTAGGATAATGCTTCCAAAATCCTAATCACACTTAACAACTCATCTTATCCTTATCCTAGAGATAATGGGAAGAGATAGGACTTATCTATTAATTATCTAATATTAGATAATAATATTATCTCATAATATAAATATCTCAATTATTAGATAATTGCATATAGTTATCAAATATCAGAATAATATTATCTCATAATATATTTATCTAATATCTAATAAGATAATTATTTGATATTTCTTTAATATCAAATAATATCACATAATATATATATATATATATATATATATATATATATATATATATATAAAACGTGAATTATTATTCTTAATAATATATATATGCACAAAAATAAGTCCAATTAATTGGATATTAATATAATTAAAGTCCAATTAATTATTGTCTTATTCCTACTCCTTTTGTGTGACCCTGTAGGTTCTTACTACGTTAACAATGACTTATTATTGAGCCATAGACAGCGAGCGGTATCTAGCAATACATCACTGCCACTCAAGTAGTAAGAATGTCTGTGATTCGACATCCACCTAATACATGATCAACGTTTTGCATCATAACTCTTTTGTAATAATATCCAAATTGAACTGGAGGCATGGAATGTGTCATCCTCGTCAATGTTCAATTTATATTTCTTGATACTAAGTAGACTTAAAATAAATAATTAATATCACATATTAATTCAACTAAGCATGGCCATGCATTTCTAAGTCTCACTCAATCAAGAGGCCCAAGGATATTTCTCTTTTATACAAGAGTAACAAAATTCCATTTACATCACTCACTTCCCTCTGCATGATTTATGACACACCCAATCAATGCCCTACTTGTCATCCTGATTAAAGGTGACATAGGACAATATTAAAGTGAGTAATTCCTCATGTAGGGAACCGTAGTGACTTCAGGTCAAAGGTTTATGTGTAGTTGTGATCATATGAGAATAACTTATGACACATTTATCCATGCAATATTCTCATAGTGGGTCAGTCCAGTACATTGTTCATTAGTAATGTACTCATGTATTGACTTAATATCACATATCCATGATTCGTAATCATCAGTCACTATACATGCTAGTCTCGATGTATTATTACTATCCCTTTCGTAATAATACTTGACTAGGGGCATTTTAGGAATAGCAAAGCTATTCCAAGGATAATTATTATATTAAGTTATAAATTGCGCATAATAATAATAAAAATAAAATATAATAATTAAATTGCCTAAAATATAATACATTGTATATAACTTCAATCATTTATATGATTGGTTCTAGGACACACACCAACAAGATGGCCTATGATAAATGTTTACTGCCACCATTTATTAGAATTAGGTAGCAAGTGCTATACCTTTATACATCGGTTAAATCAAATAAATAATGTGGTATCATCTTAATTATAACCACATTGATTTTGTAATAAATAATTGATGTGATTTATTTATTTTTTATTTTTTTATAACTTTTACATCTTAACATTTTTCAAAAAAACATATAATTATATATTATTATTCTAATTTCATTATCAATATTTATTAGTAAGCATCATATAGTAATATTATAATTAATCATTTGATTTCATAATTCTAAAAGAAAGTGATGTGTTAACATAGTATCCATAAAGTAATCTTTTCCTCTTACTTTCATATTCATGACAAATTTCTACAAAATACATTTTCATATAAATGATACAAAACTTACAAATAAATTTCTTTATTAATGAACACCCATATATCTACTCTTTCTTACTACTAGTACTCTTATATGAATGATATAAAACTTGCAAATAATTATATTCAGGAGCAACAACTTGCTTAGCAATTAATAATTGACCAACATCAAGTTTGTATTGTCTTTTTATGCCAAATAAATAAAATGGAGTGAAAAAGAAATTATGAAGTGAAAATTTTAAATGAAAAAAAGAGTAAAAAAAAAGAAACTATGGACACATTTTATAAGAGTATAGAACATTCTACGTTAGTTACTAATTAAAAAATTGATATTATAAATCTCTATATCTTCAATAATTTCCAATAACATAACTTTTAAACATCAATTTATTATACAATCGTTGTCTTAAGTTTATCTATGCTCGACATTTCATCTCCTCTTAAAAAATTTGGTTTTATAATATTGATGTTTTATTTAAATCATTGTTATAACTTACACTTATTTATAAAAATATCACCATGCCTTTATATATGTTGGTTTTCTCATTAACTAACATAAATGTAGCATTCTTAAAAGGTAATTTTGTAGTAATATTATTGAACATTAGTTAATTTGAAAAAATTGAGAATTCTAGCATTTCCAAAAAAATGATTCACTAAATTCATATAAAAAGTAAAAAATGCCTTCAAATTATATATTAATGGTCCTTTTCATTCGTTATTTTATTAAAAGTAAAAGTAAGAAAAGTTGAACCCATGCTTATTAACTATTAACCATAATACCTTGTACTTAACTACCCTGTTTATTGTATACTCTTATAATTTATCTATGCAAATCTAGTATATACTAGTATAAGACAATTCTTTGTAGATAATAAATAATAATTTTAATTTACATTATTTAAATATACATAATAAAAATTAAAATTTTAATAAAATAATTGTTATAATACATTAAAAATTATATTATGTAATTATTTAATGAATTTAATCTCTTTTCACATTAAATGTGAAAATTAATAAAATTGATTTATACATATATATAATACATATGTACTCAAATAAATTATAAAATATACTCCTATTCTTATTTATTATTTTATATGTAAATAGTTAACAATATATAATTAATTTTATCATATATCTTTATTTAAATAATTAAAATTATTAGATATTCAAATTAATTAATATAATCAATTATTAGTTGTAGCTAATGAAATCAACTAATTATTAATGTGATCAACCAATTGACAGGTTGCAATCAATTTTTTTTTTGAAATTTTATGTAAAATTCATAAAATTTGTAACTTTTTATAATAAATTTTATAACTATTTCACAAAAGGCCGTGATATTTAAGATTTTGCGTGCAATAAGTGCCTAAAAGGTTGCAACTTTACATTTAAAATCGCATGAAAAAGTTTTTTCAATAATTTCTTCTTCCTATACTATAGTTACAACTTTTTTTATAAAATTATAAAAAGTTTTAAAGTTTTTCAGCAAGCTTACGAAAGTATGCATTGATATGAATTTTTTTAGGGATACACAGGTATTTCAATCTAATTAAAAATCGATTCTTTAGAAAATCTTGTTAAAGAATAATTTCTGGTCTATGTATTGACAAATTCTTATATGTACTACCAATTCGGCATCCATAGTCATATCTAATAAATAAAAGATAATTTTTAATGTTTTAAAATTTAAAAATTGAAACAAAAATACTACAAATACTAAAAATGAAATTTGAAATTAAATTTTAAATATTTCATATCTATTGAATTGAGTTTTATAATATTATCTTATTATTCTTTATTTAATGATAATTCTTAATTTATATTCAAATCTCATTTTTTATTTATATAGTATTATTGAAATTTTAATGTATATTATTGATAACTGTTTTTCATTATTAACTATTGGATATAATTAAAGACACGGGCATTGAAGAATATCCTTAATGCATTAATTTTGCATGCAGAGATTTAGTTTATGTCATAATTTCGAAGCACAAAACTGTATGGTTTAAACGCCTATGAAGACAAATGAACGGAGATCCCATCTTTCCAAAATCAATATATACACATGCTATACATTTGTGGTTTCCTTTCTGAGTTAGATGAAAGAATTAATAATATCTGTCAAAGAGAAAATTCTGAATATTTTGATCTTAGAAGAGCTTGCTGGCGAATTCATCAAGGTCGATTCCTTCGAGACGATAAGAACTTGATTTTTTGGCAAGTTCTCTCAGCTGCGACTGGCTTCTTCCCAATTTCATAGCCAACTTCAATTCATACAGCTCACCGTTCTCTCTTCTCTCCAAATCTTTCTCTCCCAACGTCGCTTCGATCGAGTTCTCCAATAGCTTGAAGAATCCAGCACAGTTTCTGTACATTTCAAACACCATGCCCACTTGACCGCCATGCTCAAAAGCATTAACTGCAGCAGCCAATGAACCAGCCATGACAGTCATCATGGTTGCACCCGATCCATCACCCACAAATGCAGATCCTACAGCTGCAATGCCAGTAAGCAAAGGCCCAGCAATGGCCAAAGTCTTGTTGATCTTCAAAGCCAAGTTTCCAAGCCTCTCATAGTCCTCAATATCCTTTCTCTTTACAACTTTAAGAACTTCCATCAGTTCTATTTCCAGCTCTTTACTCCATCCATTAATCTTCCCCGTTTTCTTGCTCAGAATTAGTTTTCTTTCCGGGGACTTGTTCTTCCTTCGGAACTGAGTTTCAGGCCACCAAACGGCTGGCTCGAACTTTTGAGGGAATTTTTCAAGCATTGCCCCCAATAAAGGAAGTGGATAAGCTTTATCAAGAGCCAAAACCTTCTCCATCCCAATCTTGACGTCTTCCTCGGATGGAATGCCAATAGCAATTGTGGTTTGAATTTCGTTCTGAAGCTGCTTAAACAATCTCGTGGCGTTTCGCTGTTCCTCGGCCAGTTGTGAGGGCTGGATTTTGTTCATCACGAGCAGCATGCCGGTGGCCGCAGTGAACAAAAGACCAGATGATAATCTAAGAGCCAAAAGCGGTGCGTCGCCACAACTGGCGGCTGCGACGCCGGCCATTGTGGAAGCGGCGAGAGTGATCATGTTGATAGAGTTTAGAAGGAGGGCGTTCCAATTGTCACGTTGCTCGCCCAAGTTGTTGTGCATTTCAACTCTATCAGCCACGGCCTCTAAGACTGCATAAAGTTGAATTGTGGCCTTAGAAATAGAAGAGGAATTATCCAAATCATCATATATTTGGGTAAAAATGAAATTGTTAACGTTGTTGTTGGATGGGATTGTTTCTGTGGAACTGGCGGCATTAACTTGCCGAAACAGGTGGTTTCTGGTATTTAATTTTGGGACTGAGAAAGAGACTTTTGGAAGTTTGAGAAGATGGATTGCGGCGTTGATTCCCTTGGATTGAAAAGAAGAAGAAGAAGATAGAAGAGCTGAAGTTTGTAAGGAAGCCATGGGATTAATTGTAGGAGGAAATTAGGTTTTGAAGGGAGTGGGGTGGTAGGTGGGCTTATTTATATATTCAATCAAACCAGTGGAAAAGGACAGAGTCAAATGAGGAAATTGAAATTCGCAATATCTGCAGTTGAGGTGAAGACTCGGCCGTTGGCTGCAGACCGTTTCTCTTCTCCGTATTATAACTTTCAGTTTCAACGATTATTGCTGATTTTGGTGTAAATGTCAACCTGCGACGTAGTAAAACCACAGAGCTTGCCCACTTGCAAGAACAAGGTGTAGGACGTTTTTATAGTTATATTCTCCGATTCTTTTACCAATTCACGGGTTATCCGAGTAGAGTAATATTACGACAAGTTCTAGTTGAGTATTCTATTAATAGATTATTTTTTAAAATTTTAAAATAAATTAAAATTAAAAATATATATTTTATTATATTTAATACAATCCAGCTACTAAAATACTCTATCTTTTAAAAAAAATAACTCTTCTATAACATCACCATATTCATAAATTATACTCCTTCTGTTCCTTTTTATTTTTCGCATTTAAAGTATTTTTTTATTCCTTTTTATCTGTTATTTTAAAATTCTAATGAGGCATTAAATATTCTTTTTCTAAATCTATCCTTCTTTTTTATTAATAATTATTTTATTATTTTATACTATTAACGAACTTGTATTTATTCCATTACATTTTTTTTCTATTTTCAGCTATCTTGAATTTTATATATAAAGGGCAATCTTGCAAAGTTTACTAATAATGAATAAATTAAAATACTTTCTTAATATATATAAAATTAGTTAATAGTAATAGATAAATAGGAACGGAAGGAATAACATTTAAGGGATGTATTGATACATTTAGAGAATAAATCAGCAATTTAGTTGGTATATATCTGAAAGTTCAAAAGGATATAAAATTATTACCGAGAGATGTTTTGTTAAATTAAATATCAATTTCATAAATTTTATATCAATTTTAGAGCTATTGTTGCTTGCTTTGCTAAGGTTGCACGCCTAATTAACAGCATATGTATAACAACTTTTTTACTCACGTCAATGTAGATTGTCAACCTCAAATGACGACCAACAATTTATTTAAAATATTTAAAGTTCTAATTCATCGTAGCTAAATTTATAAACTCAATTTCTTATTTTTTTACACTTATAATACATGATTGAGAGATAGGAAGGAAAAAAAAGGAGAAATAAAATGAGAAAATGAAAGATAAAGAATTAAAGTAAAATGAATGATTGAAAATCTATTTGTTTTATCACAGTAAACATAGTATTTAATCTCTCATTTATAAAATTGATGACTATTATATTCTCAAATTTCATAACTAATATTATTAATCTTTCATTTTTTATTTTTGTTATAATTTGTTCATTTATTCACTTGCAGTGTTGTAAATAAAAAATGTTAAAATTAATTGTTAAGTCTTACCTTAATAATATATGCTTTAGTTTTAATTATATTTTTTATTTTTATCATTTATTTTAGTGTTACATATGAAATGAGATATAAACAATTATAATAAAAGTAAAAATAATTGATTAATAATTCTAATTTTAAAATTCGAAGAATGTCATAATCACCACTTTTATAAATAAAAAATTAAACATTTTATTTACACTAAAATATTTTTATAAGAATATCTCATTGATCTATAAATAAGCAAATGACTCTCGTGTCATATATATGCCTCAATCAACAAGTAATGTATGATGCCATGTCATTTAGAATAAGCCATCTAAGATGGAAAATGTTGTTTTTTCCCAAAAATATTATAGGTACAGAAAATGGGATTTCAAATTTTTACATTTATTGAATTGAACTTTACAAATTTACTCTATCATTTGTATTTAATAATAAATTTTAATTTGTATTTAGAATTTAATTTTAAATACCATTTTTTATGCATATAACCTTTTTTCTAACAAAATTTAAGTCAAGTACTGGACTCTTGAGTATATGTCATAAGGTTTTTTATTCGGATTATAATATATATGTGTATTAATTACTTTATTTAAAAAAATTATGATATTGATGGTTATTATAACAATAATTGATAAAATAATTAATACATATATCATAACATGAATAAAGAATCTAGCAACAAACACCTTAAGAACTTTATCTAAATTTCATCCATACTTTTTCCCATTACTTAGGGTGAAAGTAAGTTACTTCGAGTTAGACTTTTGTCCACAATAAGTGCAACTTGCATAAAAGAAAAAAAAAAGAAATTAGTTTGGCTTGACTTATGAGTATGTGGTAAGCATAAAATTTAGCATGACTTGGTTCATGCATAATTTTTTTAAGGCTTAGTCTGTTAGTTTATATAAATTTATTGATAATTAATAAATATTTTTCAAAAATATTATTAGAAGTAGAATTAAGTTGAATCAAATTGAGTTTTAATATTATCAAATATAACTCAACTAATATAAAAAGTTGGGTATTTTAAATATTCCTAAGGACATATTAGGAATGTCAGCTCTTAAATCTCTTCTATACACAATTACTTAATTCTAATTTCACATTATCATCTAATTAATTTAATTCTTCTTATTTTTCTCTTAAAATCCAAGTTTTTCTCAAATATAGATTCATTCTAATTAAATACATCCACAATATTCAAATAAATTTTCACTTACATACAAATAAAAATAAAATTAATCTTAATTCTCTAAAGGATCTAACATTTATTATATAAATTTGCACAAAATATCTTTTTAAAAAATCATATTTATTAAAACTAAAAATAATTACAAAACTTATAAAAATATGTATTCATACAAATTTTCTTTATTACATGCCAAAGCATAATTCATTATATATATATATATATTTGCATTAGATAAGTAAATTTTAACCAATTAAAACGTGTTCGGTTTCACAATTTTTAATCCATCCACTTGTTTTTCTTGCGCAGCTAAAAGGTCAGGATTCTACGCCTTACAGCACATAATGGTGATGGTGCCTTTCTCTACTGGTTAACATATTACTGTATACAGATGAGTGTAATTTTCAATTATATTATGCCTTTCTCTATATTCACATTCTCTTACCCACCACCATATCCCTTTTTTATTAGCCTAATTGATATCATGGTCCAATATCTAATATGCAAAAAATTCAGTTCTTAACCCTCTTTTTGCCATATTTAATATTATCAGAAAGGCAGCCATTCATGTAAGTAGATATTGGAAAGTCAACAATTAATTTTATTATTGAAACAAAAATTTGTGAAAGACAATATATTGGGGTCAATTCTTTACAGCACATAATCAAGGCATGCATACACATCCAATCTGCAAGATATATAGTATATTAATTACTCTCTGTTCTCTAATTAATTTTTCCTTTTCCTAAGTCAGATGACTGCACATAAATTGATGATGAAAGAAATACGTCGGTAAAAATATAGTGAAATTAATTTCAAAAAGTTGCTATATTAGAATATCTTGTTGGCATGTCCCACTACACATAATATTTTATTGGGACGTTTGGACATGCAGAGAATATTTTGACAAACCGTTTTTTATTGGCTTTAAGCTTATTAACGTCATTTTAGGTGATTTAAACGGCTAATTAAATTAGTTTACATCATTACAAAATTACCCTTTAATAATATCAGTTATTTTTCATTTTCAATGATGGTTACAAATTGACACATATACGAATGTCGTTATATATCAAACTATTTTGTATTGATTAACAACCAATGTAAAAAAAATATAATAATACTAATTTTATATGAATAATAACCATTGTCATTTTTTACAACTATGATGATAAAATAAATAATATTCAATTATAGTTGTTTTAAATAACCAACATGATATATCTTTCCCCTAACCCATCCTAACTTTTCCTCTTTACCTAACTCCTTTTTACAAATCCTTCCTCCTAACATTCCTCCTCTGGCAATTCTTTTTTATTCAGTCCTTTCTAACTCCCAGCATCTCTAATGAAACTTTATAATTTTAATTTCAACAATTTTAAACACTAGAAAAGTTTATATCTGATACTTATTGGTAAATATGTGATGTTATTATTCCTTAAAAAACATGTCTTAAGTCCAATATCTACAAATATAATGAACTTTCATTAAAATTTGATGTATAATATTACAAATTTTATATAAATAAAAAGTAGATAATACTACTAAACATTAAAAGAAAAAGAATGAAACCAAGTTTCTTACCAATATACTTAGTAAAACTTGTATCAAAATGAAAGACAATAGAATATAGTTGAATTTGAAAGCAAAAACTAAGTTATAAGAATAAAACACAAAAGTTAAGAAAGTTCTTATGCTTATATTCTATACTTTTTTAGTGAACACACAATCTTAAAAATTTACTAAAGGACTAATAAATCTTCAATACTACAAAAAAAAATTTATGAGTATAGATATAAAAAACTAAAGAGAATCATCTTGAGGTTATAATGTGAGCAAATCTTGGTGGAAAGAGAATCATTTTAGGTTTGAAAGAGTTTCATGATAAAATTTACAAATAATGCCATAACTTTTTTATTTTCATCTTATGCCTTGTGATTTGAACTATTTTAATATTAAACATCAATTCCTTAAAAAAATTTAATTATAAAGGTCTAAATATCGATTTTTAATAAGAAACCGATGTCATAAATCAAAATATTTTGTTTACATATATGTTTCAAGTAAAAATTTTATAATTTTACAAGTTAGTAACATTGAATTTTTTTTGCATTGAATAATCATATTTTTTATATGATTATATAGATACAAACAGTAGCAATAGATATAAAAAACTTCATGAACTAAAATATTTTTCTTATACAATTATATAAATACAAAAAGTAATAGATTGAACAATTTAACAAATAAGAAATTATAATTTATAATAAATAAAAAAGTGAGATACCTCTTCTCATAATTTTTTTATATTGCTTGAGGACTTATAAGTTAGATATTGTAAAAGGTAGTAAATTGATGATAAATTATAGTAAAAAAAAAGTAATATATTCATTTTTATAATGAGCTTAAGCTTTTCAATGTAAAAATATACATATTATGTTTTCTCATTATAATTTTTTTATCATTTTTATCATCTTTATGTTTTGTCAACATTTGAAATAAATGTCATTGACGGAACCTAGATGCAAAATAATGATAAATTGTAGTAAAAAAAATAGTATCATAAATCTTGCATTATACTTAAGCCTACTAATATAGGATTAGATATGTTACTTCTTCTTACAATAATTTATCATTACTTTACAACTCATCAAAGTTTGACAAAAATATTTTGTATCTATTGATCTTGAAGTGTTTGATTAATCATTTGTTTTGAGCATTTTAGTGTTTCTATTTTTCAATGTGAGAATGGAGCTACTTGCTTTACATGTATCAAAGTTTGACATAACATATAGAATAATTACTATGTCAATTCTTGCACAAAAACACAAGAATAATCAAACACTTATAACAAATGAAACAATTAAGTACCTTAAAGAGAGTTATCTTAGTAATTATTCCAAATAGGTAAGGAGAGCCATATTTGTAGGCTTATGGCGAATTGATGATGAACCATCATGACTTGTAAACTTTTACTGAACCATCATGAGGTGCAAATTGTTAATAAATTGTCATGATAATTGAAATGGATTATCAAACTTTAAATGTCAATTCTTAATAAAAATTCAACATTATATACCAACTGCTATAAATGAAGGAAAAAAACTATCCTTTATATGTTGGTTGTTATAAAAATTGACATCAAATATTAATACTTTATTAATGTCCTTCTTGATAAATATTTATTACCACTATTTATTAGAGTTAGATGGCTTATGACTAATGTTTATTGCCACTATTTATTAGAATTAGGTAGCAAATGCTATACCTTTTTACATCGATTAGATCAAATAAATAATGTGGTATCATCTTAATTATAACCACATCAATTTTATAATAAATAACTGATGTGGTTTATTTATTTTTTATTTTTTTTATAACTTCTACATCTTAACATTATTCTAAAAACACATATAATTATATATCATTTTTCTAATATCATTATCAACATTAATTATTAAGCATTATACAGTAATATTACAATTAATCATTTAATTTCATGACTCTAAAAGAAAGTGATGGTAAATGTTTACATAATATCCATAAAGTAATTTTTTTCTCTTACTTTCATATCCATGGAAAATTTCAACAAAATATATCCTTATATAAATGATACAAAACTTGCAAATAAATTTCTTTATTAATGAACACCGTACATCTACTCTTTCTTACTACCAGCACTCTTATATGAATGATACAAGACTTATAAATAATTATATTTAGGAGCAATAACTTGCATCTTAGTAATTGATAATTGACCAACATCAATCTTGTGTTGTCCTTTCATACCAAATAAATAAAATGGAGTGAAAAAGAAATTATGAAGTGAAACTCTAAATGGAAAAAGGAGTGAAAGAAAAAAAAACTATGGACACAATTTATAAGCAATATAGAACATTCTACATTGATTACTTATTAAAAAATTGATGTTATAAATATCTACATCATGAACAATTTCTAATAACATAACTTTTAAACATCGATTTATTGTACAACTATCATCTTAAGTTTATTTATACTCAACATTTCATCTCCTCTTAGAATAATATTAGCTTTTTATTTAAATCAATGTTATAAGTTACACTTATTTATAAAAATATCATCGTGCCTTTATATATGTCAGTTTTCTCATTAACTAACATAAATGTGGCATTCTTAAAAGGTAATTTTATAGTAATGTTATTGAACATCAATCAATTAATTTGAAAAAATTGGAAATTCTAGCATTTCCAAACAAATGATTCACTAGATGCATATAAAAAGTAAAAAATGCCTTCAAATTATATATTAATAATCCTTTTCATTCATTATTTTATTAAAAGTGAAAGTAAGAAAAGTTGAACCCATGCTTATTAACTATTAACCATAATACCTTGTACTTAACTACCCTATTTATTATATACTCTTATAATTTATCTATGCTAATCTAATATATACTAGTAGAAGACAATTCTTTGTAAATAATAAATAATAATTTTAATTTATATTATTTAAATATACATGATAAAAATTAAAATTTTTAATAAAATAATTGTTATAATACATTAAAAATTATATTATGTAATTATTTAATGAATTTAATCTCTTTTCAAATTAAATGTGAAAATTAATAAAATTAATTTATAAATATATATAATACATATGTACTCAAATAAATTATAAAATATACTCATATTCTTATATATTATTTTATATATAAATAGTTAATAATAATTATTTAATTTTATCATATATTTTTATTTAAATAATTAATATTATAAGGTAGTCAAATCAATTAATATAATTAATTATCAGTTACAGTTAATGGAATTAACTAATTATTCATATGATCAACTAATTGTCAGGTCACAATCAAATATTTTTTTTGAAATTTTATGCAAAAATCATAAAATTTGTAACTTTTTATATTAAATTTTATATCTATTTCACAAAAGGCCGTGATATTTAAGATTTTGCGTGCAATAAGTGCCTAAAAAATTGTAAATTTACATTTAAAATTGCATGAAAAAGTTTTTTCAATAATTTTCTTCTTCCTATACGATAGTTACAACCTTTTTATAAAATTATAAAAAATTTAAAAGTTTTTCAGCAAGCTTACGAAAGTATGCATTGATATGAATTTTTTTAAGGATACACTGGTATTTCAATCTAATTAAAAATCGATTCTTTAGAAAATCTTGTTAAAGAATAATTTCTGGTCTATGTATTGAGAAATTCATATATGTACTACCAATTCATGCATCCATAGTGATATCTAATAAATAAAAGATAACTTTTAATTTCTATAATTTTTAATATTTTAAAATTTTAAAATTTAAAAAAAATTCTAAAAATACTAAAAATGAGACTTGAAATTAAATTTCAAATATTTTATATTTATTAAATTGAGCTTTATAATATTATTTTATTATCTTATGTTTAATGATAATCTTTAATTTATATTCAAATCTCATTTTTTATATATATAGTATTATTGAAATTTTAATGTATACTATTGATAACTGTCTTTGATTATTAACTACTGGATATAATTAAAGAGACATGACATAAATAGCGCATTGAAGAATATCCTTAATGCATTAATTTTGCATGCAGAGATTTAGTTTATGTCATAATTTCGAAGCACAAAACTGTATGGTTTAAACGCCTATGAAGATAAATGAACGGAGATCCCATCTTTCCAAAATCAATATATACACATGCTATACAATTGTGGTTTCCTTTGTGAGTTAGATGAAAGAATTAATAATATCTGTCAAAGAGAAAATTATGAATATTTTGATCTTAGAAGAGCTTGCTGGCGAATTCATCAAGGTCGATTCCTTCGAGACGATAAGAACTTGATTTTTTGGCAAGTTCTCTCAGCTGCGACTGGCTTCTTCCCAATTTCATAGCCAACTTCAATTCATACAGCTCACCGTTCTCTCTTCTCTCCAAATCTTTCTCTCCCAACGTCGCTTCGATCGAGTTCTCCAATAGCTTGAAGAATCCAGCACAGTTTCTGTACATTTCAAACACCATGCCCACTTGACCGCCATGCTCAAAAGCATTAACTGCAGCAGCCAATGAACCAGCCATGACAGTCATCATGGTTGCACCCGATCCATCACCCACAAATGCAGATCCTACAGCTGCAATGCCAGTAAGCAAAGGCCCAGCAATGGCCAAAGTCTTGTTGATCTTCAAAGCCAAGTTTCCAAGCCTCTCATAGTCCTCAATATCTTTTCTCTTAACAACTTTAAGAACTTCCCTCAGTTCCATTTCCAGCTCTTTACTCCATCCATTAATCTTCCCCGTTTTCTTGCTCAGAATTAGTTTTCTTTCCGGGGACATGTTCTTCCTTCGGAACTGAGTTTCAGGCCACCAAACGGCAGGCTCGAACTTTTGAGGGAATTTTTCAAGCATTGCCCCCAATAAAGGAAGTGGATAAGCTTTATCAAGAGCCAAAACCTTCTCCATCGCAATCTTCACGTCTTCCTCGGATGGACTGCCAATAGTAATTGTGGTTTGAATTTCGTTCTGAAGCTGCTTAAACAATCTCGTGGCGTTTCGCTGTTCCTCGGCCAGTTGTGAGGGCTGGATTTTGTTCATCACGAGCAGCATGCCGGTGGCCGCAGTGAACAAAAGACCAGATGATAATCTAAGAGCCAAAAGCGGTGCGCCGCCACAACTGGCGGCTGCGACGCCGGCCATGGTGGAAGCGGCGAGAGTGATCATGTTGATAGAGTTCAGAAGGAGGGTGTTCCAATTGTCACGTTGCTCGCCTAAGTTGTTGTGCATTTCAACTCTATCAGCCACGGCCTCTAAGACTGCATAAAGTTGAATTGTGGCCTTAGAAATAGAAGAGGAATTATCCAAATCATCATATATTTGGGTAAAAATGAAATCATCATATATTGCTGAAACAGGTGGTTTCTGGTATTTAATTTTGGGGATGAGAAAGAGACTTTTGGAAGTTTGAGAAGATGGATTGCGGCGTTGATTCCCTTGGATTGAGAAGAAGAAGAAGAAGAAGAAGAAGATAGAAGAGCTGAAGTTTGTAAGGAAGCCATGGGATTAATTGTAGGAGGAAATCAGGTTTTGAAGGGAGTGGGGTGGTAGGTGGGCTTATTTATATATTCAATCAAAACAGTGGAAAAGGACAGTCAAATGAGGAAATTGAAATTCGCAATATCTTCGGTTGAGGTGAAGACTCGGCCGTGGGCTGCTGACCTTTTCACTTCTCCGTATTATAACTTTCAATTTCAACTATTATTGCTGATTTTGGTGTAAATGTCAACCTGCGACGTAGTAAAACCACAGAGCTTGCCCACTTGCAAGAACAAGGGGTAGGACGTTTTTATAGTTATATTCTCCGATTCTTTTACCAATTCACGGGTTATCCGAGTAGAGTAATATTACGATAAGTTCTAGTTGAGTATTTTATTAGTAGATTATTTTTTAAAATTTTAAAATAAATTAAAATTAAAAATATATATTTTATTATATTAAATACAATCCAGCTATTAAAATACTCTATCTTTTAAAAAAAATACAATCCATAACATCACCCTATCCATAAATTATAACATCTTACGAGGGTCTTGATATGTTTGGAGAGTAAATCAGCAATTTGGTTGGTATATATCTGAAAGTTCAAAAGGATATAAAATTATTACCGAGAGATGTTTTACTACATTATATATCAATTTCATAAATTTTATATCAATTTTAGGGCTATTGTTGCTTGATTTGCTGAGGCGCACGCCTAAGTCGCACGCCTAACAGCATATGTTTAACAACTTTTTTACTCACGTCAATGTAGATTGTCAACCTAAAATGACGACCAACAATTTATTTAAAATATTTAAAGTTCTAATTCATCCTAGCTAAATTTATAAACTCAATTTCTTAATTTTTTACACTTATAATGCATGATTGAGAGATAGGAAGGAAATAAAAGGAGAAATAAAATGAGAAAATGAAAGATAAAGAACTAAAGTAAAATGAATGATTGAAAGTCTATTTGTTTTATCACAATAAACATAATATTCAATCTCTCATTTATAAAATTGATGACTATTATATTCTCAAATTTCATAACTAATATTATTAATTTTTCATTTTTTATTTTTGTTATAATTTGTTCATTTATTCACTTGCAATGTTGTAAATAAAAAATATTAAAATTAATTGTTAAGTCTTACCTTAATAATATATGCTTAAGTTTTAATTATATTTTTTCTTTTCATCATTTATTTTAATGTTACATATGAAATGAGATATAAACAATTATAATAAAAGTAAAAATAATTGATTAATAATTCTAATTTTAAAATTCGAGGAATGTTATAATCACCACTTTTATAAATAAAAAATTAAACATTTTATTTACACTAAAATATTTTTATAAGAATATCTCATTGATCTATAAATAAGCAAATGACTCTCGTGTCATATACATGCCTCAATCAACTAGTAATGTATGATGCCATGTTATTTAATGTTGTTCTTTCCCAAAAATATTATAGGTACAGAAAATGGGATTTCAAATTTTTACATTTATTGAATTGAACTTTACAAATTTACTCTATCATTTTGTATTTAATAATAACTTTTAATTTGTATTTAGAATTTAATTTTAAATACCATTTTTTATGCATATAACTTTTTTTCTAACAAAATTTAAGTAAAGTACTGGACTCTTGAGTATATGTCATAAGGTTTTTTATTCGGATTATAATATATATGTGTATTAATTACTTTATTTAAAAAAATTATGATATTGATGGTTATTATAACAATAATTGATAAAATAATTAATACATATATCATAACATGAATAAAGAATCTAGCAACAAACACCTTAAGAACTTTATCTAAATTTCATCCATACTTTTTCCCATTACTTAGGGTGAAAGTAAGTTACTCTAGTTAGACTTTTGTCCACAATAAGTGCAACTTGCATAAAAGAAAAAAAAAAGAAATTAGTTTGGCTTGACTTACGAGTCTGTGGTAAGCATAAAATTTAGCATGACTTGGTTCATGCATAATTTTTTTAAGGCTTAGTCTGTTAGTTTATATAAATTTATTAATAATTAATAAATATTTTTCAAAAATATTATTAGAAGTAGAATTAAGTTTAATCAAATTGAGTTTTAATATTATCAAATATAACTCAACTAATATAAAAAATTGTTCAAATTCTAACTCATGATAATATTTTAATTTGAACTTGTCTTGATTAAATAAAAATATAAAGTTTAAAGTTTGCTTCAATTAGAACTTAATTTGATCCCAAAATAAATATAAATATTATAATAATAATTTTAAATCAATTATTTTAATAATTATGATATAAGCTAAAATTAAGAGAATGAATATGTATTAAAATTTTTATATACTTTTTTAAAATGTATATAAAATACTTTTCTAAATATTATATATAATTTAATTTAATATATAAAAATATAGGCTAGTCTAATTGGCTAATAGGTTTGACTTTAAATAATAGGCTTAATTATATTTTTGGTCCTCCTAATATACAAATTAATCACATTTGATCCTGATTATTCAATTTTGGTTCCTATAATACACTAATTTTGGTCTAAGTCGTTAACTTTCGTCAGTCAATTAATAAACATAAGCCATGCAAAGAAACACAAAGGAAGAAGCGTCCATCCATGGCAGCTCTTGCTTTCTTGCGGCCATTTGAAAACCTCTCTTTCCAAGCCGATGATGTCTTCTTTAAGACCTTTATCTCCGTTTTCTTGGAGCCGATTCGAGCATTACCATTGAAGCTTTTCTAGAGCTTTAATTCCCATCCTCGTCATTGAATCTGCAAGTTGCTTGACAAAAATATCAGACGATGCCGTTTGCTACTTCAATAGCGATGGCAGATCCTTGGAGATGCTTGCACACGGCGTGAGATCGAAAAAGCTATTCTTCAAGCCAGTAGCGATACAAGCTCGATCTTCGATAAATCTAAGATTGTTGGGTTTCCTTTTAAGAAAAGTGTGGTTCTAGCTATGGACTTTAAGGATTTATATTCAGACTTCAAGAGATCAATGGAGAAGACAACAAAGTGACATGGCAATAGAGATTACAAGTGTTTGGAGGAGCTTTTGAATTGCTATTTGAAGGTAAATGGGAAGAAGAATCATGGGTTTATATCAAGTGCTAACGATAACTATAATTCTTGTTATAAATCTACCTTGTATTCTTTTGCACTTTCTTTTTTAGCTTCTTCCTCGTTATGTCTATCTAAAAGCAAATTCAATGAGATTGTTGATGAGCATGAAGATACAGGGTAGTCTTAGTTTTGTTCTATAATTTCATTTTTAATTTCTTTTTTTTTTTAATTTTAAAGTTACTCTAGAAGTTACTTTCAGTGTGAGGTGGCACATAGGCCCACTATTTTCTTTGCCAAATTGGACAAGAGGTTAACATAGTGAGAAATCCGTTTATTAATTGACGGAAGTTAACGGCTTGGACTAAAGTTGATATAATTTTTATATTATAGGGATGAAAACTGAATAATCAATTTAAAAAGGGTCAAATGCAATCGATTCGTATATTGATAGGACCAAAAATATAATTAAATATAAATAATATGGGTTAGTTTCTTTTATAAAATTTTGAAGAAAAAAACAAATGAGTCAGTTTAAATTAGGTAGAAATAGATTAGGTTTTGTAAAAGCCTATGGGCAGTGTAGCTTACTTCCATTCCTATCTATTGCAACATTCTCATGTAATATTAAAAATAAAATATTTTTATTTAATTTTTAAACAATAAATAAGAATATTAATAGTGCATGCCACAAATTTACATATCGTTAATACTTTAAATCACATAAATCAAATTCAAATCATATATTTTTCCTTAATTTAAGTCTTTTCTCTCGTTTGCAGTTTCTTGAATTGTTAAATTTTTTTTTAATATTTTCTGTGGTTGCTTGACAAAATCAAATTCAATGGCCCCGCAAAACTAATAAATTGAGACATATGAATGGTAAAACTAATAAATAATATTTTTATTAGAAAAAAGTAAGAATAAGAATATATATTATAGTCCAACGTAAATGTCAAGTTAACCATAGGAAACTTTTCATTGGAGCTCGCGAAAGTGATGGCCGCTCGCATTATCATATGCGGTTTCCGCTTCTACGAAATCAATTATCTTTGTTTGCTTTTTATTTGTAGTTTGGAAAATCCAAGGTTAAAATGTCAAACAAAATCAGTGTGTTTTTATGGTTATAAATGTTTTAAAATTTGAGCTGATATAATAATTTTAAAAAATTTTAAAATAAAATTATTTTATCATATTTATGAAAAATTAATAATTCTAATTAAATAATTTTAATCTAACAATTTTAGAACTTTTTAGGTTATTATAAATTTTGAACCCCTTGGCCGTTATAATAAATCCCACAAAATTAAGAAAGCAAATTTCAGAGGACGTACAAATGAATGGAAAAAATAATATACAAATTCTTTTGCCAATCTAAAATTAATAATTCAATTTCTATCTCTTGAGAATGCTATACATAAAGAATAAAAGAATGGGTTGTATATGTCAAAAAATAATAATAATCAAAGAAATAATGAATGTTAATATTAGAAGAGTTTGCTGGCAAACCCATCTATATCTATTCCCTTTGAACGATATGAAGCCGATTTGGAAGCAAGTTCTCTTAGCTCGGAGACGCTTCTTCCCAGCTGCAACGCTATCTTCATTTCAAAAACCTCCCCATTTTCTCTCCTCTCCAAGTCTCTCTCTTCAAGCGTTGCTTCAACTGTCTCTTCAAGCAGTTGAAAAAATCCGCCGCAGTTTCTGTACATTTCAAACACCATCCCTACTTGACCGCCATGTTCAAACGCATTAACCGCCGCTGCCAATGAGCCAGCCATCACAGAAACCATAGCCGCTAATGAACCATTGCCCAGACATGCAGATCCTACTGCAGCAATTCCAGTGAGCAAAGGCCCAGCAATGGCCAAAGTCTTGTTGATCTTCAAAGCCAGATTTCCTAGCCTTTCATAGTCTTCAATGTCTTTTCTCTTTATAACTTCGACAATTTCCCTCATTTCCATTTCCAATTCTTCACTCCATCCGTTCTTCTTGATCTGCATTTTTCTTCTGGTGTGGACTTTCTCTTCCTGGAATTTGTCTTTCCTTTGGGCAGGCCACCAAACAGCAGGTTCGTATTTAGCTGGGAATTTTTCAAGCATTTTTCCCAATAATGGAAGCGGATAAGCTTCGTCAAGTGCCAAAACCTTCTCCATCGCTTCCTTGACGTCTTCCTCGGTAGGATTTCCAAGAGATATTCTAGTTTTGATATGCGTCTGAAGTTGTTTGAACAATCTCGTCGCATTTCGTTGTTCCTCAGCGAGCTGTGATGGTTGGATCTTGTTCATAATAAGCAGCATTCCGGTGGCAGCGGAAAAAAGAAGGCCAGACGATAATTTCATGGCCAGAAGTGGTGCGCCGGCGCCACCACTAGCGGCGGCTACACCAGCCATGGTTGTGGCGGCAAGGTTGATCATGTTGATGGAGTTTAGGAGAAGGGTGTTCCAGTTGTCGCGTTGTTGTTTAATGTTGTTGTGCATTTCAACTCTGTCGGCTATTGCTTCCAAGATTGCATAGAGCTGAATAATGGCCTTGGAAGCCCTGGGACTGTATAAATCTTCATATAATTTTGTAGAAATGGCAGTTTTTTCTAATGGTATTGTGTTTGCGTCTATGGATGGATTAAATTCCTGAACCATCTTTCTGGTTGGTATTTTAGGTATTGAGAAATTGAACTGTGGGAGTTTTGGGACATGGATGGCTGCATTAACTGTCTTCAAAGAAGAGGAAGAAACTAGAGTTGAGGTTTGTAAAGAAGCCATGGTGTTGAAAGAAATGAAAAATTATTGTTTATTGGTTTGTGAAGATGTTGAATGAAGAAGGGAAAAGGATTGGTGGGCGGATTTATAGTAAGGAGAAGAGAGTAGAAGGGAAAAAGTCATATAGTAAGGAGAAGAGAGTAGAAGGGAAAAAGTCATAGGGGAAAATTCTGAATCTGACTGACAATTGAATAGAATGGAATTGGCCTGGCTTGACCTTTTCCCTGTTATAACTTTCAGTCCTTTGGCCTGTTCCGGTCCAAATGCGACGAAGAGATGAACCTATACCACGAATCTTGCTTGCGTGTCTTAGGTAATAATTAAGTTCATTTAAAATTTATTAATTTGACTAATAAATTTTTATCTGATAAATTTCACAATGTAATTTATAATATGAGCAATGCTGTTGGTACCGAAGGATTAGTTCCGAAATGATGCCGAATTAACAACATCCCTTGGATTTGAAATATTAAATGGATCATTTGGATATTTCAATAGCTAAGATATCGTCAGCATCATTTCGGTGCATTTTCGGCATATATTTTTCGGTACACCTAGCATTTTCCTTATAATATATGTTGGTAATTTTTAAAATTTTATTTTGAATTTATCCTTCTTTTTCTAATTCAATGACAACTAATATCTTAATTATATAAATAAATATTTGATATATTTTATTAATTTAATATAAATAATTAATTATATAATATCATAAAATATAATTAATTAAATTTTATATAGTTATATTTTAATTTTAAATATTTTACTATGTTAATATAATATCAAAATATATATAATTTAATTTAATTTAATTCATATATTTATTTATATTCTATTTGACAATTAACTAATTACATTCATAGTTAATTAATTTAATAAGCTATTAGTTAATAAATAATTTTATTAACTGATTTGACTATCTAATAATATTAGTTATTTAGATAAAAATATTTAATAAAATTAATTATTTATTTTGAAAATGATATATAAGAATATAAATATACTTTATAATTTATTTGAATATATAATTTTATTTTAATAATGTTTTGAATTTTACTTATTATTTACTAAATTAAAATTTCTTTGAAAAGTTATATTATTATAATTTATTATTTATTAAATTATTCTACATAAATAAATTATTTAAATTCATTATACTTGTTAGAATTTTTTATGAAATAAATAATTAAACATTATTATGATTATTAAATTTTATTTTAAAAATTTATTTAGGTCACTGTCTTCCCTTTGTATTATTTTATATTAAGATTTTAACATACTATATATATATTATAATAATAGTTATATTATTTTCTCATACACACACACACACTTCATTATCACATTTTTTTAAGAAGATTGTAATTTGATTAAAAATAACTTTTATAATATTTTGAATTTTGAATGATCTCTTTTTATTTAAGTAATATTTTGAAAATTGGACAAAAACAAACTACAAAAATGATTTTGTATGTATGTATTATATATATGTATAAAACAATCTTATTAATTTTTTTCTTGTAATGTCAAAAGAATTTAAATTCATTGAATAATCATTTGACATAATCTTTAATATATTGTAATGTTTATTTGTTAATTTATATTAATTTTATTACATAAATTTAATTAAAAAGGTTAAATAATTATTTCTTATTTATAAAGAAATATTAAATTGTAATCTATAATAAATTAGTACATTTATAACTAAAAATGTTTAGTAGCATAATATTTAAACTCTTTCTTCTATATCTTAAAGTTGGGATTCAACTCCTTTCTCTAACATTTTAAATAAAATAATAAACATATATATAATTATACAATTTAGGGTTACTTTCATATTTTCACACAGTTTTTATGAATCAACTGATTCAAAATGTTAGGATCCATAATTTTTTCAAATTGTCTAATTAGAGACAAATTAGTTAATCAAAATAATTATTTATTAAATACTTAAAATAACTATTTGACTTGACCAATCAATTAAAAGCTTTCAAATTAACTAAAAGTTAGTAAATCAATTATTTGTTAAACACCCTCTTATTTGAAAACATTCTTTTATATCATTTTATATTTTTCAATTATTTTTTATCAAATACTTCTAATACACTTAATTAGATTATCAATTTTAAATTTTCAACTATCAACTAATTTATAAACTATTAACTAACTTATCAACTATCATCTATTTTATCAATTATTTACACCAAAGAAATTAAGAGAATATGCTATGAGAAATTAAGTTTGTAATTTTTTTAAAAGGTGTCTTCTTTTAAACTACATAGGTCATTTCATTTAAGCTATAAGGAATTTACCCCAATTTATTCCTATCATTTAAGTTTGCATATCACGGGTAATTGGCTTTTTTTAATACTTAAATTTTTAGTGAATATAAAGATTGTAAATAAGATTATGCCTATTTTAGGTAAAGTATGGCTGTTCTTATTATTCATATATAAACATTCTATTTACCAAAAAAATATATAAATCATTGTAAAATATAATCTTCTCTCATTATTATTATTATATCAAGAAAGTATAAATATATTTTACTATATATTTCATTAGTATTTTTAGAGAAGTTAGATTTTAAAGAGTTATTTTCATAATTATGTAATTTATACAAATGGAAAATAATAGTTTTAAATACACCACAAGAAAAATAGGAATTAATAAGGGAATTTGACGATGGACTTTATTTTTGTCATAATATTTGAATTTTGCAATGAACTAACAAGACTTTAGTAAGTGAAATTTGAAAAATTCTTTTTTTAATTTTGCATGGGAAATATCAATGGAAAAAGCTCTCACTAAAATTTGCAAAGAAATGCATCATCATTAAAAGCCTTGCCAAAAGGTCGTCACGATTTTTCCTAGGCTATAATTGGTGTGAAACTTGATTTACTAGTTTCTATTAGCATATTCATTCTAAGACATCACCTAAGCAACCTTGATGAAGTTAGGGTACAATTGATGTGCCAATACTTATACCATAAAATCTTAACATTTAACTAGAATTGATTTTATACAAAAAGAAAAGTTAGATTTACTTATAATTTCTATTATTTGCTCAATAATGAGCTACTCTAATTGACTCTTTCATCCAAAAATACCTAATATTCATAATATCTACCTAACATTTAAATCATTACAAACCTAGGCCTTTTAAAGAATGGTTTAAGGATACATATCCATTTACAGTAAAAAAAAATATCGATATACTACTCTTGCTAACTTATGAAACTTGATAATGGTGGTGCATCAACTTGAGAATTTGTACAAGAAAATATAGAGGGATAAAATCAAGACTTCATGAGCAACATTTTAGAAAAGTGTATCAAATCATGATAAACTAAACTTCATCAATTGGATTACCCTCCTTTCAACATATCTCACATTTTCCACAATTTGACAATTCAAAACATTTTTTGACTCGCATTATTCACATAAGCAAAATAGTACTAATCCCACATATAAAACAAAGCAAACCAATAATATTCAACAAAGTATGTAAAAAGAAGCATGTAAATTTCGTTACAACCTTCATCCTTTCTTATCCTTCATAAGCACATTCTTATTCGCCCAAGTCACACTTATCCCTTACAAATAAATTTTCAAATCCAATTTATGATCACAATCATTGCCAATTTATCTCCAACATATTTCTCAACTTAATACACAAAGATCATAAACAAATTCTAACAAAAATCATATCAAATAACCATTCATGTATTTAGGATGAGTTTATAACTCTACCATGTCATTTCCAATACATACATCACATAACTAGATTGAAAATAACTTAATTTAAGTGATTAATTATATTATAAAAATTAAGTTTAGCACCTCAAGAATCCATTAAGAACTTGAATCAAAACTCTTAAAAAGTTTTTGTAAGGCCTAAATTGATTGGGGAATTAACCAAGGTCATTCAATGTAATTGTAGAAGTTTTAAATTAATTCAAATCACCAAATATTTGGTTTTGAATGTTATGAATCTATTTATGAATTGATTTAATGTAAGGTAGGTTACTTTTTTACCCTTTATTGAATCAATTCATCAAACGACTTAATTCCCTAGCATTTTAGTTTTGTAAGAAGTAAATTGACTTGTGAATCGATTCAAGGTTGCAGGTTTTGCATTTTAGGCTTAGTAAAACAATTTATATATGCATTTCTTCATCTTTGCAAAAAAAATTATTGTTCATATGTGAAGGAACTCCTTCTTATGCATTATTATTCAATTCAATCACCACTAAAGATAAAAGTTATTTATAGGTTCTTAAATACTATGAAATTCATATTAAATAATAATTTATAACACTTATCATTTAATTAAACAAATTCAAAAAAAAAACTAACCCATTATCAAACAAATGGTCAAAATCACACAATCCTAAGTAGAATGTTTACTCACAACTTGTAAAGGAGCTAATAGAAAGTAGGATTAATGATTGACTTTTTCCTTGTTGAAATTGAAAGGAAAAGAAAATAAAAAGAAAGGTTGAAGGTATGCTCGGTTGAAAGATAAAGAAGGATAGTTGAAATGCTCGATTGAAAAATAAAGAAGGATAGTTGGATGATTTTGAGAAATGAGTGGTTTAAGGTAGTGTTAGGAATAATATGGGAAACTAGGCCCTAGAGACATTTTAGGAAATATCTTCTTGTATCTCATCTACCCTTACTTATTTATCTTTAGTCACTTTTACCTTCCAATTATTTTTACATAGTCATTTATAAACCATTTCTCAATAAATGAATTTTATTTACAAGCCTATCATAATTATTTATTTTCAAATATAACATTTTAAATTTTAATAAATGTAACAAAGTTTATAGGAAAAAAATTCACAAATTATTTTTCTTATTTTGGCTCATTTAGCAAAAGATAGGCCAAGGATTTAGGCTTTATCATATTTAGCAAGGGACACATCCTTCACTAAATAATGCAAAATTTTAAGTTTCGCAAGCAATGGATTTCATCATGCTTTGTTATGTTTGGCTCTATTTTAAGGGTTATGGAGCTCAAGGTCATTATGCATGATCTTCACTAGTGACTAAAGTAAATTCCAACGAATTCTCGATCATGATATATAGTTGTTGACAAGCTTCAATTGTGAGAGGTTCAATCATCTCGCCATTACTTCATTCTCCATTTTTCAAACGCTTAAGATAAGAAGTCTTAATTCTATGCTTCTTTCTAAATTTTTTGCATAAGGCTTAGCTTTTAGATTGTTCTAGATTGATTATTATTTGTTTGATATGGAAATGTTGAATGTTTTTGCATTTATGGATCGCTTCACACTAAAATGGATTGCATCTAGTATTACATTCTTTTTTCCTTGTGGGTACTATTTTATTGTTGATGATGTCCTATTTGGTTATGAAATTGTTGTTAGATAGATGATGTCCTATTTGGTCATGAAATTGTTGTTAGATGTAGTCTAGATGGGCACTTAATGTTAATAAGATTATGATTTTATTTTTAACTAATTTATAAATGTTGATAAGATTTTAGTTTGATTTTGTTATAACCTTAACTCAATCATAACTAGTGTAAAATCCCTTTTCTAGTTTTCACCAGTCTATTTTTAATTAATTAACTTGATCTTGAATAATAAATATAAAGAAAATAGTACTTTAAAAAGAAAATATTCATTAAGGTTTACATAAAAAATGAGGAATTAGTTCAAATATTTCTTCTACCTATATCTATGACAAAATAAGATTTAAGACATTCAATGTACAAGAATTTGTGCTACTGTGCTGCCATTAGTGAACTCCCATGGAACCTAACTCTAAGAAAGGGGAGGTGAAAGCTCAACCTAAGAATATATAAAATAAATCATAGAGGAATGAGTCTGAAGTTTAATGAAAGAATAATCTATAAGAATAATAAAATTTCATATTAACTTACTTATCGAACTATTCTCCTTTAATTATTTATATCATATTTAAGGATATTAGAAACTAAGAGCCAATAGCAATGAAGTTAACATATAATCATTTCATTTTTAATATCTCATATAAGAATACTCAAAGATAATTATAATTAAGTCGCATCTCATTTGGAATAATAGATAATAGATAAAATATAATCTTCCATTTTTTATCTCTTGGATCAACCTTATACCCTTTATAAACTTTTCATCCTTATCCATCCAGAGTCTATCTTATACCTTTCGCAAACATATCACCAAAAATTTTCCTTCCAACATTTACAATGTCACCCTTCATCACATATCTCATCTTTAATGTCATTTGCGGCATGATTCACAATGTAATTTAACTACTAGGGCTCAAGCTCTATCTAATGCAATTATAATTTAATTTGAATATACATTACAATACATATCAATATCATCATATCCTTTTACTTGGCTATAAGCATTCATGTAACCCATAAAACACTTTTCAATACATTTCATTTCTTGAATAATGCAATACGTTCATTTCAACCCATATTATATTATACAATATCTAATTTCTCATTTCATGAATTTTCCAATCATGTACTTGTCCAATAATTATCATAAATAACTTTATCTTTAATGCTTGAAGGTTAAACACTCTAAGTAATATTATCATAAATTGTGAAAATACAAAATAGATTGGGTATGGTGGACTGTAAGGTCACTATAGTTATAACCCTTAAGCAATGTTTTAGGGACAATTCAAAATTAATAAATATATTGTTTATGAAACTTATTTTATATGAAAATAGATTCAATTAAATCTTAATAAACTACTCATTCACCTAAATCAATTAAAATTTGAAAGTGTTGCACTTTTTAGAAAATAAATATAAAAAGTTTATTTTTTAAAATTTTAAGTTTTTAACTTCTATCTACTATTTTAATGATATCTTAAAATATATGTTGAATATTAAGTTGAAACCTATTCCATTTGAAAGTAGACTTAATTACCTTTGAAATAATAGGTAGTTTGTTTAAAATGGACATAAAATAAAGAAGTTACACCTTTTTAAAACTAACATAAAATTTCACAGTCAATGAAAATCAATTAATTCATCCAACTAATTTTGCTTTTGTACCCTCAAAATTGATTAGTTACTTAATTCTAAAACTCAATTTTACCTCTAAACATTCAAAATCAATTAACCAATCGATTCACACATGAAAATTTTAGTTTTCTGTAAAAATTTTACTATTCATCTAATTTTAAATGCCCTTTAAACACATATTTACACACTAAATCTTGATACAATCATCAATATACATATTTAACATCTTATATCACATTTCCTCATCATTTATTACTCTCACCACATCAAATCCAACATGATTCAAGTAAAATCATAAAATAATCCATATTTCATTAATACTATCATATAACTATAAAATCTATAAGTTTAGCTAAATTATCCACTCATCTTATATATAAGAGGATGTTAGAAAGCTAATTTGAAGATCTTTTAACCTTAATTACACCAAAATTCATAAATTCTAAAGTTATGGCTTAAAATATTCAACAAAATCAACTAAACCTCAAATTTTTTCATCAACTCAAAAGAAATAGGAATGACTCTTAATGAAAATAATGTTCTTTCCTTCATTAGATAAAGAATTCAAAAAGACTGAAGTTTTTCTTGCTTGATTAAGGGATTGGTGGAGAATTTGTGTAGAAAAAGTTAAGAAATGAAGAAAATAAGAGAGATTATTGCTGGGGTGAGTGAAATAGGGGAAAAATAAAGCTCTAGGGTCATATTTGAAAATTTGTTTCTAAATTTCTTCTATATTCACATACTCACTCATATTAGTATATAACTTTATACTTCATGATTCTAATATGATTCTAATAAATTATCCCTATTAAAATTTCACCCAATTCATATTCCTATATTTTTACTCTTATTAACTTTATTTTATTTTATATTTCACATATAAAATTCCTAATTTAACCAAATTTACTAGTAATTTTAGCTACTCTTTCTCACAAAATAATTTCTAATTTGTTAATAATTAAAAAGGTGTAACAAGTTTTTAACTAATCTATGCTTTATATCTATACATTTACTAAAAAATTATATTTTATACAAAAATGACTAATTTCTAACTAATTAAGCTTAACCCAAGTAAAAAGCTTGTTTACCATTTAACAAGTTTTTTTATCATTATCAAGCAAATCAAATTGATTATCAAGTTTTAGTATTCCAAGTTGAGTATAAGCCAATTTTTTTTATTATAATATAAGTTCAAGCTCCTACAATTTCTTATTAAACATGATCAATTAAGTGAGAACCTAATTTGACTCTGCTCGATCTCATCCTAATCCAAACCTAGATATTTTAGTTTAATTATGGAAAAACAATCATTACAATCCTAGAATGAAATGAGGATGAGACTAAAAATGAAAAAGGGAATAGACATGTAATAAAATAATTATTTCATAATTATATTTAAAATGGTTAGAAATGTAATATTTCATTTTATTTTTATATTTAGCACATAAAAATAACATTAGAATGAAATAAAAAAAGAGTAATTGATGATAATAACATTCTCATCACAAAATATAATATATATCTTATTGGATAATTTAATGTTATGAATATATATATGATATGATTAATAGTTAAAAATGATCATATTTTAAATTCTATTATCAAAATTATAATAAAAAAAATTTTCTACAATAAAAATATAAAAATTTTAATTTACTAAAATTTTTATATTAAATAATTTTATAAATAATATAAAAATATTTTATTTTAAATTTTATTATTAAAAAATAATTATGAAAATATTTTAATAAAACAAATATTGAAAAACTAATATATAATGTTATGATATATAAAAAATGTAAGAAGAGACGTTCTATCATTATTGATGCGAAATAAATAATTTATTATTAAATAGAATGATGTTAATTCTATAATATTAAGATAATTTCAAAATCTAAGATAATACAGTAATTTAAAAAATTATTTAATTATATATATTAAAAATTATATAATTATAATTAAATAATTTAGATCCATCAATTTTAAACTTATCACTTCACTCCAAATCTTAAAATTAAAAAAAGTACCGTAACAAAGACCATAAAATTATTTTTCCTGAATAATAGGCAATTCCATTCTACAATATCTACTGCTACATAGCTACCAAACAAGTTTTCTGTATATTATATTTTCCATTTTCCATGTTCATTCTTCACCATCAAAAGAGCTATAAAGATATCGGGCTTAATGCCGGCAGTTTTGTGACTAACAAATATTGTTGAATGGAATGGACTGGGGATGGAGCCCGTGACCCATCGGATGTGGCAAAATATATTTAATAAACAAATATTGTTGGGCGATCCGCCCGAGATGCAGACCCATTTTAAAGATATTTTCGGGGCAACGACCGCAGGGAATATTACGAAGGGAGGGAGGTATGCTATTCCAGACGCTGGACGACAGCGGGAAAAGCTTCGAGACCTGCGCTTGAACTTCAAGCAAAAATGGGATCTTTAGCAAAGAATGGACTAAACAAGTACTTGAAGCAGCTGCAGCAACACCCTTTGAGAACTAAGGTTTTTCCTTCCTCTTCGTTCTTATCTTTCATTCAATATCTTCAAAATCCGGTTATTTAGTAGTTGACTTACTGTTTTGTGGTCGAGAAAGACAACTCTAGTTGAATTAAAAGTTTCTAACTTCCTTTCCCCCAAATTTGTGGAAACTGTAGAATTTAGATAACTGATTATGGGTTTCACTGGGTTCAATTTATATGAATTTCTTTCTTCGCCTTCCCCTGATTCATTGTAAAAATATTTGGTTAACAAAAGGTGTACTATTTGGGGTTAATCCAGGTAATCACGGCTGGGGTGTTGTCGGGGATCAGCGACATAGTGTCTCAGAAGCTTACCGGCATACAGAAAATTCAGCTGAGACGCCTTATTCTCAAAGTGGTAAGCCTCGTTCTCTCAATCAGTACTGGGAGACCTAAATTTGGGACATGATCCAATGCAGTTTGAAATAATAGTGAGTTTAGCGAAATTCTATGTAATTTCTAGCCCCATAATAAACATAGAGCCAGGACTACCTAGTATGGAAAGATGTTAGGTGTCATGTTGAGCTTTTGACCTGAAAATCTATGAAATGATAATTTAATGCACTATGCAATCTATGTATAGAGAGAATTAGGAGCCGATTTGGTAATGCTTGCTTAAGTTTCAATCATTGCTGTGTTGAGTGGCATGTGATTTGATTTTATACACAAATTAATCGTTTACTTCATGCAGATTTTTGGAGCTGCATATCTTGGACCGTTTGGACATTTCTATCATATAATACTGGATAAGATTTTCAAAGGAAAGAAGGACTCAAAAACTGTAGCTAAAAAGGTCGGCTGCTAAATTATCTGCTATGTTTCTCTGTGAGAGCCTAAGCTTTATGGCAAATATTTGTGTTGTGTCGTTTGCTGACGCTTCTAAATCATCACGCTTTCGTGCTTTGTTTGTTTTATTGTTTATTCTGGTGTTTGACTTTGAGTGCAAATCAGGTATAAAATATGGCATAATAGATGTCTGACATCACATTAAAGCTTTGTTTGTTTCAACAGAAAATGTTTTTAAGAAAATATGGTTATAAAATATTAAGATGGGAAAAGTTTTTTATTAATTTAATATTAAATATAAAGAGTTTGGGCAACTTTCTCCAATTCAAAAAAAAAAAAATTTCTTTTCTCCGCCACCATGCCTTTGAGGATCATTTTTTTTTAAATAACCATCAATATAAGTGACATATTATTCTTTCATTAATATATATGTAAATAATACTTTTTTGTGAAAAATGTTTTCCTATGAAACAAGCGAAGCTTAAATTGAGGCTTGAATAATCAGCTAACTTATACAAAGCCTAAAATTGATAACAAATCTTATCTCATATGTGAATGTGAAGTATTTGGTTCTTTCTCTGAATTTCTTTGTTTTGTACAGGTATTGATTGAACAGTTTACCTCATCTCCATGGAACAACTTGCTTTTCATGATCTACTATGGATTGATTGTTGAAGGTGAATCCACTTTCAATGTGTAACACTTTGTATTTACATTGGTGGCACAAGGTTATATATATCATATAGATGGGTGGTTAGATCAACTACAATATCAGTTCCAATTGGATAGTTAAATAGAGCACCAAAAGTAAAGAATTCTCTGGTCAGCCCTTGAACAACAACATTAATAAATAAAAAAGCACTGACTTTTTGATTTAAGGTAAGTCAACCTGTAAATTTCAAATTTTGGGGCTAAATGGATTGTTTGATCATCCTTAAAATGCATACCAGTTGGTCATGTTTCTGATGATAAAAGTGAACTGCAGGGAGACCTTGGGTGCATGTGAAAGCAAAAGTGAAGAAGGATTATCCATCGGTTCAGTACACATCATGGACGGTAATCTTCTTTTCCCATCATAAAAATAGGTGAATGTTTTCCTTGAAAGCACATTCTTTGGCTAATTTTAGGAACTCCCAATGAATTAAAATGCAGTTCTGGCCTGTTGTGGGCTGGATAAATCACCAATACATGCCGCTTCATTTGCGTGTCATTTTCCACAGCTTAGTTGCTTTCTTCTGGTATGTTTGTCCTGTTTTCCTTGACTTCACGATCATCATCTTGCTTTGGGAAAATGTGAACTTCAAGGTCAAACATTGAATTTATTTTGTTACAGGGGAATATTTTTGAATTTACGAGCACGATCCACGGCATTATTGACTAAAGCCTGAAGTACAGCTCCTACTTTCTTGGGGATGTTATTTGTTCAGATTTACCTGCTTCTTTAAGTGAATAATATTTCAGAAGAACTATATTCAAGTTTGATGTGTCAGCAGGATCCATCATGTAGTTTGTCTATTTATGTAGATTTGATCATTTCCTCGTAATATATTAAGGAGAAGTTGTCTTGATTTGATTTTAAACTGAATTCTATGTTAGGGCAAAACATTTGGAATTATTAATGAGTGTGAAAAATGTCATATTATCAAGGGCAAATTACATTGACCTCTCCTAAGGTTTGACCCAATTATACTTAATATTCCTCATTTTTTTAAATTATGCACATCCATTCCTTGTACATTCTTCCATTGTTATGGAATACAATAATTTTAATTTTTAACTATAATTCCTACCATAATATTATTTCTAATGATTAGAAGACAATTTTCCTACATTTTTATTTATAAATGTGCTCTTTTATTGAAAAATAAAAATTATATGGGCTTACAGTTTTTTTTTTTTAAAAAAGGTAAAATTATACATAAAAATGTAGAAAAATTATATTCCAATCGTTGAAAATAATATTAAAGAAGGAATTAGTTAAAAAGTTAAAATTACTATATTTTATAATGGGAGATGAATGAATAGGAATGTATGTATTTAGTTTTCAAAAACAAGATATGTTAAGTATAATTAGATCAAATTTTAAGAAAGATTAATGTTATTTGTCCTATTACCGATATAAATGGAATATATAGTTTTTTATGATATAGTAATAGTATTTGATGAATTTGTCTTTAAAGAATAGTAATAAATGGTTTCCCATTAATGTATTGCTCTTTGGTTAAATCATTAAATTTGCATACGTAAAAATCAAATAAAAAATATAAATAATGGTATAAAATCTCTAGAAAATATTATATGTGATTTAAGTTAAAATTTGGAGGCTAATGTAATGTTGATTTAAATCAGCGGTAAAGACGTTCCTTACGACATGGTTGCTTGAGTATCACGCCTTTGGTTTGTACTTACTAACCTATTTGGACGTGATGTCCAACGTGATGCAAGTATCATTACCGACCATTTTATAAGTATATTAAATCATATATCAATCATTATTACCAAAAAAAATTATATAAATCATGAATCTTTTTAATTTTGCTATAAATTATCTTTTATTACATTGGGTGAAAGAGAAAAGACAATGAAATCTTTGCCTGTGGGTTATATGTTGGGCATTTCGTTGGTCGGATGGCTCTTTGCCGTGTGGGGTAACAGTACGAATCATCCTGTTTTTGTCAAGTGCTAGTCGTGCTTACTTGCCTTTTTTTTTTTTTACAGTATTTATTTCGTAATTATACGGGTAATATAACAAAATAAGTTAATTTTAATTCTATAATTATGCGATTACAAAAGAAAATTACGTGGTCGGCAGAAAATGTAAATGTCAATTTTCATATGACTTTTAATAATTGGATGAAATTTGTTTGGAAGGTTCTGCCATGTGCTCCGCATACCACCACGTGGAGCAACCACTCGCTCAGGTCTCAAACTGAGGAGAGTTTTACTTTCCAAAGAATTGGGTATTTTTATTATTATCTTATATTTAATATATTAAAATTTTTTATTTTTTATTTTAAATTATTTATTTTAAAATTTGGAGAAATATAATTTAATAATAAAATATTTAAAAGTTTTCATAAAATTATTCTTTTAAATTTCAGAGCTGAATTTCTTATTATTGATGTAAAATGAGGAAAAGAACACACAATTTTGTACAAGAGTTACTTACAACCTTTCTTTTAAATAAATGTTAAATTAAATTAATGACTATAAACGTTATTAACAATAAGGAGAGAGTTTAAATTTAATTTATTATCAAATTCTTTATATTATCAATTAATAACAAGATAATATATTATTAATAATAACAAATTTAAATAAATTTTTAATAATAAAGTGTTATATGAATGATTGATAATATAAAATTTATTTGTATTAATATTAAATTAAATTTAAATCTATAATAAAATGATATTTATATTTAAATGAGAAAAATGTGAGTGAAGTGTGAACTCTGTAGAAATAGTCCTCTTCGTAGAAGAATGTTAATTATAATAATTAATAAATGGGAGGATTGCGTGTATGAGGAATGGTCAGAAAAGGAATACGCTTTTTGGGAGATTATGAATGTCTCGACTTAATAACAGCATCATTTTTATTTATACATAATTGGATTAATGATTAATTATTCAGAACAAACCGAGCTCCGAGTTGTCATGGGAGCAATATAATTTTACTGATCCACGCGAATAATATAATAAATTTTATGCATTGTCATGCCTCTCGGTTTTTGTAAAATATACTTGATTATTTATTAGCCAAAGCATGTGATTTCTAGTTTTGTATTTATTATTTATTTTTCTAAAACAATAAAAATAAAAGTAATAATTTATTTAATATACAAATAAAATTTGAATCCAAATATCAAGTACATAGTGAATAAAACCTCTAAGATAATATTGATTGTGTTAGTGGTGCCAGCTTTAAAATATCTACTGTTATTCGAACTAAATGTTGTTCATCTAATTTTATATTTATCATTAGAATAATTCAACGCTTCTCTTGTTTTACATTTATATCTATAGCATAATTTGCATTAAACAACTATGAATAATGAATTATGTGTATTAATTTAAAAAACTAATTTAGTTTAAATTATACTATATTAATATATATTTGAAAAGGAATTATCAATTAATGAAAAATTTTCTCTCACTATTATAATATTAAAAATTTCAATGAAAACTATGAATTTTGTGTATTTATTTATAAAAATAATTTAATTTAAATTACACTATATACATATATATTTGAAAAGAAATTATCAATTAATATAAAAATTTCTTTCACTATTTTAATATTAAAATTTCAATATTATTTATTATATTTCAATAAGTTAGACATAATTTTATTGGCATTTGACCTTTTTGAAAAATTGAATATTTTTATCATTAAATTATATTTAATATAATGAGATTTGTATTTTTAATTTTAATTCACTTATTTTGATAGTCATAAAATAAAGCAATACAACAATAAAACACTCAATCTCACTTATCTTTTTAATATTCAATTCATTCAAAATATTTCACTTATAAAAAAATCCTAATGATAGTCTCTGCCGCGTGGATAAAACATATTAATTAGACCTTAACTACTTTCATTTGTATTATTTCAGAATTTTTTTAGTATTAAAATCTCAAATTTTCCCTCTTTTTATTATTTCTTCTATTTCTTTTTAAGCATTGTTTAAGATTAATACACAAAGGTTAACAAATACAATAAATAATTTTAATTTTAAGATAGATAAATTATAATTAATTTATTAATACATCTTCTATTAAAAGTTAACTAATAAATAAAGTTGTTGAATAATTATTTAGATTATAAGGGTAGTATTTGGAAGAATACAATAAATGCACTCTTAGTTTCTTAAAATGATAGATAAATAGGAATAAAATATTTTCTTTAAAATTATGCTTAAAAAAAAAGAGGAGGAAGCATTTTAGAATTTTTAATAAAATCTTAATTTAATAGACTCTCTTGTTTTATACAACAATATTAAATATAGGGGAAGAAAAAGAGGATGTCACTAATTAAGAGAAATATAAAAATGATCAATGAAATTAAAATAGATCTAGATCTAGTGTATCAAGTGTAGCTATAGTGCTATTATGCTATATATGGCTGTTGATTATCGTGATTCCTACAAAAATATAAAGGATGTCACACATTTAAATAATGATATGCTACATCTAATCATTGATTAGTATAAGCCTAAATAAATGTATGAGATCCCATGTATTCGGAAAACTAGACGTAACATCTAGTTATTGATTAGAGATGATTCGTGAAAGTACAAGTGTTTTATACTTTTGGATGATCAAATGCAATAACTATAGCTATAATTACTCCAAAAATTATTAAATTAAATTAAATCATTTGATCATGTCAAAAATAAATAAATAAACAGTTATAATTGAAATAGTTTTAAATCTTACAACATTATTTCAGATTTTGGAACTTTGGGAATAAAAAATTAAATGAGATTTTAGTATTAATTGTGTTATTATAAATAGGAATAAAGCATTAAATAAAATTTCACAATTAATTTTAAATGTGATTAGATAAAAATTACTAATTATAGCTTGATCATCACCTGGAAGTCATGGTTACCATTTGCTTCTATATAATAGGCCAATACTATAATATTGAGGTGTGGAAGCCCAAAAGTGGGAATCTATCTTCAAGACAATATTAAACAGTACTGTATTATTAAAATATTAGAATTAGTTACATTATTACCATTAAAATTTTAAGACAGACCATGAGTATTTATTACTTTACCACTGTGTGTTTATTAACCTAGTTTTTAATATAATAAATATGAACTATTAATTTTAAACACAAATGTTAATTTATTTTTTGAATATATATATATATATATCCTAAAAAAGTAATGATATGCAATTCTAATATAATAATACTGAAATTTTAAGGATACTAAAATTTTCGGTTATCGAGCAAAAATGTGTGATTGCGCTGATTCATATATCCACAAGTTTTGGTTGGCTCGAAGGATTTTACTCGTTATTATTATGACCATTAAAAGTCAGCATAGGAGGGTGAACTCGGAGTCGGAGAGGAAGAGGGAGAGCAAAATCAGAAAAATTGAAATTCCATATTATTAAACCTTAGTCAATTCAAACTCCAATGAGGATATCTTTGTCCCATACACATGGAAGCCATTCAGAGTCAAACGCCGAGTCCTATATAAAGCAACTAGGAGACCCAACACAAACCCATCGAAAGGTTTTTCACATGGCAATCCTTCAAGTTCCAAGCAAGATCTTTTCTTTCTCATCACCAAACGATGGAAGCAAAAGAACAATTGCTGCCAAAATAAATGTTCCCAACATCTTGGTGGCTCAAATCTCTACTCCAAAGCTTCCTACTCACTCTTTGATGGCGCAGTTGGATTACATTAATCGTTACAAAACATCTACCGCCACCAACACCATTATCACTCAAGGTTCATACTTCTCTACCATCAATACCAAAAGCTCTACACCATTCAGCAGCAAAAATGCCCCGAATGCCATGGAGATTGCTAAGCTTCATCTGATTATGGAGATTGTAGCAGATAGAATTGAGATGCATAGGAGTATTGGATCACAGCGTGACAACTGGAACCACCTTTTACTCACATCCATTAATATGATGACTCTTTCTGCTGCAACCATGGCTGGGATTGCAGCCATGAGCATAAGCAAATCACCACTTGTGGCACTGAAGGTTTCCTCCACAATTCTTTACATGGCGGCCACCGGAATCCTTGTTGTGATGAACAAGATCCAGCCATCCCAACTGGCGGAAGAGCAGCGGAACGCGGCCAGATTATTCAAGCAGCTTCATGGAGAACTCAAAACAAAGCTTTCTCTTGGGGATTTCAATATGAACGATGTTGATGAAGCAATGGAGAAGGTTTTGTCATTGGACAAGGCCTTCCCACTTCCTTTACTTGGTGTAATGTTAGAAAAATTCCCTAAAAATGTGGAGCCAGCAGTTTGGTGGCCTCAAAGGAAACAAAGACAGCAAAAAGGTGTTACAAGGGAAGCTGGAAATGGATGGGATGCAAGACTGGAAGAGGAAATGAAAGAGATTGTTAGGGTTTTGAAGAAAAAGGATATGGCAGAATACTTGAGGCTGAGCAAGAAGGCTTTAAACTTGAACAAGATTTTGGCAATATCTGGTCCAGTACTGACTGGCCTTGCAGCTTTAGGTTCTGCATTTGTGGGTTGTGGGAATCTAGGAAATTGGGGTTTGATTTTTGGAGTGATTGGAGGAGTGTTAGCAAGTATTGTGAACACAATAGAGCATGGTGGGCAAGTTGGAATGGTGTTTGACATGTATAGAGGTTCTGCTGGTTTCTTCAAGCTCATGGAAGAAAGCATAGAGTTTAACCTAAGTGAGAGAGATAGAGAGAGAAGAGAAAATGGAGAATTACTTGAAACAAAAGTTGCTCTGAAACTGGGTAGGAGTCTGTCAGAACTCAGGCAACTTGCTGCATTATCATCTTCAGATGAAGAGTTTGCTAGCAAGCTTTTCTAGTATTATTGCCATTAATGTACGAATTAAATTAGTTCTTTTTTGTACATAAAGTTAAATTTCTATAGTTTAAGTCTGTTCACAAACTTGGAGCTGTATGTAGTCCATGGCTAATCAGTGCCATGGCATGTGTAAAATGTGACTGTTGGTTCATCGGAACTCGGAATTGACCAAGGCATCGGATATGCAGCGTGCCTTGTGAAGAGGAGAACTTTATTATAAGGTAGTGCAACTGGCAAAATACGCATGCATGTGATCGGGTACAGTTTACATATTTTATTCCCCTTTTTATTAATTTGAAATTTCTATTTTTGAAAAACAAATTGATATTTCTATACTGGAGTATGAATCATATTTCACACTTCCTTTTATATATTTGATATAATGTCTGTTCGTCCTAGCTGTTATTTCCGTCTCTGTTAAGCAGGTACGAAACTAGAGAAGAATTATCGGAGAGATTAAAAGACAATTTGTTAAGAATTTTTATAATAATTTTAAAATTTATGGGGATTAATCGTAAATTTTTCCATAAAATTACAAAAATCCTGAGGAAAATTTTATAATTTTCCCAAGCTACCCAAAAGTACTACAAGGCTTGACCTTTGTCTTAAATAAAGTTTTAAATTGGAATCTTGTAAATAAAAAAAAAGTATTAAAAGAACATTTTTCTATCTTAAATTTCAACTTGATTCAATTTCAAATTAATCAATCCAATATAATTGTCAGATACCAAATCCTAAAAGAAAAACTTATTAGGTGAGAATTTCAAATAAATTATTCTAATTTTTTTAAATAAGAAAACACTGTGTGATGTGTGTACACAAGACTCGACTTAAATGAATATGTCTTGAAGCAGAGAGTACTCCTAACGCTGGTGATATTTTATTTTATCTCCTTTTTTTTTTTTTGTAAAGAGAGATAATGGTATCAAATATTTTTTTATTAATAAATATGATAGAGTTTATCAATGAACCCATGCCATTTTTATGCCATATTTTCGACGGCTAATTCGTAATTGAAGTTATTGTTGGAAGTATGAATTAAAATCTCAAAATATAAAATTAATTATAATAACATTATGAGCGTATTTGGAGTATAATTTGATAAGACCATGACTGATTTGAATGATGATGATGAGTAGAATTACAACCTACTTCGCCCCTTAGATTATCCAGATAGAGAAAAAAGGTAGAGAGAAAATTTTAAGAGTGTGAATCCTTATTTTACAACATTAAAATAATAATCCTGATCTCTCTATTTAAGGTTAGACTTGTGATAAGAAATTACTGACCACTAAAGGGTTATAGGTTGGGACCTCTACCCATATGAGCTCATGCATGATCCAACCTATCATAAATCATACAAATTAAACTAAGATCCGATATGTCCTATGTTTAATGTTAAAATATAAAATTAATTACTTAAATAAATATTTCATTAATTAATTAATGTTAATTCACATAATATTTCTAATAAAATTAATTATTTATTTTAAAATACAATAGTTATACCTCTACGGCACTGATTCTTTCCTTATTATAAATAACCATTGTATTTCTAATGTCAAAACTCCTTATTGATTAAATTTAAAATTTAAATACGGTCCATAAGATGCTAAATTTGATTATTAAAATAATTTTGATTATTTTTATTCTTATGCATTAACAAATAAGGATATGTTTGAATATATTTTCATTTTTATGTTTTAAAACTGTTCATAAAAATATTTTTAAAAATTATTTTTATTTTTCAAAAATTATTGTTAGGTGAAAGGAAAATAAAGAATAAAGAATGATTAATGTTACAACTAAGAAAATTTTTTATTTAATTATAAAATTGATATCAAGAATAAGAAATAAGTTAAGAAAATAATTAAAAATTATTTAAGTCATTTTTATTTTTGTATTTTTAAGTTATATATTTAGAATTTTAATTGTTAAAGACCAATTATGAAATAATTTGTGAAACAAGAACCTCTATTTTTAAAAAAAAATATTTTGAAAAAAAGGTAAACAAACAGATCTTATTACTCACTCGAAATCAAACATGCTTTTCTATTACTTTCATCTTCTCATTTTCTCTGAGACAGGACGAGGTGCAATGATGTTTATCATTTTTTTATTATCATACAGTTAAATTTTTAAATGAAGACAAAATAACTGCCATCATATATTTTTATTCTCCACTCTTCACCCTTAAAAAAATTGTGAAGGGCTAACATAAAATCATCATATACAATCTAGTGAGAAAGATTTGAATAATTTGTTAAAAAATTATATTTAAATTTTCTTGGTGCCGATATATATATATATATATATATATATATATATATAGAGAGAGAGAGAGAGAGAGAGAGAGAGAGAGAGAGAGGCCATTTCAAACGTAGGCTTGAACATGAGAATTATATACTAAACTGTTGATCCCTTCAATTAAATACATTCTTTGTCAATGCTAGAGATTCTAACCTTGCACTCGAAAGCACAAAACAACAACAATACAAAGTTGGTCGAAAACAGATGAAAATAAGGATAAGAATTGGTGGAGGCTTACTTACGACTTGGTTTTTGCTACTAATCTGCTACTCCATCTTTTATCGCAGCAATTTTAGATCATCTTCCCAACGATCTAAATTGCAAGCATTGCAATATTGCGTTAGCAGCACGTGCCGCAACCCCAATACATTCTAATTATAATATATTTAGAAATTACAGCCACAACAGTAAGTTGCAACTGCTACAATCACGACATTGCTTGTTACATTGCAAGAAATATAGGTCAAAGTGACGACATCATTGCTTTATAGGCCAAAAAAAAAAAATGCAAGGAAAGAATTGCAAGTTTTTTCATGACAATTCTTTAGAATGACAATATTATCTTCGCTTTATTGGCAAAAGTTAGAAGGTAAGATAAGTGATACATTTTTTGTATCCAATTATACAAAGCGACAACGTATATACACCGTCATTTTAGAGTTAAGGAAAAAAACTCTGAATTTTGAAATGATGATATATATGTCATTGCTTTATCTTAATTAATTTTTGCATGGGAATCGAACAAACTTTTTTCATACCAATGACTCTATAATAATAATATTGTCATTACTTTAGAGTTTTTAATTTATAAAGAGATGCACATCAATTATCTTCCCTTATAACAATGAGCATGATATTGATTTATATGCAAAATGTCGTTGTTTTAGGGTAAAGGAAAAATAAAGTGTCCCAACTGGCTCGTGCAAACTTAGGACAAATCATCAAACTTTAAAACAATAACATTTAATATATCATCACTTTAGAATTTCTCATATATCATTTATAGCACTGTCCATTTTTTTTTTTTTCTGGTGCAAATTCCTTTCTTTCTTCAGCTTCTCTCTCCTTCTGTAGTGAAGTAAGATAGTTCTTTCAATTTTTAGTTAAATCTCTCTATATTTTTACGTTTCCTTTCCATCTTACTCTCATTTATATCTTTTTTTTTTATTTTTTCTTCATATTTCATAGATTTCATTGGATTCATCAGTAGGGATTTGAGGTAAGCCTATCTTGATCGCAATATATTATTTTTTTATGAATATGATAATGGTTATGCTTTTAAGTTTGCTATTATCAATTTGTAAGGTGCAAATTAAAAAATGAAACAATTGTAAGTTTTTAAATTGGCGCCTAAACCAACGATTTTAAATCCGAACTTGACTATTCGAAATCCATACACATGGTTGAACCGCTTCCAACTAGATAATTATTCAAAAGACATGTTGAACCGGGACTGGATTGAGTAAGTTATAGATGCTAGCTTCAATAAAATTATTAATAATGAAGTATCGAACAGATGACCCCTCAAAGAAGCATAAACATTGCAACATTAGCACCAACTTTTACTTTATATTTTATACTAAAAATATATTTTAATTCCTGTAACATTAAATTTTTATCAATTTTATTCCTCGTTGAAAGTTTATATTGATTTAATCTCTATAAAATTAAAAATTTTTAAATTTTAATTATTTTGCACAATAATTCAGTATCTTATCTCTAATATAGATGGACTAAAATTTAAGATTTTTTAATTTTATAAAAATTAAATTGAAATAATTTTTTAGTAATAAATGAAATTAATAAGAATTCAATTTCATAGGACCAAAAAAGATTTTTAGTCTATATTTTAAATACCTTTTATTATATATATTACTTAGTATATTCTATTTTTCAAATATAACACCATTTGAATTTTTTTGTCAATAATTTGTATTAAATAGTTATATTTTGTGTAATATATCATTAAATTATTCTTGTTTGGTAATTTTTTTAAGTTTATAATAATAAATTCAAAAATTTTAATAGATTGAAATAAAGTATAATTTTAATATTTAAAATACATTAGAATTGTATTTGATGATTGTAATTTTAATAAAATTAATATTTTTTATATTTTGAAAATATACTTATATTAGTTCAATAAATTTAATTTTTTATATACATATGTAACTAATATATAATTATATACTTTAAAAAATACATTAATTGATTCAATTACTTAATTCATCCTTGACTCAATCATTTTACTAAATCAATAATCGGATGGGGTTTCAAAATATTGCATTAACGTTTTAAGATGGAAAGGCCTTTAGTTCCATTCTAATTTCAAATAAATTATTATTATTTTTTTCGAATTCTCCTTGGTGCTAATTTCCTTCAAGTAACCACAAAATGAGAGTACTTACCACAAATATTAAAAGTTCGAGGACCCACTGAGGAAACTGTAAATCCTTTCCAGCAACGACCGTGGAATCCCGTCTTCTTCAATTGTGCATCTCTGAAAGGGTCTCTCTGCTGATCTGCTCTGTACACTTTTATTGCAATCTCCATTTCCGATGGTATGATAGTGACCCGTTACTTGCCTCTGGGCCCCAACACCCTCTTGATTGCGCTATTCGTCAAACAACCTCAACCTTAGACACAAAAAGTCTTGATTTTTTTTGTTGCTGTTGAAGATGATTCACTTGTTGTTCCTCGTGATATTCTTCGAGATGGCAATGGTGATGGTGCTTCTGTTCAAGACGCCTTTGCGGAAGCTTGTAATCATTGGATTGGATCGACTGAAGCGAGGTCGAGGGCCTGTAATGGTGAAGACCGTGGCGGGAACTGTTCTCGTGCTATTGTTGTCTAGTGTATATAGCATGATGAACATTCAGAGACGTGGGCTTGAGGAGGGTGCTGCTCCCAATCCTACCGATCAGGTTCTTATGGCCAGGCACCTTCTTGAATCTACTCTGATGGGTAATTCTTGTTTTATTTGCTGTTCGAGTAATGTTTTGTTTTTATTTCAACAGCTATTTTCCAGTAAATTTTCTTCTAGAAAACTTGTTGAGCTCTGATCCCTTTGCATCTAATCTATACTCACATGGAGGTCAAAGAATGGATTTTTCGTTTTTAATTGTTTCGTTGATGCCTAGTGAAAATTTTCTGTGCCATACGGATTTATTAGTTTACAGATGGTAGTTTTGTTCATTTGCTTTATCTGAATGATCGATTGTTTTTCCAGCTGAAACTTATTTTTTGTTATGGTTCTAATAATCTAGTGGCTTCACCTGCTTTGATTTTATGGGTCCTGCCATCATAGTGGAATCGAGGAACTGTGCTGATATCAACTTTATGTTGCTAACAGATGTTGATGTCTTACTTCCTAGTTTACGCATAGTTGAGTCTTCAAGCTGCTTGAGCTAATGAGATGGAAAAACTAAGCCAAGTAGAATGAATGTTCCTTTTTGTATTTCTATTTTATACGTTTAGTTATTTTGAGTGCAGAAATTGTTGAACTTTGTAGATCAGGATTGTCATCGGACAGTCCTGTTTGCTGCATCTATTAGAGCATCTAATCACTTGGCTATTTAGATTTTTCCATTTTCTTCACAGTAGTATAGATTAACCACTGTTAATGAAAATTTCTTTAGTTTCCCCAAGAACTGCTATGCCATCAAATTACGAGAGAGTACACTCACAATATAAAAGACTAGACTGAAGGATGATACCATGACTTTAAACTCACAGATGGAGTATTGTTTTGAGTTTCAGGGTCTGTTACTTCTTAATATTCTGGATTATATAAGACTCCCTTGTTAGCAATTGAACATTGTTCAGCTTTGGCTGGATATTTGCAGGTGCTGTCCTTTTTCTTGCACTTATGATAGACAGATTACATCATTACATAAGAGAACTCCGAATTAGAAGAAAGACCATGGAAGCTGTCCAGAAACAAACCCGAGGGCCTGAAGATGGGAAAGTTGGCAGCTCAGAGATGATCAAAGCCTTAGAGGAAGAGGCAGCACAGTTAAGAGCAGAAGTTAAACAGTTGGAATCTAAACTTCTGTCAAAGATTAAAGACATAGAGGTTGCAGAAGCCAATGTAAACGCTCTTAGAAAACAATCAGAGGGATTACTACTTGAGTATGACCGCTTACATGAGGAAAACCAAAACTTCCGCGACCAACTGCAGTCCTTGGACTTGACAATGTCACGCTCAGGTAGCAAGAAGAATATGTGAATTGTGAAAAGCATTGGAGGCAGGAATTTCTTCATGAATGACTTCCCTGGCAGTTTGCTGATTATAGGGTATCAATTATGTACACTTCCTCAAAAAATAGGGTTTTCAGTTTTGAGTTCAATTTAGCTTCAGTTTTTCCCCAACATATTGTTAGACACTCTTGTTTGGTTGATAACAGAAATATACAGCTGATCTGTTTTTGTAACATATAAAGTATTCCCCTTGCTGTTGCATTGCTTCTGATTTGACTAATGATGAATGAAATTGCCCTAGACCTTGTGCCTCATTGTAGATAAATTGTCTAAGTGGATTTGAATTTGTACCCACACTTACAACTTTTGTTGTGATCTCACTTCCTGACTGTTAAGCAGTGTTTAAATTAGATTAGATATATCAGATGTTCCAAGTATAAAAGTATACCTGCTTAAATGCGTGTATCATTGTTTAAAAGCAAGCCCAAACACCCAGGTTAAATCAACCTGGAAATTCTTACAGGCTGGTTGCATCTATTGAACTAGCGTAGTCTCTAAGGACTTGAAACTTGGACAAGAGGTGATTATTTCAAGTGTCAATATTGTAGTGCTATGGGTCGTATTTTTTACTCTTACCTTTTCTGAAGTTATATATACAATGAGATTTGCTCGCAAAAGCTATCGAAATATATTGATGACAGCTTCATCAATGTGATATTTCTTTCACTCCTTACAAGTCAGTAGAGCAACTCATGATCTAAGCATTTCTGTGCGGTATAATAGCCTCTCCATTTTGTATACAGTGGTGAGCAGCAAACCATTGAACAGCCAGCATTAACCGGAAGCTAGGCTGCCTTTTACCTCTTGAGCATATTCACCGGAGCCCAGAGGCGAGGGCAAAATAGGTTGACGAGAATCAATAGTTCCCCCCAATTACAGTCAACCTTTTCATAGATTTCTTGAAGAGAACTGGCCTACAAGCCTGTGTTCAAGCAGAAGAACTGCCTTGTTAAAAAGCAAGAAACCATAATAAAGAGAAGAAAAAGCAGAGTAGAGGTTACACAAAGTGTTGCTACCTCAACTACCAGATTGACTCATGGTGGCCCTACCGTGAAAGTTAGACCGACTCTATCTCTCTGAGAATGAAGCTATTGTGAGTCGGACTCATTGTGTAAGTGGTTTTTTTTCTCTTCCTAGAAAGTGAAATTTGTACATGCTTGGAACCCACCAAGGACATGAAAGGAACAAAGAAAAATTAGTATCTTTGATGAGGTGTCAAAAGCCCCAGAGATGGATTTCCAAGACAGACTTGCGATGCTTGGTACAGCCAAAAACAAGATAGTAAGCTGGTCTCCGCGTTCTGAGAAACTGGTTGCAACTTGTCTGATGCTGATACGGTGTTACCAAAGAGTATCAAGTAGTGTCCCAATCCGAGCGAGAATATTAGTTGAAACTGCACAATCTTGCCAAACCATTTCTGCAGTAACTTGTGCAGCAACCAGGTTCCGTATAATTTTGGTGGGCCAATTTTATCATGTATGGATGAATTGATCTTATTGATGAATTGTGAGCTGTTGGATTAAATAATTTTTTGTTCCAAAAAAAATATAAAATTTAGTGTGAACCACTAAATAATCAATGCATACATGAATTTGATGTATGAAAGAATTCACTCTTTTAGTAGGACACTAGGAGAATCACATTAGAAATTAGAACATTCATGAATTTCTACTCTTTTGATAAAGATCATCTCTAAAATTTAAACTTGTGTCAAGTTTCCTATAAGATGTTCTTGGAACACATGTGGGAGCTGATTGAAGCATGAGAAGCCATGAAATCCAAGGACTATACATGTAGTTCACTTCAATATGATGTGAGAACTGTCTTCCCCCTGTCAAAGTGAAAGAAGATCCTGAGAATATAAAGAAAGGGTAGAGTAGCTGTAGTTATCATAGCCAGACACCAAATCAGGAAAAAAAAGACGCACCTGAGAATATAAAGAAAGGGTAGAGTGGTTGTAGTTATCATAGCCAGACACCAAATCAGATAAAAAACATTGAGCGCACTATAGTAAGTTCATGTCGGACGGCTTGTGAGTCCTTTTTAGGCTAACTCAGTCTCTTCCAAAGCAGAACTTGGGCACCAAGGAAAAGACATACGGTGAAATAGCCTGCATGAAGATTGGATAAAAGGGATAGCTTCTCTGACTTGGCAATATTGTCAATTGGCGGAGCCTCACTCTCTGTAGTAGGTTCTATACTGACACTGCTGGAAGCACTGATCACAACCTGAATTTGTCGAAGTCTCAGCTTCAGCCATTATATGGTTATAGCCTTATAGAGGAGGGATTTTGAGTTAAGAGACAAATGCTCTATATCTTTCATTCTGAGAGACGACCTGAATGTATTTGTACACAGAAATTATCTCTACACAAGCACAAAATCTTCAAAGAACATCTAATACTATTCAAGGCAAAAACTCTCTTAACAAACACAATATATATTTTTATGAGTTGCATTTATACCATTTGAACAAAAATTTTAAAATATAAATATATTATATGATGTGGTCGTAATATTATATTTACAACTAATATTTCAATTGCATTTTTTATCAAATTTAGAATTTTAGATTATATAAATTCTTCCTGATTGCTGGAGAGGAATATAATTATTGAAGTCATTTTTTTCATTATTGAAGGGCTTTTATAAAAGAAATAGAATATAGAAATAAAATTAACACTAAATTATTTCAATTTTGTATTATATCTTTATATTTAAAAGTTTGGATTAGGTCTCTGTGCTTATTCTTCTTTCCAAGTGATCTCTTTTATTTTTGTTGTTAGATTTGTCAGTAGTCGTCTCATGTGAATAATAATTTATTAATAGTTTACACAAATGCAAATAATATATGATCATTTTATCAATAATAGTTAAGGCTGTGTTTGAAAATATTAATTCAACACTTAAATAAATAGATGCAGACTTAAAATTGTATTCTACTTATTTGATTTGTTCGCATTAAATATTAAGTAAAAATTCACTTACAAAGTGTTTGAAAATACTGATTCAACACTTAATTAATAGGCTCTGATGCTATATTAGATTTCATTTGTTAATTTATAAGGACTAAATATTAAATTTAGTGAAAATTCACTTAATCTATATGGCAATAATTATATAGCAAAATATATTCAACAACTACTTCTATTTTGTTGAGATTTTATTAGATAAAGATATCCAGTATTATTTCTATTTTTATAATAATTATATATTTGACATCATTTAAATATGGTGTTTGATTTATTTGGTATATATTTTTTTAAAAATCATAATTAATAAAATTTTGAAAATTATACAAAACTTTAATATTTTACACTAAAAGTAAAACTTTCAAACCATTAGCTATATTTAGTGCTTAAAATTCAAACACTATAAATTTAGCACTTAAATTTAGAACTTAATTTCAATGTTTAATAATTATATATATATACAAAATTTAAATTTAACATTAAAAATATGACGTATAAGTTTTTTAAAATTATAATTGAGGATAATTTTGAAGCTATACAAAATTTTAATATTTTGGACTAAAATTTCAAATTATTAATTAAATTCAAAACTTGTAATATGAAATTATTCAAATGCTATAAATTTAATGACTAATGAATTTAGCCCTTAAAATTTAATACTTAATTTTAGTGCTAAACACTTCAGTATTATCAAACACATCTTAAGTTTTTTTAGTTTCATCAATGAAGTGTTGCTTACATATGTTAACTATTAACAAAATTAATTAGAAAGTGATGAGAATTATCCAATTAATAAAAATAAAAATAAAAAATTAATTTTATACTTTTAAGTTATAAAAATTTAATTAAGAATTATATAAAATTTTATGGAGTAATAGATTAATTTAACATAAATTTAACTTTTTTTCTGTGTGTGGTTACTTACTTTAATTTATTTCGCTTACTAATTATAATATTTATTATTTAGTTTGTGTTAATTTATTTAATTATTGTTAAATAAATAAGTGCATTTTCTTATCAATATTGAAAAGGTAATGAAGCAACTGTCTATATTGCTAATTGTCCGTTCAATTAAATTGTGTTTGCAATCACCAAAAACTTTTAATTTAAATAATATTCGATATCCAATGTCTTTTGGATGGTGTTTGATTTTTGAAATTATAATTCTTTAAAAATCTTAGTATTTCTAAAAATGTGAATCTTAAGAATTTAATTTTTGAGAATGTGATATTATTATATTTGATTTAATTAAAAATATTTTTAGAAATGTCATAATATTATATTTTAATTAATTTGCATATTTTAAAATTTTATTAAATTATAAAAATTATTATCATTAAAAATTGAGTTGTCAACAATAATGAGTGATAATGAAAGGTGTTTAATAGTGCCAAGTAATAGTTAATGATAGTAACTAGTGATAGTTATCATCAATAGATTATAGCCAACAAAGGATGATCACTAACGACAGGTATTGATTGATAACGGTTATCAATAATGAGTAATCACTAATAATAAGTAATGATGATGGTCACCTGTAATGAATAGTAACCAATGATAAATTATAGCTAACAATAATAAGTAATGATTGAGAGACAAGCAAATAGGTCAAAAAAGGATAAATTGGCTTTCAAAAGATTTTTGTTACAAATTTTAAAATTTATTTTTCTTAGACATTCTTCAATATGTTGTGAATATATTCTTACAAAAATACATTTACATTTTGGTGAATTTTTTTTCAAAACTCAAGGTGATATAACAATTAAAAAAATTATTAGATTGAAATTATTTAATCACATCTATTAAAAATGGATAGTTGCAATTAAATAATTTTAATCTAATAATTCCAATACTTACTACATCACTTCGAGTTTTAAAATTCTAATGGTATTATAGTAAGCACTTTATATTTTCACGAAACTCAAATTAAAGTAAGTAATCTAGATCAAGTTCTTAGAATGTACAAGATTTAAAGTTCTTGAAAAACCAAAACTTAAAAGTATGAAAGAGTAGGAAAAAGGAAAGCATATAAAAGATTTTTATAAAGATTTGATGGTCCAAAAAAAATATTTTTTAGGTTTACTCTCTTTTTCTTAAATTACGAAACACCGTTTGAGATATTTAACTAATTATGAATAAGTTATACCACTTATCCTCATAATCTTTCACCCTTTTTGCATCAACCATACTTGTTCTTCTCACAAGAATATTTTTTTTAACCTAATCTTAGAATTCAATGCAAGCTATCAAGATTTTTTCAAAAAAGATTCGTTCTTTCACTCAATCTTTAGCTTTTTTACAATTATGAGGAAATAATTTCTCACAATTTCACTTGAAGATTTTACAACATTCACCAAATGCTCTTAAAAGCAAATTTGCAAATTTAGGCAGAATATATTTGAAAAGAGTATTTAGAGCTTTTGGAGTATAAGAGATAATAAGAATCTAAGGGGAGTCAATCATATGGAAGTGAGATAGAATGAGAGCTTAATCAAGTGCATTACAATTGTGCCACATCATCACTAAGTTGATGCCACACCATTGTCATATCATCAAGAAGATGGTGCCACATCAATGCCACATCATCCATTATCCTAATTAGCGCCACTTCAGCCCTTATATACAATTCTTTGATGTTTTAGGCTTTAATTTAGCATTTAAGCCTTTAGTTCATGTTTATTTTATTGTGGGTCATTTTAAAGTATTTTAAGATTTAATTAATGATGAATGTATTTAGAATCATTTTACTTTAAAACATTTACCATGTTACATGAAGTTATTTAGAAGCTTTTTTATTGGGTTTAGACTAGTGGATTAGTTTTAGGCTAGTATACTATCTTTTAAGCCAATTTTCAATTAGAATTTTAGAGAATTATATAAGGAGGCTTGTTCCTTATACAAATCAAATTTGAGATTTGAGATTTGAGATTTGAGACTTGAGATTTAGAAGTTAGAGAATTTGATTGAATGCCTCTCTTGAGTTCTTGAATGAACTTGTAACTTATCAAATGGATTCACCCTTTATGGCATTGATCATCACTAATCAAGGAATCTTCCTTGTGGCGTGTTTTCTTCTTCATTTATCGAAGGATTTACATCCTTTGTGGCATGTTCATCATCACTCATTGCTCCCATTCTTCCTCTTCTAGAGTGTGGTGTAAATATCCTTTTATTTTTGTTTTTGAAATTGCTAAATTTTTGGACAATCCAATGCAATTTCACATCATTTGGTATTCAGAGCAAAATTCTCAAATTTAGGTTTAACTTTTCCTTAAAATTTCATCATTGTTCATTTTACTGTTCACGTACTATTCATCGCGCACTGTTTACGATACTATTCACACATTTATAGATTTATTATTTATTTCTACTTTTTTGAGTTTTTGTATCTATTTCTTTTCTAACTTAGGTTGTGTTAAATTCATGTATTTTGATCAAGTTTTTAATCAAATCTGAATTGCTCTTCATTTCTACCTTTTATGTGTTTAATAAATGGTTAAGTCAATTGTATGTCTGAATTTGCTTTGATACTTGATCACCTTCTATATTTTTTTGTTACTTGCTGTTATTAAGCTCAAATTTTGGTCCAAATATCAGTGTTGGTCTAGTGAATGAAAAGTGCATTGAACATATTTGTTAAAAGTTCAAAGTAAAGAAGTTCAAATTGTATTAACCAATTGCCATATTCTAATAGCACAACATCATAGTGCTATAATTGAATATAGTAATTGATTAAAGTAAGGCAAAAAATACCAAGTTTGTATTGTATGAAAACTCTTGCAATTAGCATATATAGTGTTGCATGATGAATTTATAATTGAGAAAAAAAATTGAAGATTGGTATTGAATAGTAATGAGTTAGAAAGGAAAAATAATTAACAAGAAAATAAACAACAAGAAATAAAAGAGAAAAGGCAAGTAAGTGAATCAAAAGGTAATGTACAAAAAAAAGGTAGAAGACACAAGTGTTGAATTGTTGAAAACAAAATAAAATAAAATCAAAAGGAAAGAAATTATTTGCTTGCAGTTATTGTTAGCTCTTGATATGCTTTAATCACATTTGAACTTCTTATTTTGACATTAATTATTCATTATCTCTTTCAATTACTTTGAGTACTTAAATCAGCACCTCATATTATCTTATATTATTCCTTCCCATTGTTTTGAGTCCTAGAGCCTTTTGAAATTTTTATTATTGAGTCTTTATTTTAAGTCTTATTTATCTCTTTTCTTTAATTGTCTGATTCCAAATATAAGTCCTAGTTAGTTTTTATTCTTAGAATTTTCATTTCTTAATTAGTGATATTTATTACTACATTTTTTGAATCTTATTTAGTTATGTCTCCTAGTTCTCAAAGAATAACATAAGGAAAAGAGTGAAAGAACAAAAAAGATAAAAGTGTATGAGCTCATTTAAGGGTAAAAGCCTAAATTAGAGTACAAACACGAGTGTGAGTGATATTAAATCAAGTGAGAAGTGTGTTCTTATAAGGTCCTTTCTTTATCTAAGCTTTCTTGCAGGTTTATTATTTAAGAATGTTAGGAGGTAGTGGGAAAAATATTGATAGGTGCACATAAGAGGATTTGCTATAAGCCATAAAAAAATCAAATGAGATGCTTAAAAAGTGTGAAAGTAGATAAACTCAAAAGAGCCGATATGGTGAAAGGAATGAAAAAAAAAAAGAAAATAGAAGATAAAATAAGATATATACTCAAGAAGAAGGAGTTGAAAATAAAAATGAAAAGAGTAAAAGAAAAAATGTGTGTCATGATGATGTAAAAAGATATGAAAAAGAGATGATAAGAGTGAAGAAGATAGGTAAAAAAGTGGTGGAATGGTTTCAAATCATTAAAGTACCAAAAAGAAATTTCCTTTGTTTCATGAAAGGAATGATCTTAAAGCCAACTTAGAGTGGAAAAAGAATATAGAATCAATTTATGCTTATCACCATTATTCTAAAGAGATAAAAGTGAGACTTACAACCTATTAATTTAGTGATTATGCTAACATTTAGTGGGATAAACTTAATTCAGCTAGAAGAAGAAAGGATGCAAAGCCTGTTACTACTTGGGAAGAGATGAAAGCTATTATGACGAAAAAATTTATTCATGGCTAGCATTCTTATAAGGGGAATGTTGAAAAGAATGAAGACAAAGTAGTTCTATATAAATCTAAATCCTCTTCAAGAATTAAAAAAGAATCATTATCAAAGCCTAAAGAAGAAGTGTCTAAGAGAAAAAATAAAGTGGAAAAGCTTTAAAGGCATTCCAAGGACAAGTGCTTCAAATGCTTGAAGCATGGTCATCATGCTATTGATTGTCCACTCAAAAGAACATTAAAGACTCAAAAAGCCTTAAAAGAACAAGCGAAGGAAGAAAGTGAAGATCAAAGGGAGAACATCTTTCACATTAGATTTAACATTAAGGGTAAGATGTACAATGTGATCATAGATAGTGGAAGTTATACTAATGTTGCTAGTACCTACATATTAGAAAAGTTAATTTTGCCTACTTTACCATATCATACTCCATATAAGTTGCAATGGTTGAATGAGAGTAAAAAAATAGAGGTTACAAAGCAAGTATTGATTTTTTTTATTCTTGGCAAATACCATGATGAGATGCTATATGATATTGCTCCTATGAATGCTTATCATTTATTACTTGGGAAACCATGGCAATTTGATAGGAATGTTACATATGATGGAGTTTTAAACATATATAGCTTTGAAATGAATGGAAGAAAAATAAAACTTAATCCTTTAACCCCAAAATAAGTATATGAGGATCAACTAAGGATGCAAAAGAAAAGAAAGGAAGAAAAAGAAAAGAAAAAGAGAGCAGAAGATAAGAAAAAAGAAAAAATGAAAAAGAGAGAAGAAAATGAGAGAAAAAGGGGAGAAAATAATAGAAATAAGATGAGAGTAAAAAAGAGTAAGAGTCATGAGAAGAAAAAAAGTGATTATGGAAAAAAGTGTAAGAGAAAAATTATATTGAGAGAAAAAAAAAAGTGTTTGCATGGAAAAAAAAGAAAATAAAATTTGAGAATTATTAAAAGAACGAGTGGGATAAAGAGTATTTTCTATATTTCTAGACCAATTATCTTGTACAAGAAAGCCTATGAAAATACTAACAATCTTGAAATTATTTTATCAAAAATGCATGATATTATTTTGAAAGAATCCTAAGAAGTACTTCCAAAAGAATCTTCAAAAAAGTTACCATGTGTGAGAAGGAAAATGCCCCAATTGGAGTAAGATAATAATATTGTGATGGTTGATATGTTGTCTTGGAGGTACACTCTTATTTCTACTTTGCATTAAAATTTGGTAGGTGTTGAAAACATTAAAATTTTGTATATGAATAATTATGGTCTTCCTAGTTCTTCACTTGATATTGTTATTCATTAAATAGTATTTCTCTAAACATGGTTTGAGAATGAGATATCATCAAATGTCCTTGAGGAAAGATGATAAAAAGAAAAGTAGTTTCAAAGTAAAACATGGGTCGTTTGAATGGTTATCTTTGTTTCTTAGTTTGTCTAATGCACCAAGTATTATTATGAACTTAATAAATCATGTTTTGCATACTTCTTTAAATAAATTTGCTAGGGTTTCTTTAGATAAAATTCTTGTGATTAGTTTATGTATTTTTACTTGCAAATTTTTTTGTGAGTTTCTATTACTTTAATGTTTTGAATGTTTTTAAGAATAAGTTTATTAGTACTGGTTTTCATTATTTTTTTGAGCCTAAAGGATGGTTCTTCTTGCTTGAAAACTTAAAGAGTTGGAAAGAGCTACCACATCTACATGATGTTCTTGTACATGATGAAATCTTGAATGAGCATGTTGAGTTTTTAAAATGTGTTTTGAAAGTCTTGAGAAATGAATTCTTGTATGCTAAATGTGTGATATGCTCATTTTACAAGGAAAGAATTGCTTGTTTGAATCATATTGTGAGCAGCAAAAGAATAGAGATCAATGAAATAAAAGTAAAAACAATTAGAAAATGGTCTCTACTTAAGTTTATTAGTGAAATTAAAAGCTTTCATGGTTGGATTAATTTTTATAGGAAGCTTATACGGAATCAAGTTATATGTGCTTTCATTGATAAACTTGTTACAATTGATAATTTTATATACTTGCATGAGATTGTTGACTCATATTTTATATTTGATCCAAATGGTTATGTGAGTTGAAAAGGAAGTGTTCCAAATCCATAGGAATCCTAGCTACATCCATATGGAGATAGTTTGTTCCAAGTCTTAAAAAGACAATAATTATTTTCCTAATTTGAACTCTCATGGTGAGTTTGATGTGAGTGCTTCTCTTGGTGTTTCTAATCTTTCTCCTTTGGATGTAGGTTTTGAAGATTCAAGGATGAATCTTTTCGAAGAGAAGAGGAATGACGTGAATCTAAGGGGAGTCAATCATAAGGAAGTGAGATAGGAGGAGAATTTAATCGAGTACATTAGAATTGTGCCACATCATTAAGAAGATGGCACCACATCATTCACATCACTATCACATTATCCAAGAAATGGTACCACATCAATACCATATCAACCATTATCCTAGTTAACGTTACTTCAGCCTATTTTCACTATTATTTGATGCTTTGGGCTTTAATTTAGCATTTAGATTTTTAATTTGTATTTATTTTGTGTTATGTCATTTTAAACCATTTTAAGCTTTAATTTAGGCTGAATGTATTTAGACCTATTTTATTTTAAAATATTACCATGTTACTAAGAGTTATTTAAAGACCCTTTATTGGGTTTAGGTTAGTGAAATAGTTTTGGGCTAATATTATGTCATTTGAGCCCATTCTCAATTAGAGTTTTAAAGATCTATATAAAGAGACTTGTTCCTTATACAACTCAAATTTAAGATTTGAGATTTGAGACTTGAGATTTGGGAGTTAAAGAATTTAGTTAAGTACCTTTCTTGAGTACTTGAATGAACTTGTGACTTATCAAAAGGATTTATCCTTTGTGGCGTTGATCATCACTAATTAAGGATTCTTTCTTATGGCATGTTTTCTTCTTCACTTATCGAAGAATTTACATCCTTTGTGGTGTGTTCATCATCACTTATCGCTCTCATTCTTCCTCTTTTGGAGTGTGGCGTGAATACCTTTTTATAGCTTTAGCAAGATAATTTGCAAGTTAAGTTCACTATGTTCTTTAAGTGTTGAAAGTTATTCATAGAATAATACTACTTGTTCTTCAATTATTCTTACTCCTCAAATTATTTTAGCTTGTTACACAAGCTTATCTTGATAAGTGTGTAAAGCAAAATCTAGCTTAATTATATTTTTCTGTCTCTTCTACGATTTTCTTAAAAGAACAAATTGGTTCCACTTTTACTTAAACAAGTAAATTTAAATTTATGTTAAAGGATAAATTCATTATCAATAACAAAGTAATTCAAATTACATTTTAAAAATAAAGTTGCATTATTTTGTCCACTCCGATATGAATTATCATTATCTCCAATATGAATTCTCATTATTTTAATATTTAAGAAATAAGCACACATTAAAAATCAATATAAAATTCATTTATCCTTTTTACTTTTTAATTTACCATTAGATAAAGAGTATTGATGGAATAATAGCTAATGATTCTAATAAAATATGATAAAACCTATTAAATTTAAATATATAGCCAAACTTTTTAGGTGAAATAGGAATCTCTTAACTTCTAAGTTTGTTATAATTCAAAATTGACCAAATGAAGAAAAATTAATTAGTACATGAGAAAATAAAACTCATGAGATGGTTTGGGTTAAATGTTGGAATAGTGATGACCTAGTAAAATTTTTATAGCCTTTAGTTAATTTACCAAAAATACATATGAGCTCAAATAAGTTGGATTTAATAATAAAACCATAAATCCAATAATCCAACTTAGATTTTCATATAAAACCATTCAGATTTATGAAGCCTATAATTTTAATTTTTCCATTTGGTTCCTTAATGGCAATAACAATCATCAAGGATGAATGATAGTTGATAATGGGTAGTGGCTCATAAAAGTCACCAATGACAAGTAGTGATAAAGTAGTCATTGACTATGTGTGGTAGTCAAGGCAATCACCAATCATAGGTGATAGCAGAAGCAATCATTAAAGGTGAGTGGTAGTTAAAAGTGGTAAACTATAGAAATAGTGATAAAATAAGATATTAATAAATGATAAGTTTTTAATGAAAAGGTGGGTAAAATAGATTTTTTTAATTATTAAAACATTCTATATTTTGAGAATATAAAATATCTACCTTTCCCTATATAAATATTTTTCTAAAATTTGAACAAAATATAAGAATTATACATTCTCTCAAAATATTTCTAGAAATATAAGAAAAATTTTATGAATTAAATGTTACTTAAGCTTCACTATTACAAATTACTTCTTTCATATCAATTATTTTAAGGCTCTAATGTCAATTCTTGCCTAACATATATGTGGATGATGTTATATATCCGGCATATTCAACATTAATTTCAAACCAATAGGGAATTTAGGTAATAACGTCAGTGTATAATTATCATAATTATTATAAGAGACCAATGTATATTTTCTTTCAAAATAATTTTAATTTTTTATATTTCACATCAATTTTTTAACAAAAATCAATATCAAATATTTACATAATATTTTTTTAATGTCAATTCTTCGTATTCCACTAAAATATTTATTGTCTTTTTTTAAACATTAGTTAACATTAGTTATTTGATGAATTGATATCTGAAGTCTCATGGGAATAAAAGATGATAATTTTCTAAAGAACTAACATTTAAAGTATCTTTGTATTTTCAAAAATGGCACCCTCACATAATTTTAGATGTTGGTTATTTCATGAACTAACTTTTAAAATCTCATCAAAATAAAAAAAATGATGATTTAAAAAAAATTAACATCTAAAGTATCATCATATTTTTGTAAGCATCAATTATTTATTTGAACTTTTGAAATAAATTAAATTTATCTATAAAAATATTATTATAATATTATATATGTCAATCTTTACTTTAATCAACATGACGTTAAATTACAAATCTGTAGTGGTACTTTGTGCCTTCATTTATGTCTAAACCTCGATCTTTTATCCATTAATTATGAAGAGAACATAAAACAAAGGGAAGATTAACAAAATGCAAGTCGTTTAGATGTGGGGGTTCTTGCATGGGATTCCATTATTTTGCTGCGGCAGTGGAACTGGAAGGATAAAATTGATTGACCGACTAACACAAATATTTATATAATGTGTTTCCTCACTCGGATCCAACAAAAGAAAGCAAATTTTAATTTCTTAATTCCACTTTACCTAATATAAATAGTGAGAATTAAGTCCAATAAAATCCTCTCTACCTAATTCCTCTTTTATTACTTGGCGGCCAATGGAACCAGATGGGAAACGAAAAAACCTAATCATAATAATGAGATTTCATTACATTCTTATTATATTGAGATAAATTAATAATTATAATATTATAATTAAATTATTCTTAAAATTAAAATAATAATTTTTTAAATTTATTTCATTCAACAGAAAGTAGTACAAATTTTCAGTTTTATAATAGGAGTAGAAATTTTTTTGCTGGAAACATACATATATTTATAAAGTCTGACATATGCAAGCTCCGTAAAGTTATTCACGATAATTTCGTTTTTGAATTTAATCGAAGATAAGATTTTGGCCTTTTGATTAATAAATATCACCCTTATCATTTCTGCTTTAGCTATTTCATATATCCCCGAACTAATCACATGGGTTAATTAAAATTGCCCACAAACAATTAATTAACGCTTTATTGAATTTAATGTTATGCGCAATACATGTTGACAAAATTTATATGAATTTAATTTTGATTTTTGTTTAAAAAAAAAAGATTTTAGAAGGTTGCTATTTATCCTGAATGCGTGTTAGAGCTAGAAGTTTTGGGTCCAATTGCTATAAACCACCTGCCCAAATCTAAATTTATGCAATTTCGATTGGATTAAATATTATAATAGATAAAAGCGGATAAAATTTTAAAAAAAAATAGTTATGCGGGTATGTGCAAGTTAAAATTCACTATCCAATATTAATCATAATTCGTCCACTAATGTTCAAGGAACAACATTATTTTAAGCATTGATTGTCAAAAAAAAAATTTGCTAGCCTATTTCTCATTATTACTCATTAGACAAAGATGACAAATATTAAAAATACAACCTAACCTTTTGTCCTCCACTCTATCCATAAAAAGCAACCTAACCTTAGTAATCTTTGTATACCTAATTCATTTACCTAAGGATTCTATACATTTGAGGAACAAACTAAGTTTATTTATTCATTTCATCTATATAAAGTAAAATAAAAATTAGTAATGTTAATCTCTAAAATAAATTGTATTTACATTTATATCTTCTTTCAATTTCAATTTCAATTTTAACTCTATTAATTTCTTTAATGTATAGCTAATTTTATTTAATGAAAAAATACTTACTAGTTCTTTTATATTAATTTTGCAGGTTGAAATAATAATATTTCATACAGATCAAGATTGTTCTATGATAATATAATATACAAGAAAATAAGTAGTGAACTAATTTATAAAATAATTGGTATGTAAGACATTTCTATTTAAAGTATCCTAAATCTACTTGTACCCAATAGTACTCGCAAAGTATAGATCCAAGCGGATAACATAATTTTTATGGACGGTTGTGAGTCTAATTTTACGACATACAATTTTAAATGGGCAGCTGATTTAGGGATCCTTAACCACTTCTATCCATCCAATTCTCAGCCCTAATGCGTGTTATGAAAATCAAATCAGTTCCGAAACAATTCTATGCATTGAGTTGGGAAGCATTGGATTTCGGTCTATTAAACTAGTGGTCAATATATGACCATATATTCAGCACATGTGATCGGGTTTAATTTTTTCAACTAATATCACGTGCCATTTAAATTATTGAATTGTGTCTAGTTTTGCTCTGCTCCACATGAACATTCCTCCCAAAATAGGAACCCATGTTCTAACGGCAAGTTATGGGTTTCTTTCGTTTTGGATTTAAACCCTCTGATTTATTAAAATAGAAAAGTTATTGACTTTTGCTCAGTCAAATTTAAATTTTCGAGCAGAAAAATTGTAGAGATCACATAATTTTTGTGAGTCGAGGTGGTTCTTTAATACTCGATGCGACTTCTTATTTGATTTACTTTAATCACAGCAAACCAACAAAACAACATTGGCACTCTTAATTTACCCGTGGGTTATCTGCGTCAAAAACATAGAGCGCTCATAAGAAATGCTGTGTACAAAATCATGTGCTAACTTTCTTATTTGCACATAATTTAAAAAGGTAATAAAATAAAATGCGTGGATTGAGGGCGCAAATGAAGAAAGCCCAAAGCATGTGGTGGGGGGAAAATTTTTTCTGGTTTTTAAAACCAAAATTTCCTTTAGCAACAATTTTTTTTACAAATGGACGGCCTACTAATGTTTCTCCATTACAGTAACTGGAATTGGTGCTGAAGACACTAACATCACTGTTAACGTTATAGCTGCTAAACCCAACAATAATCAGTGTTTCGGGTTCATAAAAAATTATCGAACTATTGTCCTCTCTAACATAAACTTCGTCTGATTCACAATTGTCTGCTTTTTCGTTGCCCTCTGCAACGTTGTTTCTCACTGGGATCCAGTTCTCGTCCCATTCCCAGTTTGGCTTACCACCCAACGATGTTGTAGCTTCTGCGCACAACCCGCGGATTCTTTCTCTAGCAGAATCCCAGGAACAACTCTGGCTCGCAGTCTGAGTTGTCTCCAGTGAGTCCCAAAGGCTTCGATTCAGCACACTCGTCGGAGTATCCCAATTGAGATCCCCCGTTTCCTTAAAGACCAAACTTGATTCCTCAACAAACCCATGTTTCAGAAGCTCAGTCACTGACCACCTTTCATTGGGATCTTTCATCAAACACTTTCTTAAAAAATCTTTACCTTGCTCTGTCATGTGATTTGGTATCTCCGGCACCGCGTCAGAGAACCCGACCCGATGAAGCGCAGAAACCGGGTCAAAAACGTTGAGCCATGGTGCATTCCCGGTGATCATCTCCAACACTGTGCATCCCAGAGCCCATACGTCAGCAGGGAACCCCTGTTCTTCACCACGAGCCACTTCTGGTGCCATGAACGCCGGCGTGCCGGCCATGACCCCACCGGAATCGATCCTCCTGGCGCAGCCCAAGTCGCCAATTTTAGCCCCTTCGTCAGTGAGCAAAACATTTCTCCCTTTAATATCACAATGCACTATCCCATTTGAATGAAGATGATTCAACCCAAGCAGGATTTGGCGGGCATAGGTTTGAACTGTAGCTTCATCCAGACCACCATCCTTCTTCCGAATTGTGTCGGCAAGTGTGCCATAAGGTGCATATTCCATGAATAAATTATAAAACATTGTACCATTTTCTAATGTGACATCACAACCCTTGTATGCCACTATATGAGGACACTTCAATGTTGAGAGAATACTCTGCTCCCTCTTGAGAAATTCCGATTGGTGGAGCTCCGCTGACTTCACTGCGAACACCTGGCCGGAACCACGAGTTGCGGCAATTGACACGGTGGCGGTGGAACCCCGGCCGATAATTTGGCCCCTAGTCCAATTCATGGAGATAGGAGCGCAATCAAAGGTTTAAACTTTGAAATGGTTTGGTAAGGAATTTATGGTAAGGAGGGACTGCCTTTTACCGTATTTATACACGGAAAGGTTAAAGATAATAGTTTGTTATGGTTGGCTGAAAGCAAAGTAAGAGGGTATGTTTTGTTTTGAAAAACGTTTTTGTCTTCACTACTGGTCCTCGTGACCCATGGGCGGCAGCCGTCTTCTCACCCTCTTGCGCTGAGAGGGATCCACATGTCAAAGGGGGGACTGGTGAAAACTTTTGGTGTTTTTTGGGCCGGCGATGCATTACTGAGCAAGGCAGCCTTTGCGCATGAACTGAGCTAGCTAGCACTTAGAAGGGGACGGTGCACATGGCTGCACGTGCTCATGAGCGCAAATCATGGTTTTGGTAAATTGGGTATGCACCAATTTGGAAATCACAAGGTGCATTGCATGAGAACATTTCATGGTATGTTCTTAGGTTGCCTTTGTGGAAAGAGGTTAATTTTGGTATACTACTTAACATTATTAGATTTAATTATATATTAAATTTAATTTTTTAAATTAAATTTTATATATTACATAAAAATATATTAACAATTAAATTTAATTATATATCAATGCACTATTTATTAATAATGTATCATATATTTTTAGATACTCAACTGAATGTTAATGAATTGACTTCATTTAACATGTTAAAATTCACGAAAAAGTAGTTCTAGAAAATTGTCAAAAATCATGTGGTTCTAAAATTTTGGTAGATGGAATCTTTAACTTTCACTTGCAATGACTCAAACAAGTCAAAAGGAAAGGTGCTAATTTGAAAGAAGTAGCGGTTTATGAGCTGAGTCGTTAGATTGTGAGTGAAGTAAAACCAAAGTGCAAAAGGGAAAGTGGAACAAAAGTAAAGACAAACCATTTTGGAAGGCAAGCTTTACTAATGTAAAGGTGAAGCTGCCAAGGATAAATTTCTACCTCGCCTCATGTATATGTAATTTTTCTTACATGTGCGTGTAACATATTATGTGTCGCCGAAATTAGATGTTGGAGTATAGTTGTGAGAGGGAGGAAAAAGTTAAAGCCAACTAGTTGGAAGAACCTATTATTATTATTGTTATTATCAAAATAAGTAGCTGCTGTCCGTCCATATTTATAATTTGCAGTATTATAAGTACTAACCATTAAGTATAATGATTTATAACGCGCGTTCTTATTTTCATCCAGTAAAAAGTAAATAATAGTCAATTTTATTATTTAAATATTAATTTTATGAGATATATATATATATATATATATATATATATATCAAATATTGTATTTTTTTAATTTTAAGTATTAAAAATTATAACCGTCTTTTTTATATATTTTTATGTTGAGTAATACTTAAAAATACTGTGTATAATAGAAGTATACGAGAATTTCCCAGTTGTCGGGTAGCTAAGGATGATGGAAATTTGGAAGTGTTTGTGAGGTTTGAAAGCCGTGGGCGGCGTTGACGCTTTGCATGGTGGATCACAAAGGTACAAATCAAGGATGCTTCAATTTTAAGGAATCCAATGATTATAGTCTCTTTAGTTTGTCTTTCTTTTTCTTTCACATACTGTCATCTCTGCCTTAATTCCTCAGTTTCTGAGTATGCAGTGCATGAATCAGCGCACTCTCATTTAGGGACTTTGACAATGATCGATGGCTTTCTGTGTAGAGAGTCGGCGTCAATGTTAAAGACTAGTTCCACCTGTAACATGTCTCATTAGTTGTGGTTTCAGAAAGATACAACGTTTTTTATTTCCACCGGAAACTTTCCTCACTCACGCAGTCAAACCATTGATCTCCTTCATCGTCTTTAACCTCCTATTACAATAAAATAAACAAATACAATTATAACATATATATAGCCAATTTTTTTTCATAATGAATAAATTATTAAAAGGGTTTATATAGTGCAAAATGTAAATTTGTCCTGATAAATTTAATTCAAATTGTGATATACATAATATTAATAAATAAGAATTTATGAAAAAAATAAATGAATATAACATTATTCTATCAAAAAAAAATTATAAATTTTGTCAAGAGCTTTGGTTCCAATGACTAAACGAATGTGATATTTGATCTATATATAGTGATTTAATTATTTTTAATATTACAAATGAAAAATTATCAATGCCAGATTCAGATATTAATACGGAGAAGTGTGAACAAAACAATTTAGAAAAAAAATTCTATTTCATAAAAAACCAATGGCGGCGTCAATTCAACAATTCAATTAATATTTTTTGATATATTAATGATAAAGAGTTCTGAAGTCACGACCTACAATATAATACCCAGTTAAGTAGAATATATTATTTTCCTTTGGTAGGCATGCAAGATAATTCTCTTCTATAAATCAAATAAACCAACCAGTGGTCTTTATAGGAAAAAGAAATTCCATTCATCTAATTAGCAAAATTAGAAATAACAATTATAGTTGCAGACTTCCAGCTACATTATAATAAATCTATAAATTTTGCTCTTATTCTATTAGAAACATCTTGATAATACTTTAACTTTTCCTATATCTCTAGATTTTAAGTGAAGTATGAGGATAATATACTTATCTTTAGTGCATATTTAAAAATGCAATAAATCCCATTAAGGCATTTTGCGGTCATTCTTTGATATCTTTTCCTTTAATGTATTAGTAAATCCTTACTTATTTTCTAATATGTAAAAGTAGATGATGTTAAAGAATAATGAGTAATGATGAGTATGAAATGTAACGCTATGCAAGAAGGCAAGAAGGAGTTGTAACACGTGTGTGTGTGTTTCAATGGGAATTGCAAATGTTGCATTTAATTTATATTATTATCAATTGTTACTTACGGTCTAACTATCATTGGATATTCTTATTATTGAAACCAAATGGTAATACTTGTAAAGTATATATTATTTATCAAATTATTATTATGTGATGGTGAGATTGATAATGATGGGGATGATTATATAATTGTTGTGATTTTATACAATGAATCCGTGTACTTGTTTGTAAAAAGATAAGGTTAACCCTAAATGAGCAAAGTTAAATTTGTAAAAAAATAAGAATGATTGGAAGTCATAAAAAATTATTTAACTTTTCATTTCTAATTTCTTTTAAATTATTTTATATTAAATCTATTGAACTAAATGAATTGAGAATTGAGAATTGTTATCATTCATATAAGAGTGTCATTGGAAGGCTATAACTGGGCAATGAAATTGTGTATATGAATGCGATAGTCTAATGATTTAAACTTTCTCAATGAATGTAATGATAAAAAAAATGCAAAATCATAGTAATTGGACTCTATATTGCGTTCATTTATATTTGCTTCCTTGTAAGGCAAGCCACTTTCCAGAATTGTCTATTTTCCTCGACAAAAGCATATGAATCCCTTAATTCCTTTAAATAACTTTTATAAAAGAATGGATATTAAAGCTTATAAAATGTTATAATTACATTTTATATAAATTCCAAAACTCTTGCTTACTAATTGAGTTCTCTAAGAAAACTCACTTTCTCTCTTTTCTTCTTTTCCATGGTGAATCTTCCTCTTAGATATTTAACTACTAACTATTAGGATGAAAGTACGCCTAATCATGTAATTTGGAGTTGAGGTGAATCATAAGAGAGTGGGGGTAAATGGATACACATATATTTATTGCATAATAAATTCATATTCATCAATGTTCCTATTTAATGTTGTACATACCATTAGGGAATTAGATATCATTACTTGTCAAAAATACATTAATTTGTTGAAGTAAATCTAGTAGATGGTTATGAGATACAAATCCCTACACCATTTAAATGCCTTGGAATAGGTCATGACTCTAGAATTCAAGGTGGATTATTTGTTTGTGTGAGTATATATGATATCCTTGATATGAAAATACCAAGCTAATTTTCCATGATAGACTCATAATAGAATTAGAAAATGATCCATACCATATTATGATGCTATATATGTAATTTATGTAATTGTATGCTAGCAAGTGTCCATGAGAGGTTATGTTTTCTATTGAAGGTTAATGAAGTCCTTCAATTAATGATTAATGAATTTTAGTTGTTTAAATAGAATGTTATCTTCCTAAATTCGTGAATTTACTGTTTCATAAATTATTTTCAAATAATACCCAAAGTGACATGCCACCATCACTTCCATAATAGTAGATAAGTGTTGGCCTTCCTAAAGTTTTTTATTATTTTCTGAGTTAATAAATAATGCCTCCATATTTTCATAACAAACACTACCACATCTATTTCTAAATCATGAGTTAGGTAATTGATTTCATGTTTTTTTTAACTAGCATGAAGCATAAACAATAACCTTTCTATTTTGTATTAACATGTAACAGAAACAAAAGTATCATAATATATGAATGTATGTAAGTATATTATATTATATTATATTATATATATATATATATATATATATATATATATATATATATATATATATATATATATATATATATATATATATATATATATATATATATATATATATATATATTTGCTCGTGACATCCTTAAGGAACTTTGATTTTTTCTCAAGAAATATAGAAATCTTTTCCAATAAAGGCAAGAAACCCATTTTTTTCCATGCAAAAGCCCTTTTGGGAACTTTACACTTGCGAGCATTATGCCTTTAATTCATGATTTTTAATTAAAATAATTACTAAACTTTAATGTAAACTCAATTTTTTTATTTCTTTGGAGGAACATTGCCTTATTACGTACCAAACTTCATTAGTTAAAGGTATTCTTGTATTTAGGATTCTCATGGTATTGAATAAGTAATGGAATTTTTGGACTAAGTATTTACATTATTTGTATAGTTTCAAGCTAAAATTGAAAGATCTTCACATATATAAGTACTTAACGAATCCAAGATTTGCAAGCTTTTGGTTGATTAAATTTATCAAAAAAAACAAGTCCGCAAAAAAGCAAGTTTAAATGGATTAAATCTACACAAATCACAAGCCAACCCACTCGAGGCAACCCACTAGCTAACTACTTTTTGAAGGCAAGGTAATCCGATCTATAAATTTGCAGTGTAAACTTGATCGGCTTTTTATAGCCTACATAAAATGCAAGACCAACCCAAATAGATCAAGTCTGCACAAATTTTCACCCAATTCGATTCGTGAAACCTGCTTAACATCCCTATATACACAAAATATGATATTTATTTTTGAGTTGAGCATGTTCCTATCCAATAATAAAATTAATCAATAGTTCTTGATAGCAATTTTTTACGTTAATCACAATCCAAATGAAGTGTTAACTTTTCACGTAAAAATCATAATAATAATGATTTATTTTACCACTTTTTTATATACAATTTCACACTATCATTTTTAATTAATTAAAATTTTATATATTTCATCTCATTCTTATTAATTATATAGTATAAAAATTATTCATGAAAAAGAAGAAAATAAATTAGTTATTATAACCTCATAATTCTTATTTAAAAACATTATAATCATATAAAAATATATAGTTTGATAAAATAATAAATTAAATTAATTGTGAATATTAATTTTAAATATTGTATAATTTAAGTGAATAGTTTTTAAATTTTAAAATTGAAAGGAGTAAAATTTATCTACCTTAAAGGAAATATTATACATTTTTATATAATTTTATTTTACTTTTTATCATAAATTATAAATAAAAAATTATAAATAAAAAGTATAATAAAAAAGAGATTAAAAATAACTTTAAAAAATTATAAAAAATATCAATCATTTTAATAATAATTTTTAAAAAATTAAAAATTAAACCAAACACAAGAAAACTAATTCCTTAAAAAAAAAAATCAATCAGTCAATATCAATTAAATAACTTTAACCATCTTTCATAAAATTAACAAAATTATCTAAAGAATTTTCCGTGAAAAACCAAACTCCCTCCTAGATAGTAAACATAGCAAGTGGCGTGGGCGTGATTGAACACCGTTACTAAAGCATTATCAAAGAACTATCTACACACTCAAAACTGCGTTTAGAACATCCTGACTCATCCCCACACCACTCGGATAATACAACGCATCTCAAGGTCGCAACCCATCTCCCGCTATAGTATTTGGATGATCTGACTGAAGCACATCTCACAGAACCAAGTAGAGAAAGGAAGAACAATGAAACGAGGTGTGCCAGTAGAGTATATATACATTATCGTTTAAGCATAACATGCAATACATAGTTCACGGCAGGCCACAGCGCCACCACATGCATTTCTGAAGCAATTTGTCCGTGGAGAACAGGGTAAGAAAATATATACATGCCATGATTTAGTTAGGCCCTTATGATTTTAGAGTACATAAGCTAGTAAGCAAGCATGAGATTTCACAGCCAGCAAAAGGAACATACTATGCTGCTTCAGCAAATCCGACTCTCTGCTTACCAAAATCAAAGACTGTGTGATAACGACCCATGAAAACATCTCCAAGGATCCTGCGTACATGGATGCCATCAAATGAGATTCTAAACCATATAAATAAAAATATTTAAGTACGGCGGATAAACATGTGGATTGCCATTATCACAAAGGAAGTAAGAAGGTTAATTTACCAGAGCGGGCCACGTGGAGGAGGAACATCCAAAGCAGTAAAGCCACTAATGCATTGAGCTGCAGGGCCTTCCCCAACCTTAAGTATGTACTGAATAAACCACACAGAAATTGGATAAGACCAACAGAGATTATGGGACAGAACAACCACTCACGTAGAGTTTATACAACTGCTACCACAAAATTTATGAAAAAATGTTCTAATGCATGTCAAAGACAGCTGAAGATTCTAAACATAGATAGAGGAGCAGGGCATTGAGCAACCAACAACAAAACAAAGCAAGTCATTAATTCTTCAAATAATCAATGAATTAAGTTTCCCCAGTACTGGTATTGATGCGATCAGCTCTTACAATAGCAACCAAATCAAGTGTTAGGACGTCATACCTCGTCAGGTGAAAGGTCAAAAGTTCTTCCGCCAATAGTGAAGGAAACAGTAGGCATTGATGAGAGTTGTCCACAGTCAACAGCTGATTCTCCCATTGGACTAGGCATTTTATCACATAGCTGCAATATCATGATGAGGTTGGAGCCCGCAGGAGTTAACAGCATTCACAAGGTACTAGGTCAGAAAATTTGATAGTAACTCACCTCATTGATATAGTTCAGTATCCGATCTTGGGTCTGATTCTGCCTCAACTGGTTTTGCATCCAAACAACTGCCATCTCACATGCAGAACAGGCAGCATCACCAAGGCCACCAGATGACTTCCTTTCATTCTCATCCGCCACACTCTCAATACCATGGCTAGGTAAAAGAGGGAAGAATCCTCAGTAAGATGATAATCACAGAACAATAACTATATCAGGGTATCAAAATTATTGATAGAAGATCCATGCAATAATATCCATGGCCCTGACCTGATACCACGGGTGCCATCAAAGGTACACAATCCAATTTGGGAGCAAATCTTCTTTGGCTCTGTCTGCAGGAACAAGTATAAAAACCATAAGCTATTTCTTTCTCAAAGATTAAAAGATTTTCCCAAAATTCAAACACTCCCAGTACTCTATTGGAAGTCAAGGGTCAGGCAAAATTTGCTAATAAATTATGGAATATTACTTACTTCAGATAGGAGCAAGTCCAGAATTGTCTGTCCATACTGTTGAACAACTGCCTTGCACTGCTGGCTTACAACTCCAGAGGCCCCAATTGCATGATTAATCATAGTAATAACAGTCTACAAGAGAAGCACCACATATTTAATCATAGAACAAGCCAGTCACAAGCATTTGTAACAAACCAGATCCTTTGGTTATTAGTATATTAAGCAACGTACACCCACAGAATCAATTTCAAAAAGTCCAAAAAACGATCATGGAAATCTTAGCTACCATTGCCAACCAAGAGGCAGAACTTCAGGATAACTATTGCATGCCAAGTAAAACATCATCAAAAACTTTCAATAAGGAGAAACGGGAGGAGATGTAATGATGACAAAGACAAAGCAGCAATGGATTACACAGTCCGTTTCAGATCACCCATAAGCGATTAGATATTTTAACATTTTTTTCTCTTGATAGAATAGGTGTTTAACAATATTATTTACACATCATTTGCCATAATCCTTATACTCCTTCCCATATGACTCGGGGGGAGGAGGGGTACTTCCCACACGTTCCAAGTCTACAGGTCCATTAAGTTATACACTCAGTGGTAAAAAGAAAAATGCTAGGATGTAAAGGCTTGTATTCATACCGTTGGACCAGCCAACAAAGAAGTCCCTGAATCCGCAATTGCTGAACAGCCACCCGCACAATATCCTGAATGACAATATGCTCAAATCAACATACCATAAAACATAAAGCCACAAACCATATTGATACTGTCACCCTGTTATAAAATAAAAAAATAGGTACTTGTACCCATGTTCAGCACATACCAGTAGGTTCACCACCAATAAGTACATCACCCATGTCAAACTGCCAGCATAAATGAAATGCAGTCATCACAGAATACAAGCAAAAAAATGATAAATAGATTATCCGTATAACAATAAGCACATCCTTTCAATAACTAACCTGCCAGTATCCCTTCTGTGTCACAGGAACATACGTGTGCTTGCCCTTGTAGTGAGCAGGATCAGCACCACCAAAAACAATTTCACCACCTTCCTCTTCCTCCGGGTTACGATTGAGCCAAAAAGAAAAAACGGGATCCTCAATAAGTCCTTGCTTAACCATATTGTACCTGAGAGAAGCCACTCCCATGTAAGGAGATTAAGATTTAATGAACAATTCAGGAAAAGGATGAAACAAAATTTTGTGAGCACATACCACACTGGAACAGCACCTCCAACTGATATCTCTTGAAATCCAAGTCCTAGAATACCATCAAATTTGGCCACCAAGAATGTAACACCAGGCTCTCTAGTAGCTTCAATAAACTCCTGGTGTTGATTAAAGATTCAAAAGTGTACATTTGTTAATATATAACAAGAGACACCCAATTCACCATCTTTCCCCCAAATACAAAAGAAGAACAATAGACAAATACAGGCAGGAGAGACAATCAGTAGTACCTGTTTCTTCACAACTAAGTCACCAACTTTGACATTGTCATAGCTAAAGAAACCAGCAATTGCACCAGTGCCATATTGAATTGCTGCAGCAGTTCCTGCATACCAGCAACAGCAACAGCAAAATCTCATTAGAAACAGGTGGGTGGGTGTGGGTGTAGGGGTGTGGGTGTGTATGTCTCTATCTAAAAAAGAAAAATCAAATGTCAGAAAATACAATCTCTTACGTAACTAGTATAAAAAAAGTCTGAAATTTATTCATGTTATGTACACCAATAGCCATAGAGTTGCCCATGTTGGATTATAATAGCAAAATAATTTCTATATGCCTACTATGGATCTGCAACCCTAGGGATCCATAAACTTCTCGGATATTATTAACTAAAGAAATATGACTTTAATTAGATCAGCACCAATCAAGAATCTCCATGGAATGCCAAAAATTCTTGTTACATGATCGTTTCAACCCTCAACTTGCTTTTCTAGGTTCATCGACATTGGATCAATCAAACACACCCATTTATAGATACTAGAACTCTTAACTCCTCATTTTCATAGGTGATCTAAAGTGCGACATCTGCCTAGTCCTATCCACTGTCACTCACTGGGGGAAGAATTCAAGGTTCAAGCAAGTTCTACCAATGCATTACACATGAAGTCAGACATGTAAGTATTTCCACGATGGATTACATTCCAGAGTAATTGCAGAATTTTCAACAATTTACCCTCAAGAGACTTCAGATTTCTTAAGGATTTAAGTTATGAACTCATGATAAAGGGGTAAAATAACCATGTGAAGGCATCATTATCCCATTAACATACTATAAAATCTTAGATTATTGCAGACTACCAACATATGACGAAAATTCACTTTCTTTTTTGGAAGAGGAAAACAAACCATTCTTCTTGTAGGAACTTGACTGGGTTGACTTGTACTTGGAATGGAAGTAGCATGAAACCTGCACCATATTTGCAAAATTCCACAAATGAACCTCATGCAAAGTGATTATGTTAATCTGATACCTGTCTATGTATAATGGAAATGCGTATAAAATCTCACCGAGAAATAACACTTGGCGGAAGGCACCCACAAGTTAGAGCTCCCTGTGTCAAAAATTACAGTGAACTTCTGAGGAGGAGTACCAATGGCTATTTCACCAAAGTACTGAGCATCCAAGTAATTCTTTAAAGCAACAACATCAGTATCTTCAGCATCTCCAAGAATATTCTGGGGATAATGCTTCCTAATGGCAGATCGAAAAGACTCTCCATCCTTGGACCCGAGCCTTGCAGCAAGGCGATTGTTAGGGTCCAGTTTGACCTTCTTCAGTCCAATCCTACGCAGTCCATCACTGGGTGCAGAGAAGACTAGAGAAAGCAACAGCGTTGACAGAAAGAAACACAATACAGTCTTATTTCCCATGTTGACCTGTCAGTACAATTTGAATAATTAAACTGCAGGAAAACCATAAACCTCAGGCAAATAAAAAGGAACCAACTTCAATGGAGCTCAGTGAAAATCCGCTCCAATTTTCCTACGAGATTGAACAGTATGGGGGAAAAAAAGGGTAAAAGCTATAAGTTGATTCAAAAATTGCTTGAAACAAAATAAAAACCTCTATAATTCCTGCGAGCAAACGCATAAAAACAAAAAGGATTAAACTACTCATCTACACAGTCAATCTGAAGAAGAAAACAAGACAAAGAACAATAAAGTTCCAACAAAAGGGGAAACGCGATCAATTAGATGATAAATTAGAATCATCGCAAAACCCCAGAAAAAAGGTATACCTCTAATCGGAAACAATAAAAGTAGATGAATCGAAGTTATACAGATGATCAATCCCGAAAAAAGAAACATATCAAACAGATTATATTAAAAAACATCTGGAAGAGGATAGGGTTACCGAAACGCAGAGGAGACCTTGCGAAGTAAGCAGTGGAAAAGAAAGTGGATGGAAAATGGGCAGAGGCGAGAGAATTTAAGAAAGGCCAGTGAGGGGGACAACTACCTGTCAATGTTTCACGTTTAGTGGGCCCAGCTCACATAAGCATTTTATACCTGGGCCGTTTCAACTTTGTATCTTTACCGTCCGTTTGTTGGAAACGCAACTGAGTCTGTCTTAGAAATATCTATCGAGAATCACAACCGTAAATCATGATGGCGGTGATTGACAGACAGCAAACAATATGATATTGATGGTCAAAATTACTCCGGCAAGCCAGCAACCAACTCTCTGTTTGATTGATCGGGAAAAGACGGAGAGAAAATTATTGTTGGGAGGGTTTTACTCTCCAATTAGATTTTGACTCAAATTCAGATTAATTGGTGGTCTAATATGATTTATTGGATATCGGATGATTTATATCAAAAAAGAAAGATAGGCAGAAAAGATAATGACATGTTTATTTTTAATTTTTAAAAATAATTTTTTATTTTTTTATTTTTAAAAATAAAAAAATTATTTAAATATTTTCTTTTAAAAATTATTTTTAAATGTATAATTTAAAAGTAAAAAATAAAAATAACTTTTAGCTAATTTTTAAAATTATTTTTTATTCTTAATATCAATTTAATAATTATATAATATTTTCTTATTTGCAATATTGGATACTCTTTAATATTTTTGTAATATGAAAATAATGTTTAAAAATACAAAAATAAAAATATAATTAAATACATTTTAAATTTAAAAAATTTGAATAAGAAAGAAAATGGAGAAGGAAAAAAATGAATAAATTACTCTTACTTTTTTAAAATTAAGATTAATTATATTTTAACCTTTTCAATTTTGAAAACTACTACCAACCTTCTTTGAATAAGGAAAGATAATGACATTTGAGGTTAGAAAGATTATTTCCAAAATACTTATAGGTTTCACAAAAGGTGCCATTACAAAATCCCTATTATCTAACCTTTTCTTATTTTTTTACAACATAACCTAAGTGTACTTGTTAATAGTTGCCTAATACTTTTTAATCAATAATTTAGTAGGATGACATTAATAAAACACAAATAGTTATTTTTAATACTTTTATCAATCTCATTTGTTATTTATATAATGTGTATAGATAATAAAAAAATAGTTTATTATTTTTTCTTAATTTCATCACACTCTTTTACTATTTTTCTAAATTATGGTTTTTATGTAAAACATGTTATGTCATAACAATTTTGTTTCAAGTATTTAAACTAATAGATTATTTATAATTTTTATTATATTAAATATTTTATTTGATTTTTAAAATTTCTAACAACAAAAAGTAAACGCATAATGTGACTTGCTTCATTTTTAAAAGGAAAAAAGTCAAGCCGATACTATTTTTTATAATTTATTGCAATAAGATATCACATACCCACTTTTTTTATTTAAATTCATCAACAAATAGTAATTTCCTACAAAGTTTAGAAAACAAAATGACACACTTATAATATATCTCAAGAAGAACAAAAGTATTAAAATAGAAATATCTATTGTTGTATATTAAAATTGAAAAATTTTTAATTTTATAAAAATAAAAATAAAAGACTAAAAACTTATAAAAATTAAAATTAAAAAAATTTTAATTTATAAAAATTAAATTAATAAAAAATTAATTTTTTAAAGATTAAAATAAATTTTTAGTTAAGATAAAAATAAAAATAAATAAGAATTTAGAGGTATAAAACCTTACATAAAATTGTAGAATAGTCTCCTTTTTACCTTTTTACCTTTTTTTAAAAAGATATCCTAGATGAATTATTATTTGAAGACAAACAATAACATACTATTCTTTAATAATTTAATTATTAATGAAATTTAATTTATCCATTTATTTTTTATTTTTAGTCGATATTACTATTTAAAGATAAAATAGTAATATATTATTGTATGAAAACTAAATAGTAATAAACTAAATAATAATATGTTGTTATTTGATAATTTAACTATTAATTAGACTTAATTTACTTATTTATTTTAAGTTTTTAGTTGATGTTACTATTCGAAGATAAAATAATAACATCATCTTCTTTAATAATTTAGTTATTAATGATATTTAATTTATCTATTTATTTTATATTTTTAATTGATGTTATTATTTGAAAATGAAACAGTAACATATTATTGTCTGTAACATTTTCTTTTTTAACAGTTTAGTTATTTCTGAAACTTAATTTATTCATTTATTTTATATTTTTTGTCAATGTTACTATTTGAAAATAAAATAGTAACATATTACTATTTGAAAACTAAATAGTAACATCTGTTATTTGGCATTTTTATTATTAATAAAACTTGATTTATCAATTTATTTTAATTTTTTTATCGATGTTATTATTTAGAAATGAAACGGTAATATCCTTTTCTTTGACAGTTTAATTGTTAATGAAATTTAATTTATTCATTTATTTTACACTTTTAGTCGATGTTAATATTTTAAAATTAAATAGTAATATGCTTTTTTGTATAGCAGTTTGGTTATTAATTAGACTTAATTTATTTATTTATTTTAGATTTTTAGTCGATGTTACTATTTGGATAATAACATGTTATCATTTGGAAATCAAATAATAATATACTGTTATTTGATAATTTAGTTGTTAATGAGATTTAACTTATCCATTTATTTTAAGTTTTGATCGATAACAGTAACATATTATTATTTAATAATTTAATTATTAATAAAACTTAATTTATTCATTTATTTAAAATTTTTATCAATGTTACTATCTAAAAATTAAACATTAACATCCTCCTTTTTAGTTATTTGATTATTAATGAAACTTGATTTATTCATTTATTTAAGTTTTTAATCGATGTTACTATTTGAAGACTAAACAATAACATGTTATTAATTAACAATTTAGTTATTAATGAGACTTGATTTTGTTGGTGTGTGTCTTAGGAGCCAATCATAGAAATGATTATAATAAATGTACAATGTATTATATTTTATTTTAGACAATTCAAATTATTATATTTTTGTTTCATAATTTTATTACTATGCACAATTATAACTTAAATATAATAATTATCCTTAGAATAACTTTGCTATTTCTAAAATGTCCCTAGTCAAGTATTGTTATAAAAAAGGATAGTAATAATACATCGAGACTAGCATGTAAAGTGATTGATGATTATGAATCATGGATATATGATATCAAGTCAATACATGAGTACATTATTAGTGAACAATGTACTAGACTAACTCATTATGAGAATATTACATGAATATATGTTTTATTAGTTATTCTCATATGACCACAAATACTCATAATTTTTTAACCTGAAGTCACTACGGTTCCCTATAAGAGGAGTTACTCGGTTTAATATTATCCTATATGACCTTTTAATCAGAATGACGAGTAGAGCATTGATTGGGTGTATCACGAATCATGCAAAAGGAAGTGAATGATGTAGATGAAATTTTATTATTCTTGTATAAAAGAGAGATATCATTGGACCCCTTGATTGAGTGAAACTTAAACATACATGGTCATGCTTAATTGGATCAATATATTATATTAATCATTTATTTTAAGTTTACTTAATATCAAGAAATATAAATTAAACATTGACGAGGATGACATACTTCATGCCTCTAGTTCGATTTAGATATTGTTACAAAAGGGATTATGATGCAAAGCGTTGATCACATATTAGGTGGATGTCGAATCACAAATATTTTTATTACTTGAGTGGTAGTAATATATTGCTAGATATTGCTTATTATCTATGGCCAAATAATGAGTCATTGTCAATGTAGTAAGAGCCTACAGAGTCACACAAAAGGAGTTGGAATGAAAAAATAATTAATTAGACTTTAATTGGATTAAAATCTAATTAATTGGACTTATTTTCATGCGTATATATTATTATTAAGATAATAATATATTTTTCACGTAGCATATATATATATGTGTATATATATATATATATATATATATATATATATGTGTGTATATATATATATATATATATATATATATATATATATATATATATACATACATACATACATAATATTATTTGATATTAAAGTAATTTCAGATAATTACATTATTAGATATTAGATAATTAATAATTTAATAAATAAGTCATATCTCTCCTCACTCTCTCTATGATAAGGATAACGTGATAGTTGTTAAGTGTGATTAGGATTCTTTTGAAATATTATCCTAATAGGACTAGAATTGTGATATGCCTTAATTCTATAAAAAGGACTTGAAGGCAGCATTTTCAAAAAATGCACATTAGTTTCAATAAAATCCTAAATCACTCAAAAATACTCAATCCTAATCCTAGTGAGAAAGACGAATCCTAACAGTTTCGTAGAGGGGAGAAGTCGTTGTTCACTCTATGTAAATACTGTAGAGACGCTATACTTACTGGCTGGCATTTGATTCATCCGCTCTCTCAAGTTTTTGTTCAGAAAAGAACACAAGTACATAAAAAGGTAAAATCCTAACCATCGATTTATGCCCTTTTGTATGGATTTTAGGTAGAATTCGGATAAAAAATTTTAAAATTTCGCTATGTATATTGATCCGAAACCTAACAAATTTATCTATTTATTTTAAATTTTTTATCGATATTATTGTTTACATTACTAAACATCAACATGTTATTGTTTGAACTCTAAACAATAATATGTTATTCTTTAATAATTTTATTGTTAAGAAAGTTGTTATGACACTAAGAGAATTAAAGAACAAAAGTTCAATATAGGATCTGAATTAATTTAAATTGAGAAAAATGAGGTTAAGATTGGCATAACAATAAGAAAATAAAAAAAATTTAAAAAATTATTGAAAAATACCTTTTTTTCATTAGCTAAAGTGGGCAAAATGCCTTTAGGCTTTTGCAAGCATATGGATCTTCAAAAGTTACATGGAATCCATATATAATTTGCCTCAATTAGCCAATCGAGTGCAAATTTATGGTTATTTGAAGTTTCAATCTCAATTTGCACATTTATAGTTAGGTGGACCCTATTGAAATTAAATTTTCTTATTTTCTATCAAAAGATCATAAGAAGACAAATGAAAATAAGTAATCATATGTAAAAATTAGTTAACTAACTATCGAGTTATGTCTTTTCAAAATTCCTAATTAACAATCATATTCTCATGATTAAAAAAAGGTATTTTGAGAATATAATAGTAATAATTCATAAAAATAGTACCTATTTAAAATAAAAATTAACACTGATACCTCTTTGAAAGGAAATCCAATAAGTGATACCTTAATGCAATTTATCATTTTTAAAATAAGTAAAAATAAGTAGTACTCATTTATATTACCATTAAGTTTAATCAAATTACAAAAACTACAAGTATCATATCTAATGTTATTTCATTAGCAAAGAAATAAAAACCCATAATAGAGTCAAAACATAGAAGCAAACTACTACACAAATGAACTTCTTTAATATTGCAATTGTGCATTTTAATTCTAATGTCTCCTAAATAATCTTTGGCAATGAATAACTTTTGCAATTTCTTTCTTTTTATCTTCCCTTCCAATAGTTTTTTCCTTTTCCTTTGACGCATATGCATTTTCCAACTTCCATTTGAGTTTTCATTATAGTTTTAGATAATACTTTGTCACCTTTAACAAGCTCACATTATTAAAAAAATGCACACAATTTTTGCCAAGAGATAAAAGCATTCAACAAAATTGATGGATTACACTTGTTTCTAGATAGATATGTAGGATAAAGGGCTCATCGTGTCAGCCGCCAGCTAATCAAGTTAATGCTAGGATCGATCTTTTCCTTGAATATACCAGTAACCTTATTTGCTTATAAGTTATAGGATCTTCACGGTTGATTCATCAATATGCCATATACTACATTCCATCACTATAACTGTAAATAATCTATTTAAAATTTTTAGGGCTTATGAGATTTTAATAGTAATTTTTTTCTTCACATTTCCATCTCCTATTTATAAACCTTAGAAAGATCCACTTTTTATCCACACTTGAAGATGTCATCTCTAGCAAAAATTTAACCAAAAAAAAATATGCTTCCACCTAATCCAACTGACAAGATGAAAAATCGACAAAAATGAAAGATTCAAATAAAAGGGAGTAGACCTCACATTTTCATTGATTTTCTCTTTAGATGCCCATCGATACACAACTATTACCGTTTTTGTTGCTTCCTTCTCACAGTAGCTACTTCCTTTCTTTATTGATGAAAACCTAAGCCTTTATTTAAGGCTTGCAACAAAGGCTTTTCTATTTATAAGCAACTGTAATGTAATGAAGCGAAAAAATAAAATAAAATATAATATACCAAAGTAAAACTTTAAAGGGCAAAACAGTCTTACAAATTTGGTGAAAAATAATAAATCAATACTTAACTCACATTTTTATTTACCTCATTACTGGATTGTTAGGTCTAGAGGTGCAAAGTGTAAAAATTTTAATTCTTTAAAGGGATGAATATAGTATTTTCTAAAATTAAAGGGGTTGGAGTGTAAAATTTTAAATTTGCAATGATTAAAAAATTGAAATAATATATTTTATCTTTAAAATTTCTTATTTCCTCTTTTCTTTTCATTTAAATGAAAGACGAAATCAACTTTTTAAAAATTTCTTTTTTCATTATTTTCTTTATCTGCGCTTAAATAAGTTCGAATTCCATCTCTTTTTAAATGCTGTAAATTGCATTCATTTTTTATAATAGTTATTTTTTAAATAATTAAAAAAATAAGAATAAGAAGTTAAGATTCATATATAAATAGATGTTGGAATCTGGAGCATAACTTTTATTACAAATGGAACTTTTATTAGAATAGAAGAAACTCATTAATTTTATTCATTAAATTTTTTAATTATTGTAATGGTTTTCCGCAAATGTGTCGACAAAACGCAACTCTATTAATAAACGTAATCGTAATAAGATAAGATATTGTTGATTGGAAATACTTTTCGCATTTTTTAAGGGGATTAATCATTTGCTTTTAGGTCTATAAAACAAATTGCAGTCCTTTAATCGGTTTAATCTGGTCCACAGTTTACAGATATGAATAGATAAAATTATTTAAAATTTAATTCATTTTCTTTCACATGTTTATAGGAATCAATTTGGACAAGAGAGATTCACGAATTTGCAATAAAATTTGTGGATTTATGGATAAAATTAAATTATCTAAAATTTAATTTTTTTCACAAATTTATATATACAAATTCATTTTACAGGCCTGTTTACTCTTTTCATCTAAATGGTAAAATTCACAAAATTATAAATTATACAAGATATGAAGAGAAAGAATGAATAAAATATAAATACAAATGAATGCATGTGACATTACCTAATTGGTAATGAAATAAATCAAAAAAATTGTTAGGTAATTTAAATTAAGGAGAAATTTTAGTATATCAATAATATAATAAGATTGTACATTAAATTTATTTTTTTAAATTAAATTTTCTATGTCACATAAAGAGATATTAATAATTAAATTTAATAATATATTAATATATCACTATATTAATAATATAATACAGAAAATTTCTTTTAATCCATGATTTTGGCGTTGAAACAGAATGAATGCTTTGAGAAGGATGCGTGGTTGGCTCCCCCCGAACGGGACCCCGATTTCCTTGCCATTCCTTACTCCCCATTTGTTACAATAAAAACAAAAATCTACTTTTCTTGGGATCTTATCCTTCTAGCCTGTGTTTAGACTGGATAATTGAAATTTTCAACAGATTTAAAATATCTAAATTTTAATTAATTTCATTTCAATTCCTGCCGTTTGAAAAATCACTTGCTTGGATAATTATTGTGTTGAGGATATTTTTATATTTTTCACTTAACACTTTAAAATAAAAAAAATAACAAATTTCATAATTTTATTTTCACATGATAAATTATTGATAGGATATTATTATATTATGTAAATTTCTTATTATATATTAGAGATATTTTTATTAATTTTTTCAATGATGTAATGTTATTTTACATTATTACATTTTTATAATAAATGCTAAAAAATAGACCGGATGGGTTTCCTTTGCAAATTTTGATAAAATTTAATCCATTTTTTCATGAGTTTACACATATTGAAGTTTGTACGGATAAGACAAATATGAATTGATTTATAATTTACAGTTAAAATCCATAAATTCATAAACTGAATTATGAATATGGGCTAAAATTTTCATTTATTTTGGTGGAATTGTAAATTCTTCATATTCTATTATTAATATATAATATATGATTACAATTTCTAGTATTTTTCAAAAAATTTAATTTTTTAGAGACACCAAGTAAAAAATTTATTCCAAAATCAAAGTATTAATATTTTTTTTAATAAAGTTTATTTTAAATATTTAAAACTTTACCCATTGAAAGGTAAAATTTAAGCAGAATTAATATAAATCCTAAATATTAAACCCTAATATACTTCCCACTTACACATCAATTTATTGGCTCGAAATTTCTATTTGAATTATCTAAACAAGATATTGGGTTATATGTAAATTTAAATATCCTATAAAAAAAGTTCCCTCACTTTAAATACCTTACCCAAAGACAGTCAACAAAATTTGAATTAGGAATCTTTTAGATAGAATCTCCGATATTCAAAAACAGAAGGAAAAAGAAAGTATATGTAATAATTTAATTCTGTACCTCTTTTAATGGAATACGAAAGTAATAGAAAGGATTGAAGAAAGCATAAAGAATAAAGAAACAAAAAAATGGAATATGAAAGAATGAGAGAAGTTGTTGCCAACAAGCAAAGGGAATGTACCCAATTATGGCAACTTAAGGTTTTGGATACCTTGTTTATTCCTACTACGCTCTACACCACTTAAACATTGCAAAACGTATACACATCAGCCACAATAAGCCCATTCTTCTTCAATTTGTGTTAATGGTAGGTTTGAATAAAATGTTATCTATCAGTATTGGGGAAGTCCCGTATAATTCATGAATATATATCACTCTCAATGTATTTATTGATAAAAAAAAATGAGAATATATTTAGCATAAATGGAAGTTATGATCCGATCGTGATTCGTTTTCACTCAACTGCCTATTAATTTCTACTTGGACTCTATTTGCTGCTTTTTTTTTTTTTTTTGCTCGTACAATTAGGTAGCTGAAATTTCGAAGAAGTTTTTATGCATATGAAATCTATTGAAATTAGATATTTTAAGTAATATTTTAAATATTAAATTATTTAGCTGCAATTGCAGTTGAGACATGGTTGGAATATATAAACTTTGTATTTTTTATGAAGTTTATATTGATTAAAGATCAAGATGCAACAATTCAATATAAAACATTAAAACATATGAAAATGCAAGTGATTCAGGCAACTAGATAATTAGATGCTACAACCGCAATTAAAAATTATTTTAAATAATTTTACTTGTTTTTATAAAAATATATTTTATAACAATATAACTATAAATTATTTAAATGATAAAAAATATTTTATATATTTCATGATAAATATAAAAAACTTAATAAAATATTCTAAATAAATAAATAAAATATATATTTTAAAAAATAAATGCTTCCTTCCCATAATATTTGAGAATTTCTTCGTTGATTGTTTGCATCTGCGGAAGTGGGCAAACTTCAATTCAACGTTATCGATCAGTCGAGTGCCTTGAAAATGAAGCTGGGCCTCTCTTCGCGGTCATATACCCAGCCTACAAATCCAAGCCTTAAAGCCTTCATCATTGTAAGTTACCTTTTTCTCCAAGAAAGTAATCCGCTATTGCTGAGGCCCAAGGCCTACTACAGAGAAGAGGCAAATTACCTTTTTGCAAATGTGAGGATTACATCTTTATTTTTTTTTTTGAAAAAACTATAAATTACCTTTTAAACATGGACAATAAAGTGAAAATATTAACCATTCCATCCGTTCTTTATTATTTATCAAATTTTCAAGAATTTTTTTATTTTTTTATTTATTATTTTAAAGTTCCAAAAAAATATTAAATATATTTTTTTTTACTTTTATTCTTGCTTTTCATTAATAAATTCTTTATTATCCTTTTTAAAATACCTCAACATATTTATTCCATCATAATTTTCTTTCTCTATTTTTAATTGTGTTAGATTTTATCCATAATAAGAATTAAAGGGTAATTATGAAAAGTCCACTAAGAATAAACAAACTAAATTATTTTTTTAATATTTGTAAAATTAATTAACTATAATATATAATGAGAAATAAATAAATTTATTATTAATTTTAACCCATTACAGCAAATTAACACTTGTGCTATGAATTATGCCATGAAAATTAAAAAATTATGACAAATTTATCTCTTGCCATGGGAACAAAAAAAATTAAAATACTAAAAAACTTAAAAATTTATGCTATGAAGAAATTTTATCTATAGTAAAATATCACTTGTATAACAAAAAAACTTTATCTCTATAATAAAGTATCACTTGTACTACGAAAAAACTTTATCCATAATAAAATATCACTTATGTCACAAAACTAAACTATAGGGATACATTCTTCGTAACAAAGTATCATTTATATTATAGAAAAATTTTACTTATGACAAAATATTACTTATGCCACAAGCTAAATTATGAGAACACATTCTCTAAGATAAAGTATCACTTGTGCCATAAATTAAGTTACAAGTACATATTTCTTGTGATAAACTATCACTTATTCTATCATATAAGTCAAAAAAATTTATTTGTAATAAAGTAATACTTAAGTTGTGAATTAATTCTATGAATAAAATCATAATCAAATATATCATTTTTTGTAACTATACATATAAAAATAATTATTTATAATAAGTATAACATGCTATAATATGGTAGATAATAAAAAAATATAATTATTTATATATTATAAGTATTTAGTAAATAGCTAATTTATCAATTGATTAATTAATTAGCCTTAATTAATCAAAATAAAAAGTTATAAAATATAACATTTTGAATTAATTGATTCATAAAATATATATAAAAGGATAGAACTATTCATAAATTGTATAGTTATATATTTTTATTATTTTTCTTAAAATAATTGAAATAAGAGTTGAATCCCAAACCTTAAGATTTATAAAAAAGAGTTTAATTATTAAGTTCCTAAGCATTTTTATTTACATATGTACCAAATTTAATATTTATTAAAATGTAACTATTTTTCATAAATAATAAATAATTATTTAAATTTTTATCAATTAAATTTATATAATAAAATTAATATACATTAATAAAATAAATATTATAATATATTAAAGATTGTATTATATAATTATTCGATGAATTTAAATTTCATACATACTAAAATTAAAAATTAATAGGATTTACATATACATATATATAATCCATACATATATAATAATTTTTTTAATTCATTATTCAATCTAATTTTTAAAATATTGATTAAAAGATATTCAAGATATAAAATAATTAGTATAATTTGCAAGATAAATTATAGCAAGTTTTATTATAGAAGTATGTAATAATAAGTTTTACATTTATCACTATAATATTAATAAAACTTTCATTAAAAAATTAAAAATAATAATTATGTATAATTTAATAATAATTAAATTATTATATTAAAAAATTTTAAGCAAATTATATCTAGGCGAGTGACATATATAAAATAGTCTAAATTTTTATTTTCATTCCTTACTAATTTCAATTATATTGATTTCATTTTTCACAGACATTTTGTATTAATTTTTTTCTTTCTAAATATTAATTTAATTAATTTGCTCTACTCATTTATAATTTTATTCGTAGGTTAATAACTTGATAAATGAAAATATAAAAATTAAATATAAATAACATATAACAGATGAAATTAATATAAAAAATTTATGAAGGTTTAAATAATTTAACTTATATTTATGAATGATAAAAATATGCATTATAAATAAAAAATTAAAAGTAAATAATTTATAATAATTTTAATTTTAATTTATAATAAAAATTTAAATATACATAATAATTCAAAGTTATGATTTGTATGGGTATTTATTTATTATAATTTAACCTTAATTGAAATTTTTTTTGAAAATAACAAAAAATTATTTGAAAATTTTAAAAATTTTACGTTTATTTTGTAATAACTTAATTAATAATAATTAATAAAAAATATTAATAAAAGGATAAAATTAACTAATTAATTATTTATAAGAGATAAAATTGATATAAGATATTTGTAAAGGATAAATTTGATCAAAGTAAAATTAGTAATGAAACAAATGAAAATTTAATTTATAAAAAATAACTTTTAAAATAACGTCATAAAATATTTTAGTATTAATATATTTTTATTATATGTATTTATGTAATATTTTATTATATAATTAGAGTTACATGAGTGTAATTTTATTTTTTGAAGTTTATCGATTAATTAAAATTTTATATAAAATATTTGTATTACAATACTAAAGAAGTAAATTAATGCAATGGTAAGGAATGACATTCCTCATCTTGAAGATTTAAGTTTGATTCTCCATTAATGCAATTTGCAATTTCTAGATCGATAAAGTTTCAATAATTTATCCTAATTTGATATGGGTTAAAAGCATTAACAAATTTTAGCAGATGTGCAAATAAAATGATAAGATAACACCTAATTAAATTAACTAGATAATCGATTTAACTTAGATATATAAAAATTATTTTAGCTAATTATATTAGTTTTAACCCTAATTTTATTTTATATTTTGCCATAATTTTATTCATGACAATATGAATTACTAGCCACGGATATATCTTTCTTATCACATTTATACTCATAGTTAGAAGAATCTATTAGTCATAAGTGAACTTGTGGTAAAAAAAATTATTTATGCCATAAGAAATTTTTTCCTATGATAATTTTCTTGCTACACTTATTTGTGCCACAAGACCATTCAGTCGATATTTTTGTGGTTAAATAGTATAGTCACGAAAATTTTAATCTTGTGTCACAATTTTGACTGTGGCACAAGTATTAATTTGTTATAGTGACCCTATATAAATATAAATGTTACATATGCTTTCAAAGTCTCTAACAAGGTAAGTATTAGTTAGGAAGCTTGAAGAATAAAGCTCTTTATAAGTACTGATGTAAATGTTCATTAACTTCATGAAGAAAAATCCTTTATATAGATTAAGGTCATATGCATAAAATTGTGAAATGTGGGACACATTCATAAGATCTAAGATAAGCTTAATTCTAGTGTGATCCTTAGCCAATAAGAGTGAGTCACATGATTTAGTAGTTATGCTACTAAAGGTAACACCTTTTATCTATATAAATATGATTAATAGTCTGCATGGACAAGATAGTGTGATCTATGCAACAAAAGTCTTCCATAATGCAAGCTTTTAGGGTCTTGTAGGCTGTATAATAAAGGTTTTTTGTGAGTAAAACCTTTTAATGCCAAATTCATCTAATCTATGCAATCACTATAATTGGCCAATGAGATTTAGTTAGGGGTACTTAAGGGGTCCAAAGTTAATAGGGTTGGTAAATTAATCTATAAGCTTTTTAGGGGTCGAGTTTACTAAAAATAGGCTCGTAAAAAAAAAGCCTAAACTAACTAAGTTTACATAAACTACTAGTTAGCTTGCAAGTCAACTAATCTTTTAAGGCAAAATAGGCTAGTCCGTAGGCTTGCAACACAGATCAAATCAGCCAAAAGATGCTAATTTAAAATATGAGTCTTAGTAGGTCAGGTTTGCATAAACTATAACTTGATCCTATCTATAAAGCTCATTTAGCACCCCAAGATTTAATTCATTTACAATATTATTGTCACTTACCCCCTTTTCACCTTTTATCCTATCATTTTGTGAATCAAGATAATTATTACCTTTGATAGTTATAAATCCTTTTTTTCAAGTGGATTAGGGTCATCCATTTCACTTGTTGTAGTATATTATTTTGGATTATACTTTTTTGCTCTTAAAAGCCTTATAAACACTTTGGAATTCTCATTTTCTCAATCTCTCAATTCTAGATATCTTTTTTTTTTACTTTATCGATTCCTTTACTACATTTTCAGCCTTCATCTTTGATGTTCTTGCTCATTGTCACATCTTACTCCATCATTCATGGTTTATTGATTTCTGGCATTTACTTTTTCTCTTTCTTCCAAGTAAAACTCTTTTTCATAATTTTTATTTTACACCTCGCTTGCTTATTTTACTTTTTGCAATTTCTATACATTGCTTCTTGTGTTATGTCTTTTTCTTCCATTTTTTGGAGATTCTTCTTAAGGTTATAATTTTTATTTAAAATTTTGAAGGATTTCTATTTTGCCATCATCATTTATAGTTATTGATTATCTATATCTATTGAAATTTCTAGGCTTTTCATAATTTTACCTATATTCCACATTTACCCCCTTTCTACTCTACTTATGTCAGTTGTTGCCCTTTTCTTATCTGTTCTAATAATCTTGTTGTCTTTTAAAGATGTTGGTTTCCTTTTTCATGTTTGGCAACCATCCCAAAATCGTTGACCTATCTAATGACATTTTATTTTCCTTTGACTTCAATGAGTTCTATTCTTATTTCATTTAAACTTAAAATGTTTGCCAATAATAATGGTTGAACAATCTAATCTCAAAAGTTGAATGAATAGGACAATGCTAGATTAACTCATATTGACTAACCCAAGTTTAATTGGATAAACTTAGAAGTTCAACTTTGGTTAACTGTTGCATATTAGGATAATCAAAGAGTATGCAGCTATCATGCTTCTTCAATTTTCTTCAATTTATTTATATTAATTGTAGGTTTCAATAAAATGTAATATTTTAGAAATAATACCACCAGTATTTGAGAAAAGCCAAGTTTAATTCATGAAAATATAACAATTTCAATATATTTATTGATAAGAAAAATTAGAATACATTTAGCATAAATGAAAGTAATGATTTAATCATGGTATTATAAAGAATACGATAACATTATGAGAAACTTAATCCTTTAATAGGTTAAGTATTTTTGTCATAAAATTATATTTAATATATTAAAATTTATAATTTTAATTTATTTTAAAATTTTAATTTAAGAATAAAATACTCAACTTTATAAGAGGTTCAGCTCATATGGTATTTCCTTACAGAAAGGGCAATTCGCCAAAGCAATTTCATTTTCACTCAACTGCCTATTAATTTCCTCTGATTCTATTTCGTGATTTTTATGGTCGTTTGGACAATTAGGTAGCTAGTGTCAGGGAGGAAATTAATAGAAAAATAGGTAGTTGAAATTTCGAAGATATATTTACGTATACAGAATCTATTGCAGTTAGATATTTAAAACAATTTTCTAAATATAAAATTATTTATAAATTTGAATATAGTGCACTAACCATAATTACAATTGTCACATCTTATTTTTCAAATATATAAACTTTTTATAGTTTCATGTGTCTCATATTAATTAAAGATTGAGTATAGGGTCCATAAAAATATATGTGAGTCATGTATTTTAATGATCAGATGCTCCAGTTACACACAGGATCCAAATTTATAAATAATTTGATATTTTAAAATTTATTTTAAATATCGTAGCGTCGTATATTTAGGAATTTCTTCGTTGATTGTGATTGAGCTGGACATCATGTGTCTTGTTTCTGGTTACATGTGCGGAAGTGGGTGCACCTCAATTCCACGTTTTCAATCTGTCGTGGGCCTCGAAGATGAAACTGGGCCTCTCTTTACGGCCACATAGCCCGCCTACAAATCCAGCCTTAAAGCCTTCATCGCAAGTTACCTTTTTTCTCCACGTAAGCAAGCCATTATTTCTATGGCCCAAGGCCCACTATGAAGATCACCATTTTGTGTCGTCAGAAAACATCCCGGGAAAGACGAATTACTATTCTCAAATCCACGAATTACATCTTTAAATGTTTTAAAAAACTATTAACTACCTTTTAAACATGGACTACCAAGTGAAGATATTAATGAATTATTAATTTTAACTCTAAATAAGCATATATGTTACCTATGCTATATTAAAAAAATTAAAATTATCAAATTTATTCTTGAAATTATGTAACATTGCTAAAATGATTTATATATTATATTGAATAATTAATTCCATTTCTAAATAATAGTTTGTACTAATAATTTTATTCCTTTATAAAGATAATTTTATTTTTAAATATTTATATAGATAGATAAAATTATCTCTACAAACTATTATCTAAAAATAAAATTGGTCATTTAATATGAATTAAAAATTATTTTATTAGTATTGTATAATTTTAAGAGTAAAATCAATAATTTTATCTATCAAGAATCTTATTCAAGGTGCAAAATGCATGCTGAACTTCTTATTAATTGCAAATATTATCTCAACACATATCATAAACTCAAATTTTATTGGGAAACATAACATTCGATGTGCATTTTATATCTTCTAAGAGAAACAAGAATTTTAATAAAGTATGTTCAAAATATGTGTAAATTCAGTGTTAAAGTTATTAGACAATTAAAATCTTCACTTTCATATAAAATTTAAACTGTAATTTACAAAATTTCAAAGTTTAAATGATTAATTTCTCCCTGAATAAAATGTGAAAGTATAGAGTACGCTTTTTGCCAAAGAATTACAAAAATACATTCTTTAGTGAGAATGATTTCCAAATTTATTTCAAACCCAAAATTGGATGGACATCACTTGTTTGCATTGCATGCATGAAATAAAAAATAAAATATGTTTGCATATTATTGAAAAAAAAATCATTTTTTGTTAGAATTTTTCATAAAATGAGCTGCTATTAATTGATGATTTGTGATTTAATAAAAAATTAACTGATTAAAATTTAATCCAATTGTAAGACATGCATAAGATCCATTTAAAAATTGTGATATTAAAGATATGGGTTTAACACATCTACATAGTTTAGTATGGTTTGACGGTTGTGTAGGCCCAAAGACTTAGTAATCCTTTTATGAGGAGGATTGCTAGGATTATAAATAAGGATTAAGGTTAGGTCTCCTCTTTACTTCTCATACACACGGTTTCTACCCATTGAGAGCCGCCACCGAAGAGAAGAGCGAAGAGGAAGATCTAGTTGAGAAGAATTTATTAGCTTCCGCTGAATTCATTTCCGCTGAATTCGTTTATGGCTGCAAATCCATCAGGTAAGTAAATTCTAATTTCATATTTATGATGTTCTAATTATCATATATGAGATCCTAAAAAAATTTAAAATTCTTACATATGGTATCAGAGCCTTACATGTATGATATTATAACCTAAAATAATTAATTACATTTTATATTATTTTGATTGAAGATTTATGATGAAATTTTACATGTATGATTCCCAAAATAAAATCATACGATTAATTTATAATGTTTGTCTTATAATTCTTTAATGTATCATCATGAACTTTTCATTGAAAAAAATTTTAGATTAATATTCTACTTATATATATTAGGGTTGTTGAATTAAGAAATCCTAATTTATCAATTTTATATGAAATTATACAGAAAGTATAGGTCTTTCTATTTAGCATACTGTTCGAAATTTTGAATTACTTTTCTGTAGTGTTTGAATTCCTAAATCTCGTTCAACGTCCCATGTATGTGCATCTATGGATCCGTTGTTGAATTTCGTTTGGTGTCTTTTAGGAATTTCCATTAAGTTTTTTTTTAATCATTATTATTTGCGGCAAATCTGTGGGTTTCCGTTATATATATATAACATCGTTGATTAAAGGGCAACATCTTTGAAAGAGTTTCAAGAAACTGTCTAATCGGCACGGCACGCATATAGAAGGTAAACGTCCTGACATCACGCCTTGGTGGAATTGTTTTGTTGTACTGTTTCATTTATTTATTTTATTTTTATTTCGATTAATAAAGCTGATCCATCAGTTTTATTATAATTCATACAATAAAGGTGTAAAACACTTTAAATATATATATTTATTATAATTCTAATTTTAAATTAATTAAATAATATTTTTCTTAATTATAAAATCATGAAATCTTTTAGGAAAATAGAGTAATATGCTTATAATTCATTAATGATATTCACTCTTCCTAATTTTATTTATTTTTGGAGTGAATATAATTAGATATTATAATTATATTAATTTTAAATTTTGTTCAAGATTTTATTATGCAATAATATTTATAGGTTCATTGAGATACATTAAGTTTTTAGCATCTCATCAGAAGTGACTCATTGTATACATATGATTGAGTATACAGATTGAGATATTAGATAATTTACTTTTTCCAATTAAGAAAATTTTTCATTAGTAATTATAAATACTTGGCTGCCAAAGTGGCTCATTTATAGTGATTAGTGAAATGTTTTCTTATTAAGAAATTATGGGATAGTACTAGAATTATCTTATATAATCACCTGCTAAGGGGATTATTATGGAAGATAATTTTAGCATTACGACATAAGGCATCATGGATGGAAATATATCAATTTAGAAAGTTTATCTGCACAAAGGGGATGAATTTTTTAAATTGGATATTTTCATATTAGCCTTATGAGGAGAGTACTTACTAGCATGTTATATTCTCTACCCAAAAGGGAGAACATGATGATGCACCTAGACTCTCCAGTTATTGTAGCACATCAGGAATCGTTACTATTCTTTTTAAATTATCCATTTATTAATTGTTGCAATTTGTCTTGAACAGTGACTTTTATTGTAAATGGCAACTAAGCTACCATTAAGATCCTACATGGATCTAACTATAAGAGATTGAATGAAGACCTGAATTTTGCCTTAGTTATGAGCGATATAGATATAGCCTTACGAATTGATTCACTCGGTACCATCACTGCCCAAAGTACTGCTGAACAAAAGGAGTTGTTTGCAAAGTGGGATAGAGCAAATCGTATGCATCTACATGCTATTAAGAGATCTATCTCTGAACATCTTTTGAGTGGGTTGGATGAGATTGAGAATGCTAAAGAACTCCATGATGCTATTAGTCAAATGTATAAAAAATCTAGCAAGTCTGAGGCTGGGAATCTTATGAGTGAATTGACAAGTATGAGGTATGATTTTGTTGGAAATGTTAGAGACTTCATCATGAAAATGGTCCATATCAAAAATAAATTAGTTTCCCATGAAATCACTCTACCTGACAAATTTATTATTCACCATGCCATCAATTCATTTCCTCTTGAGTTCACCCAAATTAAAACTGTTTACAACACCATGAATGAAGTTTGGAGTATCAATGATATATGTGTTTCTGAAGAGGAAAAACTCAAAAGGGAGAAAAATGAGAGTGCCTTACTTACCATTAACTTCAAATCTATCTACCAGAAAAATTTCAACAAGCCTAGGAAGTTTAGGTCAAAAGCACCTAATAAGTCTCAGGACAAGAAAAGCCAAGGCAGTAATCAGATAAGAGGGGTAAGTGGTCCTAAAGCTGTCATTAAGAAAGAAAATAAATATTTTTTCTGTAAAAAGAAAGGTCATAATAAATTCGAGTGTCACAAATACAAATCTTGGTTAGAGAAAAAGGGTAAGCAAGAAGGTAAATCACTAGCTTTCGTTTGTTTTGAATCCTATTTTATTAGTACACCATTAAACTCATGGTGGCTTGATAGTGGTGCAACTGTTCACGCTGCTGTTACTTTGCAGGGGTTCAAAAGCAAATGGAAGCCAAGTGAGAAAGAGGCCAAGCTTAGAGTTGGAAATAATGCTGAAGTAGAAGTTTGTTTTATAGGAACAATAGGTTTAAATTTGAAGTTTGGTTTTGAACTTATTTTGAAAAATATTTTTTATGTGCCCTCCTTTAGGAGAAATTTAATTTCAGTTTCTGTTTTGGATAAACATGGTTATCATTTTATCATCAAGAATAGAAAAGTTAATTTATTTTTAAATTCTAAAATTATTAGTGAATTTAAGCTTGATGATAGTTTATATAGATTGTACTTAGCCTAAAACAATGAATACAATACTATGAATGTTGAAAATATAGTGTCTAAGAGAACTTTAGTTAGTGAAAAGTCTTTCTTATTATGGCATAAAAGATTAGGCTACATCTCAAATGAGAGAATTAATAGATTAATAAAAGATGGTTCTTTACCTTCTCTTAAATCTGAAAACTTAGACACATGTGTTGATTGTATAAGGGGTAAGTTAACTAAGACTAAAAACAAAGGTGCCACTTGAAGTTCTGACCTTTTAGAAATTGTGCATATGATATTAGTGAACCATTTACTCCTACTTTATGTGGTAATAAATATTTTGTTACCTTTATTGATGATTTTTCTCGTTATGGTTATCTTTACCTAATTAAGGAGAAGTCCTGTGCTTTTGAAAAATTTAAAATTTTTAAAATAGAGGTAGAGAAACAATTGGGAAAAGTCATCAAAATTGTTAGGTTTAATCGAGGTGGTGAATATTATGGTAGACATGGCACAACTGGACAGCATATGGGACCATTTGTCAAATACTTATAAGAGAATGAGATAATTACCCAATCTACTATGCCTGGTAGTCCTGAGCAAAATGATGTGGCCAAAAAATGAAATTGCACTTTTAAAGATATGATGAAGAGCATGATGAGTAGAACCAATCTTCTTGAATCTCTTTGGGGTGAAGCCATGAAATGTGCATTATATATATTGAATAGTGTCCAGCAAATCTGTAACAAAAATACCTTTTGAACTATGGGCCAAAAGGAAACCAAACTTGAATCACTTTTGAGTTTGGGGATGTCCTGCAGAAGTTAGAATTTATAATCCTTTTGAAAAGAAAACTGAACCTTGATCTACTCGTTGCTACTTCATAGGGTACCCAGATCATTCCAAAGGGTATAAATTCTATTGTCCTGAACGTGGAGCAAAAATTGTGGAGTCACAGGTGGCGAAATTCTTGGAATAGGATACTGCAGATAGAAGCATCATAGAAGTTATCAATGACGATGAACCTGTAAGATATGTCACTTTCCCTTTGCCAAACCCACAAAATCTTGCAGTACCAGTAGATATTGGAAGAGGAGAAAATGTGCAGCAGAATACAGATCCTCTCCCTCTTGCTTATCTTCCTAATCAAATTTCCGATCCTGTTGATGTAATTCAAGCTCAAGAGAATGAAGTTGAGGTGCCTTTGAAAAGATCTACTAGACAAAGAAGATCTGCAATCTCTAATGATTACTTAGTTTTCCTTGGAGAGAGTGACTATGATATTAGTCATGTTGTTGATCCTGTGACTTTTAAAGATGCAATAACTAGTGCACAATCTGATATGTGGGTGGATGCAATGAAAGATGAAATAAATTCTATGGCTCACAATGTTGTTTGGGAACTTATTGAGCTTCCAAATGGATGCAATCCTATTGGATGTAAATGGGTGTACAAAACCAAGAAAGACTCTAAAGGAAATGTTGAAAGGTTTAAAGCTAGATTGGTGGCAAAAGAATTCACTCAAAAAGAAGGAATGGACTATAATGAGACCTTTTCACCAGTCTCATCTAAAGATTCCTTTAGAATCATCATGGCCTTGGTAGCACGCTATGACTTAGAGCTTCATCAAATGGATGTGAAGACAGCCTTCTTAAATGAGGATTTGAGAGAAGAAGTTTATATGGTACAGCCAGAGGGTTTTCAAGAACCTGGAAAAGAACATTTAGTGTGTCGGCTTAAAAAGTCTATTTATGAACTTAAACAAACTTCAAGGCAATGGGATTTTAAATTTGATGAGGTGATCACTTCCATGGGTTTTGAGGAAAATAAAGCTGATCAGTGCATATACCTTAAGATCAGTGGGAGTAAGTACATTTTTCTTGTCCTCTATGTGGATGATATTCTATTAGCTAGTAATGATAATGGATTGTTGCATGAGACTAAACAATCATTGTCCAAGATTTTTAATATGAAAGATCTTGGAAATGCCTCATTTATTCTTGGGATAGAAATTCATAGAGATCGATCTAGAGGTTTGTTGGGACTTTCACAAAGGTTTTACATTGATCGTGTGCTCACTAAATTTAATATGCAGAATTGTAAGGGTGGGGATGCACCTGTTATAAAAGGTGATAAACTCAGCCTTAGTTAATGTCCCAAGAATGATTTAGAAAGAGAATCTATGAAGAATATACCTTATTCTAATGCAGTGGGGAGTCTTATGTATGCACAAGTCTGCACTAGGCCTGACATTGCATTTGCAGTGAGAGTTCTTGCTAGGTATCTTTCTAACCTTGGTATGGATCATTGGGTTGCTGTTAAGAAAGTATTAAGGTACTTACAAAAGATAAAAGATTATATGCTAATTTATAGAAAAGTTGATAATCTTGAGATTGTTGGATACTTAGATTCTGACTTTGCTGGCTCTCAAGATGATATGAAATCCACTTTAAGATACATTTTTATATTAGTTAGAGGAGCTGTATCTTGGAAGAGTGAAAAACAAACACTCTTAGCTTCTTCTACTATGCAAGCTGAGTTTGTTGCATGTTATGGAGCAGCTATGCAAGCCATTTGGTTAAAGAATCTTATCTCTTGTCTTCGCATCATTGATTCCATCTCTAATCCACTAAGAATTTATTGTGATAACAAATCTGCTGTGTTGTTTTCCAAAATCAACAAAATTATATGTCGGTCTAAGCATTTGGAAATAAAGTACCTTAAGGTAAGATATTTTGTGAAAAATGGTGATATTACTGTAGAACATATTGATACAAATAACATGATTACTGATCCTCTGACTAAAGGATTGAGACTTGTAGTTTTTAGTAAACATGTTAAGAGTATGGGTGTTTTAAGGTCTTTTGATGTATTTTATTAGTGGAAGCATATTTCTTGTGTTTGATACTCTCATGTTATAATTTGTTATGTTAAGACACTCTTTTTATAAGATTTTAATTTCATTGATGATTATCATAAAATGAATAATCTATGTTATCATTATATATTCTTACTTGAACATATACTTATAAGTATTAAAATCTTGCTTCTTAATACTGGTGTCTGTCTTAAGTATGACTTTGATGTCAAGAAAGTATGTCTCATGGAATGATACCATTAAATGATCTTGAGAATATGAATGAGATATACATACAATATATAGATTTCTCATCAAATTTAGAGAAATCATGGAGGACTGATAACGAAAATAGCATGTTTGATCACATTTGATGCTATTTTCTTACTACACAGCCACACTAAAATCTATTGTCGATAAAGTTACTGGCACTTGTAACCATAGATTGGTCTTATGTCAATAAGGGACATAAAGGTCGCTATGATTCAGTGTTAGTTGACTATATTAGATAGGATTGTTATGATGTTATCTCAGATGGTTAAATTTTTTTTTAATTGTGGCTACATAAAAGTTTTTCCAATCGGTCTGGAGTCTTGTTTTCAAAATGTATTTTGTTAAAACTCTAATAAAAACTCAATTAATATTGCTCAAGTGGGAGAATGTTAGAATTTTTTCATAAAGTGAGCTGCTATTAATTGGTAATTTGTGATTTAATAAAAAATTGATTGATTAAAATTTAGCCCAATTATGAGACATGTATGAGGCCCATTTAAAAATTGTGATCTTAAAGATATGGGCTTAGCACATCTACATAGTTTAGTGTGGTTTGGCGGTTGTGTAGGCTCAAAGACTTAGTAATCCTTTTATGGGGAGGATTGCTAGGATTATAAATAAGGATTAATGCTAGGTCCTCTCTTTACTTCTCATACACACGGTTTCTACCCATTGAGAGCGAAGAGGAAGATCTAGTTGAGAAAAATTCATTAACTTCCGCTGAATTCGATTATGGCTGCAAATCTATCAGGTAAGTAAATTCTAATTTCATATTTATGGTGTTCTAATTATCATATATGATATCCTAAAAAAATTTAAAATTCTTACATTTTTATGTTTTAAAAAGAAGTTTTTGTTTAGTAACTATTTTCATAACTTGTTTTTAAGAACATTAACTTCAAATATTTAATAAAAAATAAAAAAGAAATAATTTTTAAGTATTATTTTAACTTATTCTTTTGTTATTAATGTTAATTTTATAATTGAATTATTTTTTATTTACTTTTCCAACCATCCTCTATTTTTTAATTTAAAAATAATTAAAAAAAAATAAATTTTAAAATAAAAAAAATCCAAACTCTAAATATGTCCTTTTTACTTCTATGATTGAAATTCAATAAATATTATGCTATAATAAACATATAAAACGTGCGAGACGGGCTTATTCGAACCTAACCCACATGTAGGCTTTTATTCTAGGTTGCTTGTACCACCCTGCATGTAGTGCAGGCTTACTCGCGAGTAACTCGTATTTTTTATATTTTTATTAATTATTTTATTTTATAATTTATAAATTATATTTTAATATTTTAACTTTTATTAAATTATTTGGTTAAAAAATTGGATTAAAGTATAAAAATTGAATTGAGTTTGCTAGAATGTAATTGAGTTAAATTATATATATATTAGATCTAAGTGTAAGGAAAAATAATTAAAAAATTAATTTTTCGTTCGCGTTCAAACCCATGACCAAACCTTCTCATATAAACTTGTATTTTATGTTACGTTGCTCTCATTAACTTGTGACCATAGGTTGTTGCATTGCTTGCGATCACGAGCTTTGTTTTACATATCTATTACACAAGTTTATTATTGCTTAGAGAATTGGTGTTTTTTGTTCTTGATGATGCAAATAATATTTAGTGTTTTACATAAAAGAAAGAATTAATCAATTTTGTTCAACTTAGTGACAAACAAAATATTGACTCTCATCGTACCAAGCCCTAATTTTCAAAAATTTGTTATGAAAATTTTTAGTATTATCCATTTTACTTTCAAAATACAAACAAAACTTCTTTATGTTGGTAGTTCAGTTTCGTTCATTTGTGTAACATATCAACTAATCAAGTTATCATCTTGTAGATTACCTTTATGACTTTGCATTCAAAAAAATTGGATTCAACTTTTAATGGTGATGTTTGAAAATCCAAGGCTAATTCAATCTCTTATGAATTTGGGTTGGGTAAGAGATATCAAGATATGATGAAACTAGCAAGTATACATGATCATGCCAATGCACATCCAATGAGATTAAAGGAGCATCATTTCATGAATTCAAAAATTATTGATCTATTATCTTAGGAACCTCATTCACATAAATTTTTTTGGAGAGCTCTGAAGATTAGCAATCTAACTTTTTAAAATATCATATATGAAAGTTAGAAGTTGGTGATTGCAGGAATTTATTATCAAATTTCAACATTTAGGACAAAAACTATTAAAGTGATGATAACTTCTTGGCCACTTTCAAAATTTGATGAGATAATCGTAATTTCTATTTACTATTTATTTTTATTTAACTAGTTTAATTCTTTATATTTTGTAGGTAATGTTGGAATACTTAGATTACTGTTTAATGTGAATTAAAAAAAAGGACTCAATATTTGCAACATATTTTTCTTGTTCATAGATCTGACTTATAAAATTAGAGATAACTTTTCAAAAAGGAAAAAAAATTGTCTGCATACTGGAATCTTGAAAGAAGTAAATCTGAAATCTAAATCTAAATTAGTCTAAACTCCTCACATGGAAGCAATTCAATATCCAAACAAAAATAGTTTTGCTTGCCCTCCGAACCATACTGTAGTTGGGTTGGGATCGAGTCAATGCAAAGTGAATGGGAGATAACACTTTATTTCTACGGTGGACAAGATATGTACGATGCCACCTCAGCGTAGCACAACAATCCACATCTTTGCTTAATACTCTCACGTGATTCATTTAATGCCCCTTAACTAAGCTTGCACTATCCGTCAATTGCCAGAAGAAATTTGCCGCGTAAATTCAAGTAATTGACAAATATAAAATTATTTTCTATATAAAAAATTATAAAATTTAAAATAAAAGGACGTTTCTTATAGATTAATAAAAATAAGAAAAAGCACAATTATCCACTCCAACATGAATGTGCCAGTCGGAGGGTCAACAATGTATCCAATCAAATACAAATACGTCTTTCCTTTTTGGCCGGCTAGCTTCGACATCCAATTCCGATTGAGTTGACCCTGCGTTATGTAAGAGCTATTTACATTTTCGTATTATAATAATAAAAAATAATTATTAATATTTATTTATTTTATAAACTTTATATGTATTAAAATTTTAATTTTTTTTATTAAATATTAAAAATCATAAAAATTAATAATTATTTTTGATCTATTAATTTAAATTGATGATAGAAATTATAATTAGAGTGTATAATTTTTTTTTTGTATTATTGATCACTAATTTAATGCAATGATCTATTACTAGTTTATTATTTTTTTATGTTGATGTTATGTAAGGATCTAACATTGGGACTCTAAGGACTGTTGAAGACGCCGAAACAAAGCCACCACCACAGTCGAAACTCTAATTGCAGTCCATTGTCGTCGTCCTTGCGGTGCCATCGCCGATTGAATCTTGCGCGTTTTGTCCAACGGCTTCTGTTTTATCATTCTAAGATTCCAAGATTCAGTGGTAACAATTTGTAGCTTCTAGTACATCCCCTCTCCTAAAATTTCATCGATCCGTGGGTGCGAAGAGCAACAATGGCTGCATAATTAATGGGGGAAATCTATATTACCCATAGGAGTTTGGAACTCATGAGTATGTGGCACAATGCAAGCCATTAGATGAAGAAAGTTATTGATTAAGTCAACTCATCTAGTAACTTGTATTGTGCCACATACCCATGAATTCCAAACCCTCATGGGTAGCATAGAAAGCACCTAATTAATGCCCTCAGTGCTCCTCAAGCACATAACTAGGAGGTAAATTTTGGTTTGTAATTTTAGCTAGACCATTTGGTGTTACAGAGGAGGCCAGTACCTATAGTTACTCTGCTTGGGTGGATTTGCTCTATGTAATTACATGTCACTTTATTGTTTAATTATTCATCCTAAACGATCTGATTGCTAAGCTATGGTTTTGCTGGGTCTAATTTTGTTTGATATTGATGCCATTGGCCTAATTTTCTATTGCTATGACATTGAACACGGGTTCAAGGAAAGGGCTCTTCGTAAAAAAAAAAAAACTACTTACTATTGAGGAGGATGACATTTTTGTGAGTAAGCAACAAAAGCATAAAAAATTCTGCATTTTAAGTGATTAAATAGATACACAATTGTATGACAATTTTCCTGCTCTCTTGGTTATTCACGCAGATAAAATTGAGCGTTTGAAAAATGAGAAAAAAAATAAATTAAAACAATTGGTTAATGATTAAATTGAGTAAAATGTTAAAAATCGTTTGCTTTGCTTCAATAGTATGAAAATTTCTATTTCCTAAGAAATATGAAAGAAATAGATTATTTGATTAGTTATTATTTAATAAATTAGATGATAGAATGATAAATTTTTAGCATGGGAAGATGCTTATTAACCTTCCACTTAGGTAAATTTTACTTTCTACGTTATTTATAAATATAATGATAAAATTATTTTAATTAAATTTAATTAATAATAATTAAAATTTATTAATTTATATTATACTAATATTAAGAATATAATAGTAATTTTATTAAAACTTTCTAATAAATTAAAAATTAAATCAAATAAAATGTATATATCAAACAATTCCTTAACTTGAATGTAGAAGTATATGGAATTCTTTCATGATGGAACTAACAAATTTTGAAAAATATTATTATGATAAATTTGCTCAAATATCAAATTTGGGATACACTCATTAGAATATAAGTGGTTTGGTCATTAGCATCCTAACTAGAGCAATGGAAAACCAATATCATCATAGATTGATCAAAGAATCAAAAGCCAAAAAAAGAGAACTTTAAAAGTATAAGTTTTTGCAATTGAGGCAAAAAAAAATCATAAGATAACTTTTAAAATTACTGAGTCACAAAAAGTTAGAGACCAATTGAATGCTTATACTTAATATTTTGAATCTAAAAAACTTGAATTTGTTGGATAGGTGCACTATTTGAAATAGCTTCAAAGTTGAAGCTAAAGCCTACCAATGTTATCATACTACCATGAACTTGGAAAAGCTAATGTTTACAAAAAAATTGGTACTTTTGTACCATCAGTTAAGAGTTAAATTCTCATTAGTTTGCAGAATCAAACTTTTGAGAATTCTAAAATCCTTAATATTCGATTTAATAGAATAATTTTTTTTTGTATCCATACTAATACCAATCTAATGCATTTCATAATTAAAATATAACCAATTAACAAAATTACCTGTTAAGAATAAAATTTGTTTGTTGCTAAAAAACATATAAATATTGACTAATCTAACTAACATTGAACTTGACAAAAATAAATAATTTAATGATAATAAAATAAAATTATTTGGGAATGCTTATTGGATGTTAAAATTATGAATTGAATTTTTCTTAGTGAATCTATAATTATAAAAATGTTTGGCACTATTGCAAAAGAAATGAAATAAAACACAATAGAGTTATGATAGTTATTGTCTAAGGTTTACCTAATGTTAGATGCAAAGGCATATAATAGATTGATATGAGCATCATGAGCTTTTCTGTAATAAAATCAGTTGTTACTAATACTTTCTTCTTGATTTCTTTTTCTCCTTTTTCCATAACCCTAGCTTGAAGAAGGAAGAAATAAGAAGGTTTTATGTAGAAAGTTGTTAAAAATTCATAATAAAGTTTAACCACAATAATCGAATTCATTATATTCATGCATAAGACTATTGGATTATCTAATATAAAAGATTAAAAAATCATCATAGGGAATATAACTCTTAACAATGTTATAACATTATATTTTAATTATTTCAAATATTTTTAAAAATATTATTTGATTATAAAAAATACTTTTATTAAAAATTAAATGGTTATCAATAGTATAGTGGGTGCTACTTAGCAGTGGTCATCAGTTGTAGATGATAGTAATAAATGATAGTCATTCAAAGCCTATCAATCGATCTATTAGCCCATAAGCTTTAAATGACTCGAGTTTTCATTTTGAAGGCCTTAAGTTTCGTGAGCCATAATTGGCTTGGTTTGTAAAAGCTCGCGGTTTGCACAAGCTAGCCCATGAAGAGTTTTTTTTTTGTTTAACATTTTTAAATTTTATATAGACTTATATTTTTAATTTATACAAAATTATACTCTTATTTTTTATTTTTAATTAATTTCATATAGACTTATATTTTTAATCTATGCAAAATTACACTCCTATTTTTTATTTTTAATTATGCATGGTTATATTATGAATAATTTATAAATAATATTATTATTTTATAGATATTTTATAACTTATATTTTATATATATAACATTTTTTATGATTATATATAAATTTAAAATATATTATGATTAATTTATAAATAAAGTATGTGATACTTTTGAATGATTTTAATTTTTTTATTATTTGAAAGTTTAAATTTTTAGTTCAAAAAATTAAAAGAATAGTAAAAAAGCTCATGGGTTAGCCTAAGTTTGTAAAGGATTGGATTATGGCTGCTAATATGGAGGCTTCAAAAAAAATTGGATAGGCTCAACCTAACCTATTTAACAGTTAGCCCATATGGGTTAGTCCAGTTACTAATTCTTGTAGTGGTTGATGGTCATTATCATTAATAAAGGTAAATGATGACTAATAGTGATTATCAAGAATAAGTGGTGGCCAATGATAGTCACTAATGATGGATGATGATTAATAATATTCATTGATAATGATGGTGGTCAAAAGTGATCATTAACAATAAATGGTAGCCAACGATTGTTACTAAAAATAAGTGGTGGTGGATAGTAATAATCGGTGGTAGGTAATGGTAAAAAATAATTACCAATTGTAAGGGTGATCGATAATGGTGGTCAACAGTCATTATTAGTAATGAGTAACAGTGGATGACAATCAATAGCGATGGATAGTAATGAATAGTTATCATTAACAGTGAATAGCAATTAATAATGATTATTAAAAATGGGTAGTAATTGATTGTGGTGGGTGGTGGTTGATCGTGATGAATAGTAAGATGGGTAAAAATAATATTTTTATATTAATTAAACATCCTTGTATTATGAAAATGTAAGATATCAACCTTTCTTCATGGAAATATTATAAAATTTTTCATATTTTTGAGAATTTTTTTTAAAAATTTGAACAAAATATAAGAATATTATATTCTCTTGAATATTTTTGAAAATGTGAGAAAAATTTTATAAATCAAATACCACTTTAGTGTTATTCTAGAAGGAAAAGGTTGTGCTTGTTTGTTCTAGTTGCGACCGGATTGGTATGCTTTCAATAAATGTATATTTCCTTATACTAAAAAAGAATTACATTGTACAATTCGGCATTGTCCATATCATTTTCAAAATTCTTTGAAACCCTATTTACCTAATAGTTTAGGACACCATGTTAGGATTATTCTTATACAACATGGTACAAAGTTACAACGAGGCGGTAATAGGTTGGAATCCTCCTTTGTAATTACAGAACACAAATTGCCCCCTCTTCAAGATGTTAGAGAGGTGACAAAATGGAAGTTGTTGACATGCCCCTAAGGATTGCATACCTTCAAGTTGTTCACAACAAAACAATTAACGGACTGTGTTTCAACCCACTACTTAGCAACTTACCGATTTCATTCTACCATAAAAATATTTCTATTCTTTCACCCAATTGTAAAACATTCTATTCTTTCACCCAATTGTAAAACATTTTTAAGGGGTTTCTTACCTTGTCAAGTGGCTTGTAAGTTGTAAGAAGGTTTCAAACGATAAGAATCTAGTAAGGATATCTTTCAAAAATGCCTAACTTGCAACTAGCATTAGCGTTTCAAGTTCCTCATTATTGGGGATGCCAATTTTGGCTTGAAGACCTATGTATATCAAATAACAATAGATAGGAATCATGGATCATAATCGACCACGAAAAATTATACGAGGTTTGAGTTTTCGTCTTGTTTAATTTTAGATTTATGTGGTTTGTTTTCTGTTTTTTAGCAGGTCTTGGGTTAGTCAATCAGATCTTCTTGGTCATCCATATGTTGATTAATAAGATTGTTGTTTTCTCTCTTTTATAACCGTTTTTTGAATAAAAAAAGCAGTTTACGATTTTTTATTGCACACGTAAGTGCCAGGAAGTGACCTCTTGATTAATACAGCTTACCATCCATTTTCCGTGTCAAAATCAAACTGTAGAAAAAATGGCCGCATTTCTTGACCTGTTAAAGAATCCCAATCCCTTTCAACGGGGTTTTGTTTTTTGGCCGCTTCTATACTGATTTTCGTGGTGGTTTTAGTATCTTCAAAAAGGGGTACAGAGAAGATAAGAAGGATGACCATAGATAAAACAAATCTTCTCAATTTCTTTTCTTCTCCATGTATTTACTAAAACCTTTTAACTTATTCAAGGTGAAAACAATAATTTAAAAAAAAAAATAATGAAACTTTCCAGATCTATACTCTCCTCCTATGTAACACGGGGAAAAAACTATGAACATCTTCAATTTCATTCTCCCTCCTCCCAAAGTATACAAAATGAACACGATCATGAAAAAAAGCTATGCTTCCATTAATTCTCTGGAAAATTGCTAATTGTGTTGTTGCTGGCTATTGGCAACGTTGGGAATGCTGTTGCTGCTGCTGTTGTTGATGTTGCTGTTTGGTTGTGCACCGCCAATGATGGAGGAGATGGCGGCTGCAAGTGCTGCCGTGAAGTTCGGGTCCGCGGTGATGGCTGCCGTGGCGGCGCTGACTGTATCAGCCAGAGAGTGCTGCTGGGTTGGCTGCAACGGTGGTCTTGGAGGGGCTAATTGCGATGAACCCCCATCTTGTGACAACTGAAGGCCAGAGAATTTGGATTGATTATAAAGTGCTTGTGCAAATACCTGAGGCATGTGATGAGTTGGGGTTGGTCCTGATCCAATACTCTGAGGCTGACCAGGGAAAGGCACTTGAAAAGGTGTTGGTGGTCTCTGGATTTGTACTAGATTTGGGTTTGGGTTGTGAGTGAGGTCCAAAGTGACAGTGGGAAATGGGGCTGAAGCTGAAAGTGTAGCCATGCTTGATGAAGGAAGAATGGCCCTAGCTAGCAAATTTGGGTTCATTATCCCATCAGCACCTGACATTGATCCAGATAGTAACATGCTGGCAGCGGCTGCCGTGGTTGATGCCATAGCCATGGCGGCCGGTGGTAGTGGATGGTTGTGTGTGCCTTCATAAGTTGTTATCAGAATAGTTGTATCCTCAGCGAAACGTTGAACCTAATTAATTCATAAATCAACAAGCAAATCCATGTTAGCTCATATACAAAATTCTGTGAATCAAAAGCTACAAATTGTAATTTCAGTGTTCATCAAAGTTTCTATCATATATAATTTTGGAAGTTCCATTATCACTCCAAAAAGTTAATGATTGAAAAGAAAACTTACTTGTTTGCGAACTGGACAACCAACAGCCATGGTGCATCTATAGTAAGCACGAGGACATGGGTTTCCCTTAGCCATTTTTTGTCCATACTTTCGCCACTGGCATCCATCACTGATCTGCAATATTAAATTTCAAGTTAAATTCAGTTAGAAATATTGATCACTTTGCAATTTTCGTTGGTTTCTTTTTTTCTCTTTACAAATTAATTTAGATTCGCTTCTTAATACACAGTCACTCACCATTGGAGCTTCTGATCGAGCTCGAACCGAGACACGAGCTTTTCTCATGGAGGCTTCAGCATTGGATTGTTCCATAGCATTTGAGGGGTTCAACTTCTGGAGCTTGTTATGAACCCAACCTTGTGATTCAGAATCTGGACTCCCTTCCCTTCCAATCTCATTTTTGCCATTATTCTTGTGTGGGGTGCTTGATCTTGTTCTCTCATCCGTCGAAGAATTAGATACCTGGTCTTCTACTTCAGCCGGCCCACTTGGACCTAAATCAAGAAATTGTCTTGGCACCATTCCTCCACCAACCGCGTGTTTTTTGTCTTCACTTTTTCTTTGAACAACCTGAATAATTAAACATTTCAATACGATTAGATAAATAAATTTGGTAATCAAATAAGGTCAAACTGTATTTTCCTATTTTTATAAAATGATTTAGAAATTGAAAAAACTAAATTAATAAATAAAAAATACAATATGCACCAAAAGTAAAATATCAAAAATTGAATTTTTAATACTATGTAAATTTATCTCAATATTCTATATTTAATAAATAACCTATGATTTATATTTAAAATTTAATTTTGAATCTTATTTTTTATTATACAGCATTACTGTATGATATATGCAATGAAAGAATTCAAAATTAATTTTTGAATCTTCTACATGAAATTAAATTTTATAAATTTATTTTAATATTCTGTATTCAATTGAGGATCATTGATATACATTTGAAATTCCAAATCTAGCTTGAATTCCATTTCCTATGCATATAGAATTACTGTTAACAAATACCTCTCGTTCTGTCTTTTCGGTATTGTGTTGTTGGTGTTGCATTAAAGCCATTAGTTGCATCTGCAAGGCGCTGTAGTTACCGCTCACGTGAACAAGCATCTCTTTCAGCCTTTGGTTTTCTGCATTCATGCGTTGAAGCTCATCTTGTAATTGTGCCACCTAAAACAATTAATGGGATTTAAACTTTAGTCTCAAATTCATTTATATCAATAATATATATTATAAAGTAAATTTGTAATAAACAGCGATTATTTAATACTATTTCCGCAATTAATTATCAAACAACCTACCTCAGTACTCCTGGCTCGTTTATCTTCAACCTCCGATGAAACCCCATCATCCACCGTTGATTGATCGCTCCCAGTATTGGCAGTAAGAAGTTGTAAACCAGTCTATAATATATATATATTTTTTAAAAAATCATAATTAGTGCAATCATATATATATATATATATATTAGAAAAGAATAACTAATAATGATTTCCAGAAAATAGAAATTCAATAAAATCAAATAATTAAGGAACTTACGTTTACATCCAACTTGGACTTGAGAATTGGTTCGGCGTGAGAATTTTCCTTCTTGACAGAGATACTGTTGCTGGCTTTCACATCGTGATTATCATCATGATAATTAGCTGGAGCTGGCTTGCTTCCATCGGAGAAGAAGTCAACCTCGCCCACGACTTTCCGATCATCCTGAGGCGGCGGAGGACAGCCGTGGACGTCGTCCCTCGTACGGTTAAGACTCACCGGGAATCCCAAACCAGGAAACATCCTGTCGTGGTGGTTGAGCCTGGGAAATGAATTCACAGAAGCAGAAGCGGGCTGTTTGGATGGAAAGAAAGCAAGGGAAGCTGAAGAAGAATCAAGGGTTAGACCCCATCCTTTGTCCATAAATTGCCGAGGAATTTAGGAGAGAGACAGAGAAGGGAGGTGAAGTAGGTGAAGTCTTTAAACGGTGGAATGGGGCTGGGTTTAAAAAGGATTGGAAAGGTAGACCAAATAGGAATTGGATTTTGTAAGAGAACTCAATTTCTAAGGGATTTTGATATTTTGATAATTTTTTTACGTCAGATGGTGCGTCAGGGGCTCCATCTTGCTGCCAAATGTGTATTGCCCACTGTTTCTCAATCTCTTATCTGTTATCTACCGTATATATTCCCTCCCCTAATTTCGGTTGACCCTAACTCCACAAGTTTAGAATTTTCTCTTGCTAACAATTTCATGAATTAAAGGCATTTACATGCTTTATTTCTATACTATTTTCTATTGTCAAAATTTATCTTAATCTTTTTTTTAAGATGATAAATTAAGTATTGGATGTAAATTCAGTTGCATTTAATACAAAGTTACATCGGAGAAATTAGGTAGATATTGAGTGATTTATACAGTATACATAGGAAGTTTAATGCTGGGCCAAATGGAAGAAGGGTTGATTGACAATGATGTCCAGCTGCTGGCTGTGTTTCAAGCATTATTTCGGTCTCACTTTTTTTTAATTCGATTATGATTGTCCTTTTTTCTAAGAATTTTTTATAATTAAATTTATATGTAACATTTTTTTTAATGGTTGAAGTAATTAAATTACTAAATTCACATCCGTAAAAATTTTAGATCAAATTTTGAATACAAAAGATGGCAAAAAGTTTTTAAAAAAATATTAGAAGTCACTTTAGCTAATGACTTTTAATTTATGATTCTTGGGAGTTATTTTTTATAGAAAAATTTCATTTTTTATATATAAATGAAGGATTATCATATACATTTATACTTTATATTTAAAAAAATAATACTGAAAATTATGATGATAAAAATTCTATCAAATTCATTTTTTATATTCTATATTAAATATATAAATTATTTTTTATTATTTTAATATTTTATATATAATTTTTATATAAAATATTTCCTGTTAAATCAATATGAGCACATTTTTAATCTTCTAAAAATGATGAGGGCAGATCTTGAAAAGATAGAGAGGATTTATGTATTTTCGTTAACATAACGAAAGTTCAAAGTCGGTGTATTTAACTCTAGTTTTATTTATCACGCTACTTGGAATAGATGCATTTCTCTTTTTATATAATAATATATTTCTATCATTTTTTTAGTTTATCGTTTTCAAGAAAAAATTTCTATCATTTATTATTTTAAAAACATAAAAAAGTATTTTTTTTAATTCTATCATTTTATTTTTATGGTAAGAGTGAGAATAGTGATGTGTTAGTAAAAGAAAAATTAACAATAAAAATAAATAAAGAATAATTTAAAAATATAAGTAATTTTTATTATAGTTGAGACTATATAATAATTTTTATACAAAAATTTTAATGATAAATGAAAAAAAGGTGAGAGTATAAATTATTGCTTGATAATTTTCTGAGATTGAAAAAGAAAAAATGGACAATAAATATGTGAACACATGTAATGAGGTGACATGATCAAAGGTCGGAACGAGCAAACCATTGCCAATAAAAAAGCACCGGCTGGGATCCGGAGACACCGCAGCATATTCCAAACCCCTAGTCTTTAAAAATCAACAAAAATATAAAATATTATTTTTATCCGGATATTTGAATGGAACCATAGGCCTAGAAACCGACCCGAAAGTGATCGGTTAAATTGTGTAGAAAAGGGAGGGAAAAGGCTGAGAGAAAGCGGAGAAGGCGTGTGGGGTTGGCTTCGTCTTCATTTCGTCAAGGAAGGGCTTCAAGTGTTTGACTGCCTCTTTAAAAATGAATTCCACCGCCCCGAATGGTGCGGCGCCTTTCACGTGACAAAATTCATACCCAACCCCCACAGTCGCAACTCATGGCTCCCTCTATTTTGAGAAAAATATTTTTAATAGAGATAATGTTATAAATTATTAAGATATTAAAAATATTATATATATTTTATATTAAATATAAAAAATTTATAAAAGATACTTTTTACTTTTTATAAAAAAATATTTTTTATTACCCTAACTTTACATATTATTATTTTTAGAATCTATTGAAGTAACTAACTATAAACTACTGATAATTAATTAATTAATTATTAGTTGATAATTAATAAATTAATTAAATGTATTAAAAGTATTTAATAAATTTAATTATTAAATTATTTAAAAAATATAAAATGATATAAATATATATATTAATTAAATTAATTTATACTTATTTTGAGTTTAAATTTTATTTATGTAATTAAAATATTTAAAATAAGAATATAATTATTTAAAATTTAATAAATTATATTTATGATAGTACATATTTTATTTAGTTATTATTTAACTTAAATAATAATATAATAATATAAAATTTAATTAACTATATTTCATGACATGATATACTTATTCATATTAAATTCATAAGATTATATCTAATTTTTATGTACAAAAATAGGATATGCATTGTTATTTAATTAAAATAAGAGGGTTAAATTTAAAAAGATATTAAAAAATTATTAACTTATAAGTTATTATGTAAAATTTATCAGAGTTTATAAATTTTTAATTTTTAATGCATCATATAAAGTATAAGTTAATTTATTTGTTATAGTAAATACATATTTAATAATAAATTATAAAGTTAATATATCACTCCTCCATTTATATAGAAAATAAATAATTTTAATTAAAATTTTTTAATCTAATAATTTTTAAAATTATTATATTATTTTAAATTTTAAAATTAAATAAATACCATAAGATTCATTATATAAAATATATGAAAAATATTTTCTAAAAATAAACTGAATGAATATTTTGAATTCTGCCTATGCACACATAAATTGTATATTTAAACTATACATATCAAATTAATAAAAAAATATATATCATAAATAAAAAATTATTGGCATGTAATAATATATAATTATTAAAATAAAATTTATATAAAAATTATTAAATAAAATAGTTAATAATATATGACCTAGATAAATTTTTTTAAATATTTGTTGTAAGAGTTTCCATATAGATATATGTATTAATTATTTTATTTAAAAATAACTATAATATTAAAAATATTGTAATTATTAAATTATAATTAATAATAATAATTAATTTGAACGATCGATAAATATTTAAAGCCTAAATTTTATTCTATTTTTTATTGGGCTAGTAGCATGAATTGCAACTAATATGCAGCTATGTCAACGATGTAGACGGGCCCGTCTCTTCCCATGTTGCGCAACTGTACCATGCGTGGGGTGACTGAAGACCGGGTTAGCAAGTGACGTAGTCGCCACCAGGCCCCACCCACCCAGTTAGACCACGTTTCAGATCTGCTTCCTCCCAGAAAAACCTCGTTGACCACCTTTTCTGTGGGACCCTTCCCTGTGACTGGCTGACTTCCTTACTTTCCTATTTTCTTTATAACAATAATAATGATCAATGATACTAGACACGGGGATGGTAATTTTTGACATTATATAATAGTTTAATATGGACGTAAGATATTTTACTAGGGTTTAAATAAAAAATGAATGAATTAGTATAATGTGAATAATAAATAATTTCAGTTAAAATTAATTTAAAATTAAATGTATTAATATATTAATTTATTTCAAAATTAATATTAAAATTTTAAAATATTATTTAAAAATAATTAATACCTAATTTTGATAAATATTATATATAATAGAAAGATGAACTTCATATTATAATAAAATGATAATAAATTTTAATAAAATATTTAATTAATTATTAAAAACATTTTTAATAATAAATAATATATAATTAAATTTGATAAATTAATTTATAGTATAAATATTGTTGATTGAAATTATTAAATGAATTAGATAAGTTGATAAATTTTTAATAAATAAGTTAACTCAATACAAAATGATTATTATTTAAGTAGATTGAGTTTATTTAGATTATTACTGCTATTTAATATGGCATAAATTTGATATATAAATGTGAATTGTCATTCTATTAAATATATGATAATATTTGTATGAGTTTTACATCCTTTTGCATTCAAATAAAAAAATTAGGGTTGTAAAATAAGTTAGTTCGTGCGAATATGGGCTGGTCCAAAATAGATTAGGTCTGTAACAAGTTAGTTCATATTACCTACATTTAAAAATAGATTCAATTTTAAGGATCAAAAGCCACCAAAACTTGTAACGAATACGGATCGATCTGTTGTGAATCAAATTTGTGATGGGTCGGTCTGTATTATTTACATTAAAAATAGATTTAATTTTAAAAATTCATATTCATGAAAACAGGTCACGACTCGTTAAACAACCCTAAAAAAATGTAAAAGAATCTCAATTAGGAGGGCAACTTAACGGTATAATAATATTATTTTAAGGATTATATTTCTAATTATTTTTGAAGTTTAAATTTAAAATTTTATTTACATATGATTAATTATTTATCATTCCTATCATTAAAAATATATATATCATTGCATTATTAACATAGATAAATGTCAACAAGAGCCTTGGAGTTGTTATTAAATATTAAATACATAATTAAATATTAATTGTATAATTTTTATTTATCAGATTAAATATTTTATTTTTAGTAATATGATAAATAATAATACAATTAATAGCCTTTCCATTCTTTTTTATTTGTTATAATTAATCAATTATATATATATATTAAGAAAGTGGCTTTATTTATTTATTTTTAATAGATTTTGCAAGATTATTTTTTATACACAAAATTCATGACAATTAAAAAGGGAGAGAGAAATATGATGGAACGAATGCAAGTAAATTGAAATTATAAAATAATAAAGCATTTATTAATAAAAAAGAAGAATAAAATTGAAGAATAAATATTTAATATTTTATTAAAATTCTAAAGTAACTGTTCAAAAGAAATAAAAAATTTCTTTAAAATACAACAAATAAAAAGTGATGAAAGGACTAATAAAATTACATTTAAAATTTCGCTTTTATTTTAATAAAGCATTTAATATATTATCATTTATCATATTACTAAAATAATAAAATATTTTATCTAATTTGTTGAAGATATATAATTAATGTTTAAAAACAATGCAAGTGCTATTGTTAGCATTTACTTGCCGACTCTAAAACTATCGTATGGATAAAGAGGGATTCTTAATTAACCAATAGGAATACAATTTGTATATTTACTACTAATAAAAATTTAAATAAATGCAAAAGGATTAATATAAATACAAGAATTTTTCAATAATTAATTTTTCAATAACTCCTTATTACATTTATCTGAATTTCTATTTGCAGTAGGTACACAAACTGTACATTCATTGATTAAGTAAGAATTTATTTATGAACAAATTACACTCACACTAATTTCTTCTATTTTTAAAAATATACACTTATATTCCATTGAAAATAGAAGAGGTAATAATAATAATAATAATAATAAAAATAAAATAAAAGGAATTGATAGCACATGAAAACAAATGTTGGTATGTAAAAAAATCCCTGCAAGAATTATGGTTTTATTAGGGTGTAGATGTAGATATGGATCGGCCAAATTGAATTGTGCGTTGAAGCGGAAACAAATCGATGAAAACACATTGATGTCGGTGTATAAGTTGGCACCAAGTGAAACTCAGGTCATGAGATGAGGAAGGGGGCCGAATCATGGCTTTCTTATAATGCGATGGTGAAACCAACCCACTTCTTCCTTTCTTAATTGCCGATAGGCCTCGCAATGCAAAGTCTTCCTACATCGCAATGCAAAGTCTTCCTTCAACTAATTCTAATGAATGCCAATCATTTTCTATCTTATCCATGTATCAACTATAGATTCACCTACGCTTGTTACGATATGACTGCGGCTTTGAAATTTAAGGGATACGATAAGTTTTGATATTATTAAATTAAAATTATCTAATTATAATAATTTAATTTTTAATAAATATATGAATAATTTTAATATAATATTTTTAAAAATTATTTTATTATTTCAAATTATGAAAATCCTATAATACCATAAAAATACACTTACATTCTTTATATATTAATGGATCAGCCAATAAAAAAAATTAAAAAACATATATTATATATATTAAAAATAGGATTCAAAATTGAATTTCAAATTTTTTACATTAATTTTATTGAATTTTATAAATTTATTTTACTATTTTTTATATAATGATAATCTTTAATTTATATTTAAATTTCAATATTAGATTCTATTTTAAGTGCATATAAGATTGTCCTAAAAAATTGCATCAAGCATACTGTAACAATTGAAAGAAACGTAAGCAATTACAGTCCTCCAATGTTCTTTTCAGCCACTTAATGACAAATCAACTTAGTAGCCAAGTTGAAATTTCGCATGTGTTAACAAGTTAATAATAGACTTTTTAGTGCAAGTAAGAAATGGTATAGCAAAAAATTTTATTATCTTCGCTCTTTACTATCATGACATAATGTTAATGAAAAAAAATTAAAAATTAAAAATTCTTTATTATAGATAAACATGTTTTAGTAGAGATTGTATGGGCAGTAACTATTTCTTTTATGCTAAGTGCAAGGTTTTCAAATTTGGAAAACTTAAACTATTGATTATTAAATATTCTATTGAAACAACATAAACGTAGTGCTATAAATGTGTATTAATGGTTTGATGATGATTAAGGGTGTAATAAATTAGTTTGGATAAAATTTATGGTGGATTGAATAGTACTTTGCATTGGAATCTATAGAAATTTATACAATAGTTTACTATATAGTCAACTATAGCCCAAGAATTACTTTTTGGAAGATTTTAATTGATTACATAATTAACTATCAAAGAAAGTTCTAACCTTGGTAAGATTGTAGTTGACTATAATAGTTAACTGTGGGGCAAATAGTTTGCTATCTTAATGGCCATTATTAAGTACGTAGTTGACTATCCCAATATTATCTTATCTCCTAGAGGTCTATATTGATTATCACTTTCTTCCTATAAGCTTATAGTTGGTTACATAATCAACTAGTTTATAATAAGTCTATAGTTGCATATATAATCAACTATATCTTGAGAAGATGTTTTTGGGTAATTTGTAGTTAAGTATATATCAACTATAACCCTGTATTCATAATAATAAGTTCTCTTGTTGATTGCTATTGTTATAAATTATTTAAAAATATAATAAATTAAAAATTTATGTTATTATAAGAATAATTAAAATATTTAGTATGTTTTTAAGTTGAAATGGAAATGACATGTGTACAAAAAAATTTTGATCAATGGAAATAAATGAATTATGGTATTAAATAAAATTGATATTTTAGTAAATATGGAAATATGGAATTTTATGAGAAATAGATGAGAAAAAGTTTAGATGAGTATTAATGAATTAAATTTTAAGTTATTATAAATGAATATGTAAATACAAGGAGATTTAAGATAAGATTTTAAAAATACCCTTGGGCATATTTTTATTTTATGACACCAACTCCTTTTCTCTTCTCATTTTTCTTGAGTTTCACTAACCCTTATCTCCTTTTCTTTTTTTCTTCATTACGTTTTCATCCAATCAAGGTAGAGCAACACTAATTTCTTTCAATTTCTTCATCTAATTAAGGTAAAAACATTACTGTTGTTAGAATTCTTCATTTTCCTTTTGATTTAATAGAATTTGGTTCCAATAGGAATTTGAAATCCCAACATGAGAAACATGTGATTTTTAATGTGATTAGGGTTGAGAAGCATCAAATCTACTTTCCTACCTTATCCTCCATATTAAGTGAGTAATATTCTGCTAAATCTTTTACTTAAATTGTTAATTTGATGAGTTTTGTTGCAAAATAATGATTATGCTTGAAAATGATGATTAGATGCATTAAATGGATGGATTGAATGATGGGTTTTAATGTCTACAAATGGCATTTAATGACATTTATAGCTTAATTGAGGTTTGACATGAATAAAATAAGTTTGAGATAAATATAGGATAGATGAATAGTGATTTTACAAGAAATCTATAGAATTCGAGCCTATAATCAACTATGTAACCTTTAAAGCTTCATAATCAAGTATGAGCATTGAATTTCTACAACTTTATAATTGAGTATGTAATTTATTATGCTAGAATAAAATTATTATGTTCAATTTGAAAGATTATAATTCTTTTATTTTCTACTCATTTTCAACAAATCATGTATTATTAGAAAGGTAATTAAGTTTACTTTCAAGGGTTAGAAAATTAGAATTTTAAAAAATTGAATTTTTGTATCTAACTTATGAAATAAGTCTTAAGAGCAATAGATTTGTAAATCTTAAGTCACTTATAAAATATTGTTCAAGGGTTACAAATAGGATAGGTTTATATATATAATGTTACTGTATTTATTTTTGTTAGAATATTTACTTACTAACATTAGACTCATTTTTTTATATTTTATTTTTATTTTTTTATAGATACACAAGTCAAATCTTCACCACCACCTCATTAAAGCTAGGCTTGCTAGCATGCTCTTTTTTATGGTTTGGTAGCACTGGATATTTAATATGATAATAGAATTTTAGGTTTTATTTTGCATATTAGAGGAAATTTAGAACTAAACTTCTTTGAGTTAGTTAGTTTATCTTCATCCTAGAAGGAATATAAGTAACCCTAATTTTCTTATCTATATTGTAAGCTTCATTTGGATAATGAATGAAATTTTCCTTTTTCTCTACAATCACCTATTTCTTTTTATTGCATATTTAAATTAATTATTTAGAATTAAGGTAAATAAATTGAATTAGGCTATTGAAACCTGATAACGAGTTCCATATTGGTCATGATCAGGTTATGATCATGATAATCATAGCATGAAATGAGTACC